>CM029021.1:159626560-160061560 GCA_016801055.1 Panax notoginseng | reverse complement strand
CTAATTTCCTTCAGTACAACAAAATATTTAGTTCAACATTATATGGGGCAGTAAACTAATTTCACTTTCTTTTCCTCGACAGTATAACAAAGTAAATGAACATTCTTTTAATTTCCACTACCACTTTACGTAAATCTATTTTGTACTCATGGTCTCAGAATATTGTAAACCTCTTCTTGTAAATCTTGCTCTATATCATTCTACAACTTCTTTCTCATTCTCTATGATTTTCTATAATTTTGTGCTCCTGCTCTTTTTTTTCCCCGGGATTAATATACATGGGATTCTTCAGTTGTCCAGAATAGTTCTTATCTGGAGCGGAATTCATTCCTGAACCTGGTCAGGTTTTGGGTAAACCTGTCCCTGTTTTTTGTATCCAAGCTTTGAGTGACGCCTGTCATAAGATTATCAAAACACAGGGAAAGACGCTGTTGCTCACCCGCTGGCTGCATAATGATATAGACACAAGTGAGCATATAAGTGTAAATTGGCGGGACATGCATTAATTAAAGTTAAAAAACTGTACAGAAACAAGTGAGCATATCAGTGTAAATTAGCAGTCCTAGAATTCTTTTCAAACAGTTGTAAATTCAAGTTAAAATCTATGCGATTGTCAAAGAAGTAGCTTCAATTGTCTATAGCTCTACCAAATATAAGTATTTTATAGCCTCAAGTGACATCATATTATCCCTCATTATGATGGTACCCTCATTGAGGAGAAAGAAATTCCTAACCATTCCTAATTTTATGCTTCGTCAGTACAGGAAATGGGAAGCCTTTCCAAGGAAATCCAATTCTACTGAAGTGTACCGCCTTTACCTAATATTTTTTGTTATAACTACTAGAGGGGAAGTTAAATGAAGGCAGTATGCTATAATACCCATAAGCATTACAAGTGTATACAACTTTGTAGCATGATTTTAGAGCTAAACTCTTTCCTTTTTCCTTTCCAACTACCTTTGGAGTGCGAGAGTTTCGAGGGCTTTACTCTGCTCCCCCTTTTCCACCCTACCAAAAATAAAAGCACCCCATTTACTTCCTCTTTAATCTCAATTCCTTTTAGCCGTAAAAGGGCAAGCTACTGAACGAGGGCCATGCGAGTTCGTCATGTATCAATCATACAATGAAGTTTTAACACAAGCACAGGGTGAAATTATGTATACCAGAGTAATGCTTGGGGTCCCCCAAATGATATCCCAAATTTTAGGTCAGAATACACTTGTCAATATTACATAGGTTACTCAACATCCCATTAGTTATATAGAACCCGTTATGATGTTGAGCAACCAACGTAATAATGACACGTGTATTCAAGACCAAACATCTCTCTTTCTATATACTCCCTCCGTCCTAGGAGACTTTTCACACATATTAAGAAGATGAATAAAATGGCAAAATTGTCCATAATAATGTCATTAAATATGGAGAGAGAATTAGAATAAGAAAAGTATGAGATATTTAATGCTACAGGCATAATAGGAAAAAATGTGTAAAAGTTTGGTTATTAAAAGAAAGAGGACATTTAACATGGGACAACCCAAAATAGTAATAAGGACTTTTATCCTGGGACGGAGGGAGTATATATATTATTTATATCTAATATTATAGAGAGGGACAGAATAGAGAGACAGAGAGGAGTTTGGAAAAAGAAAAGAAGCATTAACCATTGAACTTACCTGTGAAACCAGAATCTGAGCTTTTAAATTTGCAAACATCTGCAGGAAATCACGGTGATACCAGTTAAATGTAGCAAGCATACAATGCAGATTGTGTGTGTGTGTGTGTGTGCGCGCGCGCGCGTGTAATTGTGTATTTGTGTATGTGTGTGTGTGAAGTTTAACACAAGCACAGGGTTCGGTGCAATTCTGTTTTCAAATAGAACTCAAATTTCAACTAGTGTAAGAGTTAATTTTGTTTTCATAAGTAAAACTTTTATATGATCTGACTTCTGAGTTTCCCCTTTATTGGATATAGATAGTCATCAGAGAAGTCCATCAAACTTGCATGAGTACATCATTTCTCAGACAACACCACGAGAATGACAGAATATTGCATTTTGTGCCAGGAGCAAAGCCCCCTGGATAATCCAAGCACCACCTTTCTATTGGTCATAATTGATTAATTGTGCTTTTTGTTTTGTTCATGTCAAGGAAGTTAAACTGGTGGCCATGGCCAGGCTGAAAATTTAGTTGGATCTTTAAGCAAGCAAACTGGGATAAACCTGTCTGAGCCACTCCAGTTTTCTTTAAACCTCTGAACCGGGGTAGGTTTAAGTTAACTACCAACCTGACTGAGTTTCATATAAAAAAACTAACAGGTTTCTCTGATGTAGACCCTATTGAGGAAGTTGGCACAATCCCTTGGGTATTTGTGCAATAGTTGTCCTATAATACTAGATATCAAAAGACACTTGGGCACATTAATATTATCTATATAGGTGGCATGCAAAGTTGGATATATAGTTAGTTAATACAAGTCCCACAATGAAAGAGTACTAGGCAAGATCAGAGTTACCAGATATTCTTATTTACTTAACAAACAGAATTAAGTAACCAAACATGGTACCCAATACTCTAAATTTAGCTTACCACACTCTCATATCTCTTTCGCGAACCAATTTGCACTTAAGGTATCATTTCTACTGAATAAATATAAATACATAGATTCAAGAGGGCAATACCAGCATACACTCGATCAATTAAAAGGTAATTGGTTTAATACAAGACAAATATTTGTATTACATCTGATATATATATAGAGAGAGATAGACTACCACAAGAAACATACCGTCAACCAAACCAATTCGAGTACTAGTGTTATTTAAAGAGCAAATAAATTTCATTAAGAGCACCAAAATGGTGCAACACAAATACCTACGAAACTTATGAAAGCTAGCGCAAAACAAAAGACAAACTCACCTGTACACGGAGCACTCAAAAAGGAAAACTGAATTTCATCTGAGAACTTTCAAGGTCTCTTATTATATTAAGAGCTCAGGAGAGTTTGTGGCAACAATTCACAACAAAAGTCTCACTTGGATTTGAATATTTTATGTTAATCAAACCTTTCTGATAGGCTGTTAACATATTTACCACCAGGTCATTCAGTTTTAAGATAAAGAACCTAAAAGATTTCGTCTAATTAACCTAGTGATATTACACGTAATAAATGACAAGTTCTATAAATTTTAAGATTTGAAATTTTTACTTCTTTTTACAGATGGTGAATTCCTATAGTGTAATGGATACTATGTCAGATTACAATAGATGTCAGTGCAAGTTTGTTATCACAGTTAATAGTTGGTATGTGTTTCTATCTAAGGTTTATTTTAGTGTATTAATATGCACTGGTGCTTATAGTTACCCTGCATATGTTCAACAAGCCTCTAAATTTTATTTTAATATTATTTTTTTTGGAAAAGTAGTTCAATAAAACTCTATTTAGGTTCTGATGATCAACAGCCTGCAGGATGGGCCTTGAATGTGATACATAAAGCCTTCTCTTTGATATCCTAAAATCCCTACAGTGATTCACCATATAACTCAAAGTACAATGCTAGAGTTGCCATATTTATAAACTTCAACCCTTTTCTTTATGAGAATGAAACACAGCCAAATGGAGCAGTTGCACCAACCTTAAAGAAAATTATAAATCAGAAAAGAAAAACGAGGATTCCATCAATTACCTCTTCACTTATAAGTATCAAACTGAGCATTGGTCTGCTAAGAGTCCACTGGTTGACGCAGTCATCAAATAGAACAATCTCGAAGAGGGATTTCAGTATCTAGTAGTTCAATAAAATAAACATGTTCAGAAAAAATATCAGAAACTAGAAAATAGCAAACGAAGTAAATATTTATGATCTTACTCCAAAGACCAAATACAATACAGTCAATCAAGTGCCACATTTTTCTAAATGATAATCAATAGGTTAGAATATGCTTTGATTTAGTGCACAACAAGTCAAGCCACACATAAAAAATGGCAAAATAATTCCGCTCATTGCTCATGGTTGAACAGTAGCACAATGGCAAGAAAGGTTCAACATAATCATTTTTGACTAAATAGAAATTTAGAACTCCAGAGTCAAGAGACATGTTCCTCCTCCCCTGATTAGCAATGCATAAATGATTTACAAGCGGAGGATACCTTGTTCCATGTAAGATATTAAAAAAGTGAATACCATCAATCACACCAAGGAACTGGTAGTCAAGAACACATCTTTCCATCAGTAAATCCCATCAAGATTCTCTACTCTCTTTCTCCATCTCTGCCCCCCCCCCCAACAATTCCTCTTTTCAAAAGTAGGACATCACCTTTACCATTCATCATCATACCCTCCCCCGATTAGAGGTGATTTAAAAGGATTAGAGGTGATTTAAAAGGCGGGGCTAACAGCTGGTCCTGGTGAGAATGATACATAGTTACGTAAACTTTGTCCATGGAGGTTGAGCATAGTTTACGTTCTTCGCATGGTTGTCCATACAAAAAACATGCATTATACAAAAAATTCTAAATAAGATTTTAATTTTTCGTCTTCCTAATAAAATCTACAGTATATTGGACCAAATGTCACAAGGTTTATCATGTCCTTTTGTCTGGTCAGCATAGTCAAGTGGCAGAATTATTTGATAGCTATTAACAGTAGCAGCGGTCCCTGGCTATTTGACTGAACAAAAGGGGCAGAGTAGAATAAACGTGTCAAATTTACCCTATTGAATTCCTGATGTGCACAAATTTGAAGTTCACATTTAAAACGAGGATCACATCAGAATATTTTATCTTTAATGAAGCAACAAAATAGAAAAGAGAAAGAACATCAAGAATCCCCTTCTTGAAGAAGAGAATGATCTTCACAAGTCGCATTACTCGGGAATTATTAAAATTAAGTAGGAGATATACCAGAATTTGTTAACAAAAATAAAAAAGAAAATCTCCAAAGCTAAAGGATTAAAATGAACTTACTTCTGGAAATATACTAGGACAATCTGCAACATGTCGGGCAAGATTAAGAGAAGCCGGTGTAGTGAGTAATTCTCCAGCAGTTATATGGCTGAAATAGAAAGTAGCCAAGAAATCCGCAGCAGATGCACACTGAAAAAGCATTAAATAAAAATGACTAAACTGAAGGGCATCTCATGGCATTATATTGTGTTTATTACTTTAAGAATGATGCAATATACATTAAGAAATAACAGAAGATAGGAAACATCCACTAAATATTATCTTGACCATCTTATGTTTGTCAGACGGCGGAAACAATGAAGATAGGAAGCAAGAATACTTCAAAAAAGCATTGGAATCATACTGGACACAGCTTTGACATAACCTTTGTGTGAATATAGATTTCTTTGTTTTGGTATTGGTGATACTTCTTAAACGTTAAACCAACTGTCAACCCAACCTTGAACTTTTACAAATAATTCATTTGAGCATACAAAGGATGTATCTTGTTAGGAAAGACGCAATACAAAATTTTTAACATGCCAAAGGTGAGAAAAAGGAATCCTTATTTAAAAATAAGGCATGGAAGGAGAGCTTAATCAACACTATTATATGTATATTATGTGTATATGCATAACGATATGTTCGTACACATACACACATGCATATACACACCTGGCTATGTCTTTCTTTACTTACCCTGGGCAACCACTGATTTTTAGGATTCATAAGCTAAATTTCTACATTACAGCCGGATGAGATTATATTTACATCAAAAAATATTTGTCTACACTTTATTTTATATATAGAATATATCTATAAATTAAGCGTACGGTGGCCATCTGCTTCAGTTAGCAGGTGGCTTCACCAAACTTTTTTTTTAAAATTTAGTCACTAAGTTTGAAAATTTTCAATCTTAAAGTTTAAAGGTCTTCATATTTGACTTTTCGAATATAATAATATCCCTATTTTACCTTACAGTTAACATTTTATTTCCCAAACTAATAATATAGCATAAATTACACACACTGAGTGTCTCAGACGCCTATTATTTCTTATTGAGATGCCCTCATGTGTTTAAATATTTCAAACATGGGCGAAGGTGAGAAAAAGGAAGCCATAATTAAAAATTAGGTATGAAAGTAGAGCTCAAGCACCACAGTTGCATGTATATTACGTCCATATGCATAACGATATGTTCGTACAGATACACACATACATATATACTTACCTGGCTATGTCTTTCTTTACTTACCACGCGCAATCACTGATTTTTTTGATTCCTAAGCTACATTTCTACATTACAGCCAAATGAGATTATATTTACGTCAGAAAATATTTGCTTACGCTATATTATCTATATATAGAACACATATTTCTTATTGAGATGCCTTCATGTGTTTTTTGAAGCAAACTAAATTTGTTCTTTGCCATTTTGGATTGTGTTTCCTTTTCTCGCATTGACAAATAAGGAAGAGAACTATCTCCTTAATCCGGGTTAAACTGTCACAAAATGGACTTACATCCATGCCATACCATTCAAGGATTTGATGTCTCAGCGTATCTAACGGGAAGCATAAGAAAAGGCGTCAAAATTGGAAATAAAATATACAAACCTGTGCCAAGATATTAGTGTCAAGTAATTTTAGGCCAGGCTGAATAGATCCAGCGAGAAAAGTAAAAGTGCTTGAATCCAGATTCAAAATGAATGTGATGTGGGTTTTCAATAGAATTTCCAAGAAGGCAAAGTAGGCTCGCGTTAGCTGCAATGACAAAAAAGAAAAAAGAAAAAAAAGTAATATTAGTGGATAAATACCAGAGCCAAAAAAAAATGTATAGACTGCTTAACACCATACGATTTTTCTTCTTTTATGGATATAAAACCAAATGTTAATATGCTGCATGTGATAACAATTACTTCTCACAGAATACTTTACAAACAGTTGGATGGAAGAGAGTCAACCATCTACTGCATCGTAAGGTGACCAGGAATTATATAAGGCGCACTATAACATTAATTGGGACACAAGTCGGTGGAGATTCTATTTAGTTGGTGGAAAAGGGCTTTTTAATCGGGCAAGGAAGGAAACTGTGTGATGCCACTTTACTTTGACTCATGTATGATACTTAATTGGTTGTGCCCCCATTTTCCCATAAGAAATATGAGTTATCTTTATAGAGGAAATGAAAGTGCAAAGAGAAGTGAAAATATAACTTTTTTAGTTCGAAGGAATGAATTGACCTTCCATGTCTCCCTGCCGATTCATTTGACATTTAGTGGGAGGATATCTCACAATTACAAACATGGCATAAAATGCTCCAGCTAATGGACAAATAAGGACTTTATGGATGGGACGCAAAACAGACATAAGAAATAATACTCGCTCTGTCCCAGTTTAGAACTCTTTTGGAAAAACTGTTTTTGTTTTTATGTTGTTCTGCCACTAGTAAAAACATTGTTTGGTAATATATGCTGCCGTAGAAAATGAAAACATAAACAGAAGAATAGTGTTTGGCAAATAAAAATGCTACTACAAATGTTCAGGACAGAAAAAATTTAATTGAGGAAGTGAGAGAATAGAGGAAAATATTAAAAAGAAAAACGTTTTAGAGAAAAAAGGTGAAAGGGAGAGAATTTTTAGAGAAAGTGAGAGGACAGAAAATGGTTGGAGAGATAAACTAAAGATTCTTAAAGAGAAAAAGTCAGGAGGAAACAGTATGAGAAAGAAAAAGAGAGCTAGTTTTGAGCAAAAGAAGGTGAAAGGAGAAAAAATTGAAAGAGAAAAAAATAATATTTTCTAGAAAGAGAAACAGAGGAGATATAAAGCTTTCAAAGACAAAGTGGGAGAAAATTTCTTAGAGATAAAAAGTAAGAGAAGGTTTTATACTGTGGCAAGTCAAAAGTTCAGGGTTTAATAAAAAAGTGTTGCCAATTTTGAAAAAGCATCATTTTCTTGCTTTCATCTTTTCTTGTCACAGGGCCTTACTTTTGTGGTTATTTAAATGCAAAAAGAGCAACTAAAAAATGCTTTTGGTGGCCAATTTTGAAATAAAAAAGCAGAACCAGATATCAAACACAGACATCAGAAGGGGTGTGAGTTATTCCAAGTTAAGTCTCAAATCTTTCATTAGCGTAGTGCATAAATAAATGGAAGGAGATAAACAAACATTTCCATGTATAAAAAACGTGCAACAACACACCTTTCGATATGCCAGTATATCAGTCAAAGGAACCGATAGAGCCATCTTCAAAGAAATATCAAGAGCATCTGCAAGTGCTCTGTCACCATATAGTTCAAACACACCAAAGTTGACGTAGTTACCGGCCAGTGCTATGAGGTCATAATAAACCACAATTAGAAGCAGTCAACAGAAGATTGACAAGTCATCATATTTAATTAATTTGTAGATAATAATACATCTCACTGAAATGGAGGTCAGACAACAACTTAGTTAAGTCTATTAAAAAGAAGCCACACTGGTAAGGAAAGAAAAGCACACACACGTGCACTCTCAGAGAGTAAATTGCACAAAGAAAAGTAGCTATCATGGTCAAAGAGTACATGTGAGTAGTGGCCAAATCTCCTTTTGCAGTTGAAGATGACGTATAATCCATGTAAAATAAGAACAAATAAAACATACTTCTCAGTTATTTTAGTCCTACGAAAAATATAGGTTTGCCAAATAGAGCATCCTGAAGAAATTCTGAGCACCAAATTTAAGCATATCAACATCAGAAAAGTTTTTCAACAATGAAATCAGTCACTAGTCTGTCTGAGATTGACAGAAAAATAGCAAACCATAATATGTGAATTTAGCAAAAGCGAGAACCAACCCTGAAACCTCAAGTTTATTCTAGCATCAAGCTGCACAATAGGCATGATGCACCACATCAATTTATATGCAATAGTGTGTACCTTGTGAAAGAATAGTCAAAGAAATCCAAATTCCCTTATACTTGAATGCATACATATCCACATGATTAATAAGTGGCAAAATCCTTGATCCATATGAAACAAGTAATTTGCTGACTTCCCGGAAAAGCAGTATGCCATTCGCAGATGACATATCAAAAGTTAATCGCTGGGACTTATTCAGTACAAATTCAGCCATGAATTTCAATAACGGATTTGTCACCTGCATGATTTCAATGTAGAAAATGCGTGCATCTCATTAATTGCAATCAGACACAAATGCAGTTATCTATTATATTAAGATTAAGTAAATTTTGTAAAGATGCAGAACACCCAGGTACACGGGAATATCCTTCATTCAGCCAAAAACATAGCAGACTAAAAAGTAGAAACGTAAGTACAATTAGACTCTCTGCGCTGAGAACTAGACAGTTCCTCTGCTTCCAAATAGTCCACACAAACAATGAGGAATCACAGCCCACCGCCTTCTCATCACACTACCCCATCACAGAACTAGGTATCCCCCACTCTATCCCAACAAGAGAATACACCAAGCTTCACAAATCACAAACAACCTCGCAATGGAGCGAGAAATGATCTACTTACTCCCAATCTCTGCGACACATGATGAACTAAGACAATGTAGTTCTTCCTTTTCCACAAATGTCTAGCTTCAAAATTCCCCCCAGGGCTTTGAGGGGGATCCAAATGTAGTTATAAGCTTAATCAATTACAACATGTGCACTCTATCACCATGTTCTAAGGTCAATCTTTTAAAAGAATAACATAATTTTCAGTACTAATACCAACAGTCTAATTATGGCTATGTTTTCTCTGAAACATAAACTTGACATAAAAAACAGAAAGACACACCACAAGCAAGAATATTTAATAAGCTATATCTGAAGCCATATCTTAAACGATGAGATCATCATAACATATAGCTAAGGACACATTTTTAAGTTCTTTCAAAAACTATAGCATTGATTCAAGTTATCATGATTTGACAACAAAATCAAGCAAAAAAACACCTCAAAAAGAAATCGTCTTTTTTAGATTATGAGAGATGCTAGACAAGCTTACACAGCAGTAGACAAATTAAAGGAAAAACATTATATACAACAAACTGAAAAAACTAGAAGAAACTACTTACGTCTGGGGTGTCGGTCCAATGTGCGATTGCCTTCAAGAGAAGTGGCATCCGCGGATATAGCCAATCAAAGAGAAAACCATATGATCTGCGACTATAGAAGATGGAAAAGCGAGAGTAAGGAAGAGGGAAGGGGCAAAGGAAAGAGTTAGATATCAAGCACACCTAATTAAAAGCACTAACCTATTTGTAGCCATTGCAAATCCTCTGAGATCCCGCATCAGTCCGATCAATGCTTGTTTAACATTATCCGTGCGAAAAATCTCATCAGGTATTGTTTCCAATTTGACAAAAACCTTTATGGACAGAAGCACCACTCCAAGTATTAAAAGTAATTTGAGGAAAAAGAAACAAACCCTCATTCAGAAGTATAATTGACTGAGCCCACAACAATTTATTTTCATTAGATGAATGCCCAACTGCTGAGAAATTCTCAAGCACGTAAGATTAGTAAAAGGAAAAAAGATGCAAGTGGCATAATCCAAAACACAGCAAAATGAAAACTCTTAAATGAGAAGACTGTGTAATACAGCTAATGTTTGGGCTTGGTGAATTTAAGGCTGTAAAGAATACTAGGTCTGGAAGAGTACAGAATAAAAGTAAAATAGTGATGAATTTATTCCAAAATCTTAATTGCAATTACAAAATATACCTGCATAAGAGGATCAACTGAAGATTTGAATTTCAAAAGACTGTCTTCTGTGAAAACCAGTAAGCCTATGGTGTAAAAAAAGGTTGTTCTGCTACGGCATAATCTGTTATCTCTCAGAAAAGGAAAATGATCCCTCTGAAAATGCAAATCTAACTAAAGTCAACCTGGGCTTCCCATAAATAGTTATGAATCTCAAAGACAAAGCAAAATAAGTTAATGTTTTACATTATGTTGGGAAATTATCAGTTGAACAGTATCCAATTTGAGCAGCAGCTTCCCACTTGTGTATCTAAACAAGGGTCCATGTTAGTACAGAAATAAAGAGATAAAACAAATCCAACCGACAAAACAGTCAAAATGAAAAACCAACCCAGAAGCCATTTCCAAAAAAAGCTTTAAAGTATGAGTAATAACATCCGCATTCTGCACATGGAGACAAAAAAAAAGGGAACAATCTTTATTTCAAGAACAATACAAGTGACTTGAAACAGATTATAAATAGTTACCTCAACATAACACTTGAGATTTGTTGCAATCTTTCCGACAATAACATTTAACACTTGTAGATGATCACTGAGTCCAAGAAGCTCGGAAAATCGGGTATACAGCCGCTGCAGTGAAAGTACTAAGCATCAAGGAACAGGAAAAGTTAAAGCTACTGAATGATGGAAATATGAGATCCTTTTTCCCTCCAACTTATAACAAGGATGGTGTCTCAAACTTCAAATTCATATACCTTAGATGATTCCATCGCCTGATCTCCTACATAGGACTTGAGGAAATGTTGGAAAAATATCAGAATAGCATGATCCAGTCTCTGCTTGCTTAGTTCATTATATCTCTGGCAAGTGTAAGACAATCCATGGACATTGTATAAGGAAAAGCAAAAAGAAAGAAACTAGATTGGCCATGACAAAATTGTTTCAAATAATTTACAGAATAAAACAACTCTAGTTGAGATTCAATGAGAAGAGATCGTCTCTTCCACAAAACATGGAGAATTAATAGTTAGTTTATTAAACAAAAAAATAGAGTGATCTTTATAACTAAGCGAATTACTCGTCAGTAATAATTGGTTGTGATAGTACCTATATCACACGCCAATGTCATTGAAATCATAGACCACTCTCGTCGGTATTAGACATACTAAGAACAATTTATCAGGCTGCAGACTTGAACTGTAATGATTCCAAGAGAATGGTGAGAGTTGATCTTTTCAACATCACTCGTTCCTAATTCAATTTGCAAAATGATCATACACGAGGATCATTTTAGATAAAAATGCAATCATTATAATGCACCTCTTTGTTTTGAGGACTCTGACAAGTGACAAGTCCCTTGCGAGAATACGCTGTGATTTTTAAGCATCTTATTGTTCAGGCGAAACAAGGTTTTCCAGGGTTCTAACTATTCTTTTTTTTATTTTCTTGGGATTTGCATGAGCTAGCATATACAATTGACTCTTTGAAGTCAACTTGAGACCTTTTGAAACTCAAATTTGACATTAATTTATTTAATTTGTGTCAATATAAAGCTGAATATTGTAAACTATAAAAGAAGTACTACCAATTAATATTTATTGTTTCGTAATTTTAGTAAATCTGATCAAATTTGAGTTTGAAAATGTTTCAATTGACTTTCACAAGTCAATAATGAACTTATAATTTGGAAACGAAGGAAGCAGTACATATTTTGATTTTAAACATATAATATACAATATAAGACACACACACATATTATAACTAATACTAGTAAAATAATATATAAATTAAATAGTAGACTAAGTATCATAGTTGTTCACTTGTAACTCACCTAATGACTGATAAGTATTCAGAAAAAATAAAATAAATAAATATTATACATTAAATGATAAAAACATGTAAATAAATAGCCCAATTATAAATAAAACATAGAAAAGACATTTAGTCAAAAACATAAATTATCATACAATAATATAATACCTATAATATAAATACAATTGTAGTATTGAAAACAAGTAATATGGCACTAGTAATAGTATATAAATATAATAGTAGACTTAGTAGTGTACAGCTATACATGTCAACAGTATACAACTAATAATAATACTAGTACCAGAGTACCATATAAAAAAGACTTGGTTGTAAACAACTATACATGGTTGATATTTTACTTCTGAGCATGGTACCCGACTTCACCATATAGATAGATAGATAGAGAGAGAGAGAGAGAGAGAGACGTATACTATTGAACAGAGCATCTTAATATCTCAAAAGTCCGAAGAAGAAAACAATCAACTAGGAATAAAGCTAGAAGATGGGAGAAACTAAAACACAGCTCGGAATTCTTCATTAAAGGTAACAAATCGGACTCTCTTTCTCTCTTAGGGTTCAAATCTTAGCTGCAATGGGTCAATCCACTCTCTCTTAATGTTCAAGGGAAATCAAAGTAACTACTGCTCCTCTAAAGCTCACACCTTGACAGAAAGTCATCCAAGGCGTCGCCTAGGCGTCCCAAGTCGATGACTTTCTAGCCAACGTGCTCACCTTTGAGACCTCCACCAACCTCACCTTTCCAACCGCCAGTGCACCTTAGTTCCCTTTGGGTCTTAGATAACTATGATATCGCCATCCATCGTTCATTTTGTAGACATTCTAGGAGAGTTTTCTTTACAAGCCTAGTGGGGTGATCTTCTTGGGAGGGTCGCTTGCATAGGGTGGGGTTATAGTTTTCGTGGGATATAGGCTTGCTTTTATACTTGCTTTTATATTTCCCTATAGTTTTCATACTGCAGATGTATGTGGGTTCAGCCCCTTTTTGGGGTTTAAAGTGGATTAACTCATTTTATTTATCAAAAAAACTTCCGGACTACCACATATTTTTTAAGAAAGAGTTCATCTGTACCAAGTTCCTTTCACATGTAATTTTCAAATATCATAATAATTCATGAGAATTCTAAAACCGACCAAAAAACCTTTGTGAGAGAGATAAATATCATGAACCGCACACACAGAATGACAAAATTTGATACATTAAACGTACACTTATAACCTTATGTTACATATCAAATTTAACAATTTCTGAACTTAAAAACCAATCCATAGATGCATTGAAAATTAAATGAAAATTATTGAAGAGAATACTCTTTGAAGTAACACTCATGTCCCTATAATTCAATTTTCATTTAACTGATAGTTCAATAAATCTACACAAACAACAAGGTTATTCCCCATTTCATGACTCATGCATTGTGATTATAAAGATAAAAGTATTACTCTGCACTTATTTAATTTTATTTTTGCATTAAGAATATAGAATGAAACAAAAACAAATGAGAGCTTCCTTCTAATGATATACCTGATTCTGAAATCTACTGTCAGTTATGTTAATCAAGCTGAATACACGTGCTGAAAGTTCTGCATCATGTAGTTCGTCTGATTCCCCACTGATAATGAAGAAAACAATCAAAATAAGAAAAATAATACACTCCAGAATTATGGCTCACTCCAAAAACCAAATACCTTGACTTCATCTTTAGTATCACTGCAACTATATGCACCATCCAAGAAAGTTTGGTTTCAAGAAGAAACAGATTACTGTTATCCCCAAGGACCTCTAGATTTGTTGCTTCCTATGTAGTATGAAATAAATAAATAAAATCTTAACACACAGAAGTGTCGCACATGAAAAGAGTCACACGTAAGAGATGAGAATTATACAAAAGGCACTCCAGCTTACCATATACATCTGCATGACCGAATCAGTAAACTGCAATATGTACATGCTACAGCTCTCGTACTGAAAACTCAGTGAACAAAAAGAAAAATTAAAAAGGGAACATGTTTAACAATAATCAACTAAAGATCACTTGCAGAATACAATACTCTTAATTGGTGCATGAATGAAGCAGCAGACAGTTTTCATAGAAAGATTGATCCTTTCAATTGATCTATAAATCTGAACCTGAAATCTGCAAAGTGGACGAATGCAATCAAGATGATCCTGAAGAAGTTCAGCATTATCAAGTGGGTTCTCAGAGAGATCATCTGATAATCCAACCTGCAACAGAACAAATGGAAAGAGAGAATAATACTAACCTGGAAAGAGTGAATAATCCTTTTATTCAGTTGAATTAACTAAAGGGGATACAGAAGCAGAGAAAGCAAGCACTAACCTGGAAAGAATCAAATTTTGACGAGATAAAACTCTGTATGATCTCCAGGACAAGTTCATTTAGCAAGCTTGGTGTTTCACCCTTAAAATATCGTAGAGAAGACACCAATCTCGACCAGAGTTCAAGAAGATAGTACACACTGATGCTGGCCCACTGAATAAGACATGAGAATATTAGTTTGAATGTGGAATAGAACTCTTACATCAACATAAGATTCCGAACATCTGTTTAGTCAACTTGAAAGTTATGAAAACCACATAACCTGCCATGACTGTAGAGACTTCAGAGTGAATCCCGCTACTAAGCTTATCCAATCACTATAGCTATCTGTGCTCACAATCTCGGATAACTTCATTCCAGAACCGCACAACCATGAGAACATCAATAAAAATAAATCTTCAATGAGAGTTAAAGCAGATAAATTCAAAAAAGAGTACTTATCCAAAACAAATACAGAGCTTTTGTATTTACACAAAACATCATAGACCTTCAAATGTACTGCTATATCCTTTGAGAAGTGAACTTCCAAATATAGCACTATCGTTATGAATAAAATCAGACTATCCAGTTCGGTCCTCTAAACTTTTGGTGTTCGGTCTGTGGAGGAAAAAACAAATAGGAGATGTAGGCTAGGTATAAACACATAACATCCCTGTAGTTGACTTAAATCCAATTTCCACATCCATATTACAAGCTTTACCATTACCTTGAGCAATAGTCCCTAACTGCCTTGTAACATAATTTTAAATTTGTACATTTTATGGCTTACTAAATATCAGCAGTGATTAGATAGTAATTATACCGAAAGAATAAGGACATGCCAAAAACAGTTCGATGATATACTTAATTAGGTAAATCTAATTAAAAATTACAATCATAGGAAAATCTTATGCCAAACATAGAGTAATAATCAAATGGCATCGAACTGATTCAATATGTTAAACAAACAAAAGTCTCTGCATACTAAGAGAGTCGGACGAATAGAGGATGGAGAAGGTTAAAGAATGAAGTGTTTTTATCTATTTTAAAAATAAAAGCAAAACAAAACATACCTCGTAAGTAATCTTAAAGCGTCCAAGAAGCCGACAAAACTCATGGTAGTTGTCATGATCAGCAAGACCTGCCACCCAAGTAAAACATGGCATACTATTAAAAAATATGAAATGGAATGTTATGAAAAAACCATAAGAGCACATGATACACTGTAAAGGATCTGAAGACAGAAATGCCAAAAAGTATATTAGACAATATTATCCACCCATCCCAAAAATAGCACTTACAATTACCAACTCTTCGCTAGGCAAATTCTCCTCCAACAATTCAAAAATAGTGAAGGACCAAAACAAGCCGAGACAGAATGCAACATAGCTAACTTATAAGTAACAATGATAGACAAAGTCAACATATAATGAAGCCCACAAAACAACAGGATTTGCATAAATTCTAGGGAACTTGAGAAAACAATGAGGTTAAGGAAGTGAGTTTGAACTTTCAAGATAGGAGAAATTAAATAAACGATCTGGATGTACCACCTTCGACTACATTTGATGCCACTGTGGCAATTTAAAGCCCAAGGTCTTGGATTAATGATTAGAAGTTTTACTTGTTCACAATTAGACAAACTCTAAGATGTGAAGAGTTAAATCATCAGATTAGAGCAATAATAATTTAACTTCATAGAAATCTCACAGTTGTGGCTGAGAGCATAGACAGTCCACGCGGGAAAGATCAAACAGAAAGTGCCAAAATACCAAGAAAAAAATGAAGGAAAAGGAGAACCTTAAGCGCCAGATTTTAATAATTAACAAACCCCCGCACCCCACCCCCACCTGATTTAGGACAGATCTGGGATAAAGAATTAACGAAAAATAAATTAGGATCTAAACTCTACGTTTAGACTGCTAGGATCTCTCAAGTGTATCCACTCCACGTATCAACACCAAGATAGATAAAATACCTCTACGGTAGGATACCTCTACGGTAGGATACCTCTACGGTATGAATGAAATAATCAATTTCAATATCAATAATCTGTAGTCTAAAAGACTTGTGGGGATTACATCACTATTTAAAGAGACTTAAAACCCTAATGTTACTTGGAGAATAATAAAAGTACTAAAAGACTAAGGTAGCCTTACTAAACATTAAAAATTCCTAATTCCTAATTAAAATCCCTAAATCCCCACTAATAAAAAAAATACATAAATCACATCAACAACTTTTATATTAAACATAATAAAAACTCCAAATAGTAAATATAAAAAATCTCTTCTTTGTCCTTGACTTAGAGTCCCCATCATTCTCCTCTTGTTGGAGAAAACTCGACCTCGAGTTCTATAATATGAAATAATAAGCAATGAATTCCTCTGCAACGGAAGAACATTTTGGAACACCTTTGACAACATCATCACGAGGTAAGGCTCAAAAATTTTTGGAAAGAGAATTGACAAGAGCATCACTTTCGTATTCAAAGGTGTTGAAAATAAGCTTTCTGGAACAACGAAGTCAACAATGTCAACTTGGATTGGATCAACTTCTCGAATCATCCTTTCCTCGGTAACAAACAACTCCAAAGCAACGTTAAATGTTTCCTCAATTTGTTCCTCATACATAATCCCTGGTTCAACTTTGGAACTTCAAGAATTTTCATGGACACATCACAATTGTCTGTAGCCCCAAAATTTAGAACATCCTCTTTTTCTTTCTCTTGCTCTGCTTGAAGATGTGCTTGCAAATCAATAAGGTCTTCTTTATAGAAGATATGTCATCTTTTATAAAAGAACATTTAGAAATCACTCTTTGTGTGGCCTCTCTTGCTTCAACTTGTTGACGTTTCCTTGTTTCAGCTTGTTGATGTCTCCTTGCATCTATATCGACTTTTCAATTTTTCAAGGTTATTTTGTGCTTCAACCATATCCCATCTAAACTCTTCCTACTTGTGTTTCAAATATCTATGACCACATGCATTAATAAGGTAGTATATTCGATCACATTCATCGTCAAGAAACCTAATATACTCTTTTGCTTCGACAATCAATTCTCTAGTGGCTTGAGACATTGGGTGTTTTTTTGATAAGTTATGGGCCTAACACAATCATCAAGCAGCCGTCACAAGTAGCCCTTCTTCTTCTCCTCCTTTCTTCCGTAAACTAGCGTGATGAACAGTACTGCGGCGATGAACAGTCACTCCAACGATGAACAATAATTCCGACGACGAACAGTAATTCCGGCAATGTTTTTTTTTAAAAAAAAAACCAAGATCTCCCAAAAACTGAAAAATTAATGGAAAAACCTTAAGCTCTGATACCAAAAATGATGGAGGACAGATCTGAGATGAAGAATTAACGAAAAATAAACTAGGAACTAAACTCCACGTTTAGACCGCTAGGATCTCTCAAGTGTATCCACTCCACGTATCAACACCAAGATAGATAAAATACCCCTACGGTAAGATACCTCTACGGTATGAATGAAATAATCAATTTCAATATCAATAATCTGTAGTCTAAAAGACTTGTGGGGATTACATCACTATTTAAAGAGACTTAAAACCCTAATGTTACTTGGAGAATAATAAAAGTACTAAAAGACTAAGGTACCCTTACTAAACATTAAAAATTCCTAATTACTAATTAATATCCCTAAATCCCCACTAATAAATAAAATACATAAATCACATCAACGACTTTTATATTAAACATAATAAAAACTCCAAATATTAAATATAAAAAATCTCTTCTTTGTCCTTGACTTATTGTCCCCATCACCGCCTAATAACGTAGAAAGCTGCAAAAAGTAAAAATACTAGCATAATATAAATCAATAAACATGGAAAGCAGAATATATTGGAAAAGTGTGTTTACCTTTTCCTGTCTGCAAAATATCTTTTGTCCCTATCATCAAATGCGCAAGATATTTCAGGCGTGCAGCTGCATTGGTAAACAAGGATCTTCTAACAGAAGCCAAACGTATCAAGCATCCCAAAGCCTGAAAATAACAAGAAAGAAAAAGTTACAAATATAACAGAAAGATTAAGCTGCAAGCAAATGATGGCACGGTTGCTGGATTTCAGCAACCAAAATAAAAAGTAATTTTCAAACAACTCAACAAGTACATCTGGTGACCTCATCATGAGATAAAGGAGTAATTTAAATCAATGTACTCAAATCAATATAATAAAAAATGAGTTCAATAAGAGTAAAATATGTGTGTATGTGTATATATGTGCCAGAAGGAATCACAAAAACGGATTAATCAATTGATATAAAAGCATATACCTTTAAATTCGAGTTACAAACTATAATACGATAGAAAAAGGTTGGATGACAACAATCCCATATATTATGGAATTCATAAATGAAGACGTGAACTAAACAAATAACTTTATATAAAGCTTTTGAAAGTTAGATGAATGTAAGATAGGGAGGGGCACAGACAGACTAAAACAGACACGCACACGCGCACATACACATAAAGAGAGATAGAGAGAGAGATGCTTAACAAGTTTGATCGCATTAAAGGAAGGTGTTGAGGGGGAAGACTAGACTGTAACCAAACCTTTGGCATATTTTTGCTAATGTCATACTCAAATCATGATTAAGCACCAACCCAAGTCTCTGCCAATGTGGTACTCAACAAGACTATTAACTATTAATTCTACTCTTAATATTATTATTCCAGGAAAAAACAATTTCTATTAATCTTATGACTAGCTATCTTATGTTTACAAACATGCTTTCTCAAAGGTTGGGTGAGCTGTGTTTCTGATACTGTTATAAATCCCAATTCCCAAATCCCAAGTGTATGTATATTGCAAGGGCAGATTTAAATGTTCCATGATAACAAACAAGGTGGTTTGTGATGTTCATAGCAGAGAAACAAGAAAGCTTGGTTCTCAAGTTGGGGAGATGGCTTATGATTTGGAGATTAATCGGAACTAAGTGGAGAAAGTGATCAAGGGACAGCTTGCTTCCTCTTAGAGAGATTGTTAAAACCGAGGCAAAGTTCTATTTTAAGTTGCACTTTTAATGATTGGGGCAATTGATAAGTGAACAAGCAAAATGTCCAATTATTTTATCTAAATTTCGATTTCTTTTAGATGAAGAATAGTACAGTTTAGGAGGATAAAAAGAGGTTCTCCATAAAAAAGTAGACAAGTGAAAAAGGCAACAAGGACACAAGTTCTCTCCATATAGAACTGCCTTGCAATCCCTATGAATATGAGAAACTGCAACCCCCTCACTGCTTTTTTGGAAGAAAAAAAGTCAAGAAAGAACCCTATTTCATAATAAATACAAGGGAAGAAAGAGATCTCTGAATATCTTAGCATACCCCTCCGTTCAAATACCTGAAAAAAGATTAGAAAACACCCGCTCCAAATTCATAGATGGTCAACATTCAGCAACATACTCTCCAATGACATCCCCAAAAAAACACAATATATTCTCCTAATTCAATGAACAATGTGATTTGCCTAATGCCCATACAATTTCATAACCACCAAGCAATAGCACAATGGAGAAACAAAAGGGAACTGATTTCACTATCCTGCTAGCACTGAACTCAAATTTATAGAGATAAGGACTTAACAATACGGGGACTCCACACTTGAAGCAAAGTGTTAATCTTAAGCCTATGAAGGACTAAATATAAATATTCACTTTATCTTGAAGAATATTAGTTTTCCAGATAACAGAGGCATAAAAACAGATATTAGCCTTTTGAATACCATGAAGGATCGTTGATTAGCTTGTTCTATGTTTTTTATTTCTTTACCACTTTTTCCTCGTACTTTTGCTTGGAGTCTTTGGATTTAGTTTTGTCATGTTCTAATTGGCTTGGTTAGTCGGCTTAAAAAGGTAATTATGTTACATGGCTTTGGTCATAGGCTCGCGATAGGGATGTTAAGATCCTTTGAAGAAGGGGAGTTTTTGTAGCTCAATGAGATTTATGGACTGCACAAAATGAAATGAACTTCAAATTAAATGGTACCTTCCCAGACACTTGTTGAGAGAGAAGGATCATCTTTCTTAATATGTTAAAGAGTACATTTGGAAACATCTTGACTAAAGAGTTGTTCTCCATAACTTATGTTGATTTTTCTATGTTATTCCACATGATGGACTTTAGTTCATCACCATTTGTATGCACTCTCAGTTACTGATAAAACTCTCTTTTTCTTGAAAATTTTTACCACAGCACCAAGCATTCTTACTGATCAAGAACTAATCTACAGCATTTTACACGTCGATTTAAAAAATCCTACGACACTCGTGTGTACCAAAAAAATATATTGTGAGCATATTACTAGAGCCCCAACAATTTTGTCTGGTATGTTAGAAAAGCATTTTCCTAATTGTAAATGGGGCTAGTATGCAGAACCACTACCCAGCAATCAGGATTCAGAAAAATATATTAATAACTAATACTTTTGAAGTAGAAAATTACAGAACATGAACTTCCAAAGAAGACCTTCCGACCAAAATCACAAAATGAGCATGTAGTTGGCTCAAAACTCTTTGCATTATATAGGTAGATGAAATAACCAACCTCTCTTGATACATGAGGTTTACTCAGTCCATAGTAGTCGAAAAATATCTGCAGAGTCGAGGGGTCTTCAATAACTTGCTTCCACGAAGATGGAACCTATGTGATAAAGACACATTGCAGAACGATGGGATATCAAAGGGTTACGGCAAGCAATAGTTAAAACCAAATGCTATCAGAACCAAATGAGCCAAGCAAGATCACCTGAATAGAGCCATAATCTTCTGAACTTTCATCAAGCGACGTCCCCATAAAATCAAATGATAAACATTTGAGAGCTAATGAAACAGCCAGCTCTTGTAAATTGCTTCCAACTGCACACTCAAATGAGCAGGTTGTGTTTTTTTTATGGAGGGGGGACGGGAGGACTCTCATACAGAAGTAACATAAATAGCATGAAAAGAATGCTAAAAGCATATTACCATCATTTTTCAGTTGAGATAAAGAAGTTAGGGATATTTGGAATATTTGTAGCAGTGACAGATCTCTGAAGGAGCACGCCACCCTACGCTGCTGTGTCAATGACAGTACTGGATTGGGCTGATTAATTAATATTCAAGAAATCAGAGTAAGTTGGTGGCAAACTAGAGATCGAGATGACAAGTATCAATTGTTGACAAAATCAGCAATAAATTAAATGTGCAGCATATTGCACAATCCCACCATGAGAGTAAATCTCATGGTTGTTATCATCAAAAGACCATTTCACCGACTGAAAATCTCATTGGCTTCAGTTGATGGTCTGCCACAATGTTCTTCAAAATCAGAAACACCACTAGCACATAATCTTTATACCATAGCATGTCGTTCGTCATAGCATGGGAACTTCACAGTGATCCTCTTACCAGCAGGATTTGCGTCATCAGATATTTGCATAACACAACATATCCTTGAGATCATCGCCCCCATAATATTTATTATCCATGCAAAAAATCTCACTCTACCATACTCGTAACGGCGTTGTTAAGTTGCTAGACCCCTAGTTTAGTGAAGATAATGAACAAGTTAGACCAGCCTTACCTTGCAAAGAAATGTTTGCCATTGCTGATTTACCGCAACAACCAAATAGCATGGAACCTTTATCCTCTCTATTTAAACCATCATTTATGAATTTATCATCACCTCCAAAAACCCAAAACTCTTCTTTACCTCGATAGGAATCAGACGAAATATAGCGAGTGAGATTGAGAGATAGACTAAAGGACATGAAGTTTCAGAAAAATATCGAACTAGAGAAACAATGGCCAT
This sequence comes from Panax notoginseng, assembly GCA_016801055.1. Taxonomy (NCBI): domain Eukaryota; kingdom Viridiplantae; phylum Streptophyta; class Magnoliopsida; order Apiales; family Araliaceae; genus Panax; species Panax notoginseng. The sequence continues at coordinate 160,038,953 of CM029021.1, read as the reverse complement.
TGTTTCAAGGAGAGGAAAGATGTGAAAAGGAAAATAGTATGGGACTTTTTTCCAAGAAATTGGCTATGGAGTTTCCAACTTTCCCTTCCCTTCCCTTCCTTTCCCTTTCCCCCATAATAAAACTCACAAATAGGCCCTAAGTTCTGTATTTTGATGCAACTATTATCTATGACACATAAAGATGAAGAATTTGAAGATACGAAGTAAAAGAAGAAATTTTGAATAAGATGACAAATTTGAAGAGACAAGGTATTCGAGTTATATATAAATATATATACATGGACAGAGAGAGAGAGAGATCTGGGTTTGTCTATGAAATTCAATCAAACTATATAAACTAGTCCGGGAAGACTTTGTTGATATAATGATATATAGATACATTATGTATATTCACTATATAGATGTATGTAGCTTTGTATATTAAATATTGGACTTGATCCATAGCCATAAATGACATTATCTGGTCAACCCATCTACAGCTGTCCTACCGGAGGTTAAACAGTGTATACAATATAGAAAAAAGTTCATTTAAATGATCAGCATATTGTTCGGAGGACAGTGCAAAAGATGTAGGATAGTAGAACCATAGGACTATGACAAAACTGCCCCCAAGTGGGCGGACCCTTTTACTTTTGACCACATTCTACTTATTATGTGTTTCCTTATAAAGTTCACAACTTCTTCTGCTAAGCAGATTCACTCCTCTCTCTCTCTCTCTCTCACCATTGATATATGAGCTTCAACGAAAATGAATAAAGTTTCCAAAGAATGAAGATGAAGAAGATCTAGGTTATGTTTTTTGTAACACTTCAGTACCATATCGAAACAGGTGGGATACTTTGATATGTATATAAGACCCCAAGAAACTATTAGTAATACATTCAATCATGATCTTTTGGATGAGCCTGTGATGGACTAAGACGACTCAAGAATACTTATATATACATATCAAAGTCGTGACTAAAGGTGTGAAGAAATAAAGAAGGGAAGATGTTTTCTATTATATATCTTACAATGTACAATAGAGAGCCTTTAATCATGCAATCTCCCTTTAATCATACAATCCCCCTAATCATGCAATCCCCCAAATCATGCTATTAAGGTATTACTAATAATTTCTTGGGGCTTATATACATATCAAAGTATCCCACATGTTATGTGGGGCCGGAATGTTACGTTTTTAGGTTGGTTAAGTTTTAGGTTATATTTTTGGGTGGGTTATGTTTACGAGTAGTTTATAGCGAAATAAATGGGCACCTAAACTGGGACAAAGTGGCACATGTTATATTATATTTAATTTATCTAGATCTATCCAAGTAAGCATTACACAACAATCTGCCATTGAAAACTTAATGTTTAGATGGTTTTTAAAAAAATTGTATGAAAATAATAGTTCAATGAGTTGACCGGTAGAAAAATGAGTCCGTTGATGCAACTGTAAGCCGGACCCCAATTTTAGTGATGAAAAAAAATATCTTTTGTCCAGAGCTAAAAGGAGTTATATGGAACAAACCCTTTTTCTCTTCACTTATTTTCTTTTATTTTTTGTAAGGCTAGCTTACAAATAAGAGCATTTAACCCAATAACACTTGGCCACTCTCAGAAAAATGACTTGCATTTTTTGGATCCATAAGTTGTTTTCCAAGAACAATGAAGGAATAACAAATATATTTTCCGTTGACTGGAAAATGACTTCCATTGGTCACATTTTTCGTGACACCAAAGACCAAACGCAGAAAAATTCAAAAATATTTTCTCGTATCAAACGCCTAGAACTACAAAAAAAAACTGATTAGGGAGGAAAATGAAGCTAACTATGAATAGAATATATCATTGTTCTCCCGATTCATAAAAGAAGTGGACGCATACATAAGTAGTGTAAACACGACCACTATGTATAAGAGCCCAGGGATCAAAACCCTTCCCCTTAATATCTGTAGTGCAACTTACCCCCACGAGATGGAGTACTAATCTGGAAAGGGAAAATTGTTATCGAAGATCAGAGTCATCAGACCGCATGCAAGAAGCTACCAAACACTATTATGACAAAAACTTGATGAAGAGAGTTCTCCGAAAGGAAAGCTAACTATAAGAAACGGAACAATTACAAACTATCAAGAGCTTTACACGATACGGAATATCAAATACATAGTCACTTTCAAATCCTTCGAGGAAAATAATAATTTTTTATGCTCCCCTCTGAATATTCAAACAAAATATTTTACCTACGCCTCAAAAGTTACCCAAAACCAAGAAATATTCATGTTGAAAGACACATATGGAAAAATAATAGAATTTAGATTTACCAAAACAACCACACAAGATGCATATCCTTATAGCATATGAATCAGTTTACGCACAATTCAAATAATGTGTGTTACTATGAATTTTTCTAATAAGAAAAAATATTGATCAAGACAAACCTGAAACATCTCGCTAATAAGCTGACTCAATATCTTCAGGCCAATGGCATAGTGACACGTTGCCTGATGCAAAAAAATAGTTTTATTTGGAATATTAACATGCTAAGCTGAATGCATATTGATACAAGGACATTGATGTTAACCTAAAATCAGTCAGAAATTTATATATTATCAGAAAACAAGGGGAAAGAAATAGCTATAGTAAAAGCGGATAAACTGTAAACATACCAAATGAACAGCCAGTATAAAGAATATATGAAGGTTCAGAAATGCAAAAAACATTTGATAAATTGACAATAAAATTTCTTCCCAAGGAATAAGTTGGTATCAAAGATTAGAAAGAATTTGAACTGCAAATGTTCAACAAAGAAGTACCACTTAATAGTAGTCTTGTGATAACCAACTGCATTACAGCCAGAGGCAGAAGAGTATATCCCTGATGTTGCAAGTCCAATATACCATTTCTTCACTATGCACATTAAGGGCAAAAACTGCAGTTGTTTCTGCCTCTTAAGTAATTAATGAGAAATAGGTGGCAAATGCCAGTAATTTTGGAATATAAAATTAGCAACTCTTTACAGAAGCAGAGCTACCAATCTTATCAAAAGTCTCCTCAGAAGATGTGCACAATTATCAGTCCACAATACCACAACCATACCTCACCCATTCCCTACGTGGTTCTTACAAACTTTGTTCAAATCTCTAAGTTTCATTAGTTTCTCCAAGTGATGGAAACATTGTTACAAGCACTGTATCAGATGCTGTTTTCAAGAAACAGAGAAGATACATCAAAACACCGGAGAAACTTCTCGTCAACCATAAGAAAATCAGATTTAATTGTAAATTTGTAGTCTAGTTTCCAAAGAAAAAATTTGTGTAATGTGTTTCGTCCAATTAGGTGTGCATTAGTCTGCAACACTTGAAAATCCCATCATAAATTTAACGAGATCAAGGGCCTCCAAAATTAGAAATCAAGAAACTGTATAAGCAAAGACAAACAAAGGAATACTTTCAAGTAAAGAGTGCCCGATTCAGGACCATAATACAATCTTACAATCTTCCTATAAAGAATACTATAAATATACTTAATATGCTTTCATAATGAAACTTAGCTTCAGAATTACAAAATTTCCACAAACTCCTTAGAAATGCTAAATTAAATGCCGACAACCACGGATTCTAACGAATCTTTCAATAATTTGTAAAAATCAATCTATCTAATTAATTTTCCTTTTCCATATAACTGAGATCTTATATAATAACTACGATCTTTCCCCAGGCTTAAAAGGAAAGAGAGCTAATAGCTTGTTTGCTCAAAAAGATGAGTAGGATTATACAAAGTGAGATACTAACCTTCAAGAAACCCTGTTTTTCATTCATTCTAAAATTGATAAGATAACTCTGGCCTATTTTGCATGTTTCTTTATGGCATTGATTTTCCTATCTTCAACATACATGATACCGAAACATTTCCGTTCCTTCAATTTATCTTCTATCTTTCTTAAACAAGAAGAGGATCACCATTTACTACAATCCTTACTTTCCTTTCCTCACCTTCTTCAGATCCAAATTTCTAAGTCATACTAGTAACACATAAAAAACACATCAAGATGATAACAAGGATAGTTAAGCAAAGAGTAGACTGAATGACTGATCAATGAAAAAAGTGTGCCCTAAAGCAATGTAAAAGATTAAGTTGAACTAGCTTCAACTACATACAGAATTGAAATTTTGCTTTTTGGTCAAAAGAAATAACCATAAGTATGAGTTAAACTAGAAATACAGAAGCAAGAAAAACACTCTAAATCCTTACTATAGGATTAGGAGCAGAGAGCCTCACTAATTCTAACTTTTATTCAGTTATTGAAAAAGCAAATCACCCACAACACATTCATGTGGGGGCCACCATATTCAAGGAAGTACCTCACAATAAATGGCTAATGTTTGGATTAAAAAGTAGAAGGCATGCATTGAATTTGAGAGGACCAAAATCCTGTACCTTAAAGCAATGTTACATTGAACGTGGATCGTTTTCGTGGAACCAATTTGGGAACGCATTACGCTACATAGGCAAAAATGTGGTACATTAAGAGTAGCTTGATGCTTATAGTTAGAAAGTCTCTTAAAATCTAATGTAATAAAGCTAATTTCATATAAGACTTTAGTTGAATCACCAAGTTGATTGTTTTAGAAATAATTTGGTTCAAATTTGATGTTTGGGTATCCAATACTAAGTTAGCATATTATTTTTTGTGCAATTAGAGATACAAAACAAAAAAAAATTGGGTATGATAAATTTGAAGTTTTGGAACGTACTAGGTACCATGTTTTTAACACAAGTACCAATACGCAATTCGCTAGGTCAATTAGACTATCTGGTAACTTTTAAAGGCCCCATCATAAATGGAGCACCATTTAACATATGCTTTTTTGGCTCACACTTGGGCAAGCAAAGCTATGATTAAAGTATGAATAAGCTTCCTAATCTAAGAAATATGTAATAAATTCTCTTTTTATAAGTTTAGATTAGTAACATAGAAAGATTTATCTGCCCGCAAAGTAAAATTTAGACAAGACTCATAAATGTAAGCAACCCTTTTTTGCTCCATAAAGAGGACATTATTATAACTCTCTCCATACAAAAATTAGAATGTTGCTGGAACATAATTGGAAACATGGATAGAACCATTTTCCAAGATTTAAAATTGCAAACATAACATAGATATAAGAAGATGTGATATCAATAAGGATACACCAAGAGGATTAATTATCAAAAATAAAAACTTGCTTTTCAGGAAACGAGAAACATACTTTTTATGAGTTTAAGATTTCCATTACACAATTATTGTACGATGATTTTCTTTCAATATTAAACTTTAAGACCAAATTGATTATGGGAAAATTATTGGAAAGAAAAAAATTAGTGTCTTGTGCAAACCTTAATAATTGTCATAAAAAAAAGGTCAACAAAAAAGTCAAACTATTTTTCCGCGACGGAGGTAGCATTAACTTGTGACTATGTTCCAGGCCCAACTTGGACCCTCTTCCAGTGAAAAGGTGAACTTCGTCCTATTTGTGCATTACATGTTATTGAACTTGGACTGAGAATCCAAATTGACCAACGACTTGGTGCTCTTCTTGTTATCAGTTGTTATGCTATCTATTCCTCTTTAAATGTGGTATAACTTACGCCTACATTATTAGATTCTGAAAATTTAAAAAACAACAATGCTTCTATTATTTATTTTCATTATTCTTTTTACCATGCACTTCGATCTTTGTGATTTCTTTAAATTTAATTAATGAACCTAGTAGGCTAGTAGATATTTGGCCTTCAGGTTCCGTTATCATCTTATTGTTTGCAGCATTCTTTTGATCAGGACATATTAAGAAACACTATTTAAAGAAACAAAAAATACTATGATCCTGGATACAAAAGAAATTGTGATATATAATACATAACAACTAAGAGCATGTTTGGGGCATCAGAGTTGTGGCTTAGAAGCACTAGCATTTTTTTAAAACTTTTATGAGTTATGAGTGTTCGGTAACACTACAAAAAGTACTTTTAGCAGTAACACTACAAAAAGTACTTTTAGCAAGACAATTTTTCAGTCAACCCTACTCTTAGGAAAAGATAACATTGGTGCCCATCAAATTACTTTTACTTTAAGCTTTAAGAATTTACATAGATGAACTCAAAACAATTGTCTAGAAAGTTGTTTAATAATTGTTTACCAAAAACAACTTCTCTTGTCGAGAAGAAAAAAAAATATTTTACAGCTCTACCAATAAATTGCTTCTTTAAAAGCCACCGCAAAATTGTAAATGGACACTAATAGTCATTGTTAAGATAATTAGATGTGACCTAGTGCAAAAGCCTCTTACAAGAGGAAAGGAAAACAATAGAAACTGGTATTCTTCTACAAACCAAAAATGACCTCATCACTCTGACTAATCAGTAACCATGATTAGTTATAGTTTAAACTATGATGAAAATGATTCCAAAACTATATAGGATGTTGTATAGCAGAAGCAAATACATATACTACTACAGCAATTAAGTTAATTGTATAATGAAAATTGCTATCACTCGTCAGTTTTCAATTACCTAGTAAAGTAAAGTAGGGGAAAAGATCCAAAACAATGAAATCCATAATAGAATGATCTTTTAATTATTTAAGAACACAGAATTGACCATATTAATACTGAAAATAAAGCAGAAAACCCAGCAAACAACCTAATCAAGTCACAATGCAAAAGTAAACTGGGAAATGAGAAGAAAAAAAGAAAAGAAAAACAATAGCACGAGAGCATCTTGGTGAAATTGATCAATGCAGATAGATAGAAGATTAACACACGTCAAGGACTGAAAATGCAAGTGACGCTAATGGACAGTCACGTCTTAATTGTAATCTCTAGGGACTGTGAGCAAGGCAATCAATACATGTGGTAACAGTAGTAAAAAGAAATATAAAGCTCCACGTAGACACTTCTCCAAAGAAAATATAACTAGCTATTTAATCATAATGACGTATCTTAACAGGTTGGAAAAAAGACATCAATCCCAGATTTAACTATATTGAGAAAGAGAGCAGTATCATCATAAGCTATCATCTCACAAAGATGCATCTCATTCCTGATGCTAAAAAACAGCATTCTGCTATCTTTAAAGTATAGTTCTACAATAAATTCATTTTACCTGACTCAGAAAATTCGTGGACTCTTTGACCACCTCCCTAAAGCTGTCATCATCAAGCCACCCAAACTTTGTAATACGGCAAAAGAGTTGAATTAGAGATCCAATCACAAAATTCTTCAAATCAGGTCCTCTAGTAGCCAGATAGCTAATGACATAATTTCCTTCAAAAAAGAAGTGCAGATTAATCAATTTGGATTTGTACAAAAGAATTTCAAATAAAGTGTCAAAGGATAATCATAGTAATGCTGTGTGTTAAGCAATAGCATTGAGAATTCCACCCAAAACTATGAAAACCTAAACATTTCACCTGAAGATAAAATATACTGGATGTATAATGAGCACAAAATACTTTTGACTCAACAATTAGAACCAATGAGACAAAACTTTAGGTCATGTGACCTCACTTAACAAAGCTTAAGTTGGCCACTCGTGCACCCATGATATTGGAAATAGGAAAAAGCAGCCAACAACATTATTCATATAACTGAATTCATGTTTACAAGAATATTACGGATATCAAGCCGTAGCTGCAAAGGAAGACGCTTCTCTGTCACTTGTTTTAACAAGCTCGAACTGGCCATCATTAATGCATATGGATTCGATGTGTTCTCCAGAACATATTGACATTGTGAAATATAGTTGCTGTCTACTGAGAAGCATTTCAGGGTATTTTCTGCGAGAGCTCGTTCAGCAGCATCCTGTGAATTGTAAAGCCTTTCACACAAAACTTCCAGCTGTGCTAAGTTCTCCATCTTCAAAAAAGAAGATTGTCAAGATTTCCGGCAACGAAATCAGATAAAGTATTATTTCTCCTTTTGAAGCTTATAACCAATACATGAAATGTACAAACCCCCCAAGCAAACAATAATATATTTAGTGACCAAAAATGAAAAGAGAAGGAGATTAATTGAACAAGTCTCAATTAAATTCAGATCATCAAGCTGCCAAAGTTGTTGAAATCAATATACTCTACAACTAGGATGTTGCATATTATACAGAAATACAGACAGTTATTTCAATCTTAATTGTTCATTCACTACAATAATGTACTCAAATATGAAGACAGCTCAAGATAAAACCCCTATAAAACTGATCATCAGCTGAGCCCCAACACTGTAGCTCCCTCCTTCTGGAAATTACAGCATTAATCCTGAAACACAAAAAAAGTTGAAAAAGTGTATACATCAAACGACTCTGTGAAGCATAACTAGACTTTTAAAATTCATTAATCTTGATTCTTACCAATTAGTTGTTCTACAGATATTCAACATAGGATGTGTTGCAAAAGAACCACAAAACTCATATTTGGTTCTCAAATTCTTAGGTGTGAATTTATTTAATAAAAAAAGTTTGAATAGAACAATCAAATATATAATAATTAATAAGATACCTTCAGTGGAAAAAAATAAAAAAAATAATAGGAAATTTCTACATGAATTAAAACAGATAAATCATTGAACTTGGAATGCTTTATACATATTACATACGTATGTATTTTTCACATGAGCAGAAAAAATGATCACAACTATGCACGGAATATGATTCCACTCTGTAGAAGTATACAGTGGCAACAGAAGATAGATGAAAACCCTTAAATTCTAGGCATTGCCATTTAAAACTATGGTGAAAAACAATAAGCTGAGTGTCCATACAAATGGGACATGCTAAACATGAAAACATATAACTTTGTGTAGTAAGTTTTGACACCATAATTTTTGTTAAATCACTACTAATAACATTTATACATCAGCTTTATAGCTTTCAAATTATGAATTCTGTCACCATGCCTTCTCATATAACAAGAAAAATTAATCCTCTTTCCAATTACTAGCCAATTGACAGCGATGCTGACTCAAGGGATATGTGTGTACGTGTGTGTAAAAAGAGTGTGATATCAATGGAAAAAAGGTCAATATCATTTCAAACAATTTCCCATCGAACTTGGGACATATTAGAAAATTCTGTTATGCATACATGATATAATTAATAGCATCGAGATTTGAGAAAAAGACTACAAACCAATTATCACAAAAAACATCAATATAGTTCCACAAATAACAATTCAGTCATTATTTTTCAATTGATGACAATAATTACAACAAATTAGAAATTACTCGTAAAGGAAACTGTAACAGATATATATCACATGTTTAATACATATATTTTCTCGGGGCTCATTCAACAGATGTTTAATGCCATTTGTGTCTTAATTAATTACAGATTGCAAACAAAACAACTTCCAAAGAAGAACTAGGGCAGTCACACGTGCTACACATTACCATTTTTCGTCACATGCTACACGTTACATTAGTTCACAAAGAAGTTGAATCACAATGATGATCCTTCCAAACACAAAGGTCTGATGGTGATAGCGTCAAAACAAATTCCGCAAAACCATTAAGAAGGGTATGAGCCACATGCTTTCTCACCTAGATATAACTATTCTACATAATCTGCACGTATGTTATATTTTAAAGACTATCTTTTGATATTTTTCCAGGCAAAATTCGTAAAATGGTTCCTCATAACTGTAATTGACGATTACCTTTTTAGTTTATATTTTTATAAAAATGAATACAAATAGTGCACGTTACAAAATCAGTTGGATATAGTGAACGGAAAATCCGGAATCCCTTTCTAATTGTTGGAAGATTTGATTAGGTGAGTGGCTGAAATCACCTCGAATATCAGGACCAGAAAAATGATGGAACAATCAGATAAGAGGGATTCCCCTCTCATCCTTTTCATAAGTTGAATATAGGATTAAGACTTGCATTTAAGGTAGAACAATGAAACTCTTGAATGAATTTCATCATTAGGCTTTCAAACAACAGTCACTAATTTCTATCTTCTATTACGCCTGACTCGGTCAACAGGGGAATGGACATGAAACCTTCAAATGACATGAAATGTAGAACGGTAAATCCAGCTTTAATCCATATTAAGATATACACAAACTGTATAATCGGTTTCTATTGATCATTTCTTGTTTGTATTGGTGTATTAAAAACTCAAGATATATCTATATATAAAACAGATGCTCACGGTTTCAGCCAAAACACATTATTTCTCTCTATATACACACATGAATTGTACAAAACAGTGACACAATTAAGCTATTTACAGTAAATAGTCCATCACAAACTCATACGAAATTAGTAATAAGCTTCAATTGGGCATTGAATTTGAGAATAAGCATACAACATAAAATGTACATCCGATTTATGGGCAGATACAAACAAACTGGAACATTGAACTATAACCTAAATGTCAGACCAAAAAAACGCATTTCTATGCAAAACTTCGTCATCAATTGATCGGAAGAAACAAAATCCAACTAAAATAAAAGGTTAGAAGAAGAACACAAAAATGTATCAGCTAAAAAACCTTACATGCAGATTCAGTAGCGTTTCTCTCCCTCTTTCAACAAATCTGTTTGCGGTGATTTCAGAATTTTGTTGAAATTTCCTCGGTGTGTATGAGTAAAATTAGAAAGAGAGACAATGGTGAGCAGACCTAATCTGGAGTAGGGATTTTAAGCAGAAACAATAGCAGGGCGCCGTGCTGGCTTGTAGAGAAATTTTTTTTGTCGCTTGGGCTGATTCCTGGAATCTTGTATATATGTTTCCATTTTTCAAAGGTACTTAAGAGTTACAGAGCTGTAACGTACAGTTTGTCAAGGCTTACCTGTAAAACGACACACGGATCCGTATGGGAGCGGAGCTGATTCTTGTTTGTTGACCGTTTGACTCTATTCTATAGTTGTTCCCCCTTTATCTTTTTTTTTGTTTACTTAAGTCTGCTGTCACATAAAATCGTTCTTATACATATTTTAATAGTTTAGATACAGATTAAATCACGTGATTCATTAAAATATATATGTAAATATATGTAAATAATTTTATGTGATAGTAGACTTTTTTTTTATACGAGTAAATTATGAATTTATTTATTTTTGGATATAAATTTAATTTTATGATTACCTTCCCATTTTATTCATTAGAATTAAAAACTACTACTAATTATAAAATTTAAATAAATTCACGTTATTTTTTATTTTAAGATAATTTCACATTATTTTAATAAATAAGAATCATAGAATACATTTTTCTAGATGCTCTTGGACCCTCTGCCCACTCACTCATTTTGAACCGATTTTATGAACTTTCATATTTTTTGTTACGCACTTGAGTTAGATTTTTATATCAAAAAAAAATTATATTATTATCACGTAAAAAAAAGTCACATAATACTCACATACACACATATATATTGTAGACTCCACATGTCAGGCGGGGCCTCGTAATATGCATACGTGTGTATGTGAACATTATGTGACCCTTTTTTGAAAAAATAAAAATAGAAAAAAAGACAATACTATATATAATAAATCAATAATATAAGTGGATCGTCACCAAAAGCAGCGGTTAATAATTATGAAATCACAAAATTAATCGGCATAAACAAGTCAATTTACAAAATTGAGAATAATTTTGGGAGAGTGAGAAAGGGATCTTCACCCTAATGGAAAATAGCAAACGAGAAGGGATTTTTAAGTTCCCTCAATTGCTCAGTTGATAACCACCCTTCATGTAGGAGTATTGTTTGCACAGCTCACCCTTCATGTGGGAACTTCGATTGCTCAACTGATAACCCTTCATGTAGGAATAGGAATATATTTGGGACTGCATCTTGTGATCATAACGTGGGCAGGCACTTGACAGGGTTTCCAAAAATTATATACCAAAATCTAGAGGCGGCAAAAGCAAAAATAGTGGTGTCTTGACCAAAGAATGATTTTTGGAACAGTGTTTAAATTGATGTATAATTAGAGAAAAGGTGAATTAAATTATCCAGAGTTTCAGGATAAAACTTTCTTGCAAACAAGTAGCAAGGACGCTTCATTCTGTTCCATATGCAAGGTCTTGTCAATACCGTCCTCTGCAGTATCCATAAGAACCAGGAAATGCCTTGAGAATTTCTTCAGGTAACTCGAGAGAATTCACGGCAGAACATATAGTATGGTAAATATAACATCAATGCTACTAAAGAGTTGTGTTGTACCTTTTCATCACTTGTAACATGTACACTGTTCTCAATGGACTGCATTTCAAAATAAAAATAAAAATCATGCGCGTGTATGTTACAGCAGTAACACCGTAACTATAAATTACAAAATAGAGGGAAAAGCTTAAAGAAAAGTCTTACTGTCATGGTCTTAAGAAGCTCAAACGTAACATCTTGAGCCCGAAATGATCTTGGGTGCCACTTCATTTCAGACCAATCCACAAATGTTACTGAATAACTTGTAATTCCATTAGGATCAAACATCTGAAAGAAGACAGAGAAAGGTTAGCAGATAAAGTATAACTAAATTTGAATGAGACTCCATGAGAGGAAAGACCAAAAAATTAAGCAATAACCTTGAACAAGGTTGGCAAGTAATGTTCGTCAGAATAGCAATTGCGTCCCTCCTCCATACCTGGCTGGAGAGTCAGAAGTTCAACGTCAACGCATTTCTTCAGGGTCTTATGTGCCATCTATGAGTCTTACTAACATTTGTGCCATGCAAATGATTGTGAACCATGGTACTCAAATTGGGATGGAGGGAGGGAGTATATGGTACAATATTATGGGTGAAAGAAATGATTTTCTGTTAAAAATAAACCAAAAACAGAATAAACGGAAAATTAAGTGGAGTGGTCAAAACATGAAACAAAGAAAAGGGGTACTCGTAAAGATGACAATTGTGCGACTTTTGTGTGAATAAGGTGATGCAATAGTTTTAGAACAAACTAAAGAAATCAGGGTTGAAAAATTAATCCAAAGACCTTTATAACTAATTATGCTCAAAGCATATAACAACTAATAAATAATCATATTTTTGTTTTTTGTTCACTTGTAAACTTAGCTATATATAAACCCTTAATAATAATATTTTAAGCATAAACTTACCCTACAATAAAGCCTGAATTTCTTGTAATAAAGATGGTCAGCCATAACTAATACCGCATGCTGCCTCTTCATAGTGAACCACTGCAACAAGCATAACAATAATGTTATATATCTAACAATATTTAAACTTTCTCAAACAAAGTAAGACTTAGAAGCATGCAACAATCAATAGCTTCCCTTATTTATTCAAGAGGCAATGAAGTTCCTTCTTAAAGAGCTCAAATCTTAAATCGAAATTCTCAACATTGAGGAAATGCTTGTTATAATAGAATTAGCCAACAAAATAATATTTTGTCAACCTGACTGGAGTATGGAATCAACCACTGCCCTACTAATACCGAGGTTTATTTAGTGAATGATATGGAATGGCCACGGCGTCACTTCACTAGTATGAAAAAATGGGTAGGGAAGTGTGTTAAACCACCAAAGAACCATTTCATCCAGTAACATATAGCTAGTGAGTGGTTTACTAAAAGGTTTATAAGCCACTGAATTAGGTTTAACTACATATTGCTAGGAAGTACCTGTGAACCTTTCCGAAAGTATTTCTTTTCAACTTCTGGCAACATATGCTCTGAGTACCTACCACCACCATGCGGACCTGGATCTACAAAACTAGAGAGAGAATGTGTTGTGTGTAAGACAGATATATACACACACATACACACACACACACACACATATATATATAGAGAGAGAGAGACGCATATAAACATGCAGAAATAAATGAGAGACTTCACATTCCCACTCAATTGATCATATGGTTTTAATAGTTTACAACTCTACAAATTATTTTCACTATCTGGGTTAAGTTTTGTAAGTCAAGTAGTCAACTTCATAGAATTATATGTAATTACTTGTGTTGTGAGTGAAGGGTAGAAGTTTCCACTAGAACATGATATATTGTGGCATTCACAATATCAAAATAACATTAAGATAATAAATGAAGTTTGTAAAATTTAGTGGACACCGCAATTCAGAAAAGTATAGTTGTCTTACCAGTCAATAAAGCTGACATTGGCGAAAATAAGGTAGTTGTACACATAATCAAAATTATGAATTGGTACACAACTGCAACAAGCCAAAAAATTATTCAAAAAATTCATCATGTAAATAACTAGTGCACCTCAACAACAAATATATAAGTAAAACAAATCTATATTTACCCAATTACCTATCAGATAGCAAGACAAATTGCTGATTATCAAGATCTTTAAGTGCATTTGCCAAAAGTCGCCTCTCTGCATCTACCATCGATATTTTCCCCCAAACAACCTACCAATTCGGTCGTAAGATAAATCTACATATCTCTAAATTCATTTTAAAAACATCAATCTGTGTGAACATGAAAAGGTACAACTAGATATAAGTACTCAACATTCATAGTAAAGATTATAATTGATGAATTTATCCTTCTTGAGATGCTGGCACAGTTAGTATCTTGTATGTTGTGGTTGTCTCCTGACAATGCAAACAAACAGCATGATGCCCAAGGAAAACTACAACATAATAATCATTGAAAAGTTTCAAGTGGCGAGAGATCTAGAGAGTTCATGATTTTACAATTTTTCTTTTCTATTTCTAGCTGCATGATCTTGCATATATGATGTTAGAAGTGGTACCAGGTATCTATATTCAATAGTTGAACCTAGTAAAAATAACTGAAACAACCCGGGTCAAATCCCGAGTCCGAAACAAATCTTGGGTCAAATCCCAAGTCCGAATTGAATCAAATCCATCAAAATAAGGCCTCAAACTTCTGGCCCGATATTATCTTCTTGGGTCATCGTAGCCCACCACAGGCTCACCCAAAAGGTCATGACTTGAAGGTACTATTGGTAGTTACTTAATTCCTTATATACAGATAAATTTTTTCCTATCTTTCGATGTGGGACTGGGGTGTTACAATAACAATCCCTGGATGGTTAAATTCAAGAATGGCAGCACTAGAAAAGTAATTCTACTGTTTCCCAAAATGCATTCTCTACCAAAAGGTTTTCTAATTTATGTTATAGTGACACACACATTAACTAAAGTACCTAATCATCCGTGAAAGTTTCACCAAGATGAAATCCAGCATTTTCACCACCGGCCCATAACTAGGTTTTCGTGTTGAATCCTTTAAATGGATTAGCAGATGATTGTAACAATGAATGTTTATTGTGATGATTGAAGTAGGTTTTGAGAATTTCGTTTCTGAAAAATAAATTTAGGCATTTTGATAACTTCGAGTAAACAAAAACAATCTGAATTACACAGAAGGACCCTTGAAACTTGAAAGTTATATGTGGTGCGACTGTCTAATACCCTTTCTTTATATTCTATCACTTCTGATAGAAAACTGATAAAGCTACCACCAGATACTACAATCCAAAATCATAACCAAATAGAAGCACTAAACTATTATCATTTGTAGGTTGAATGGAAAGAATTTCAAAAGGAATATTTACCTTCTCACTATGTATATTGCGACCAGAAAAATAACGACTCACATGTACTGGTGGTTCCCTAGAAGCATGTACATAGACTGTGAATCTGTCCTCATGGCCCTGTAGAAAAATTAAGAATAACAAAGACTTTAATTTGTAATCAAGACATTCAGTTAATTAGACAAGTAAAGAAACAGCTTTATGAGAAGTCTGATTACAAAGATAAATATTATGGTGATATTCATGACGCTAAAGTGAGTGTCACCGGTAAAAAGAAAAAAAAACTTCCATACATGTAGCTTGTATCCACCAAGTATAATATTTTTCCATCTTTATAATTGACTTCTAGGTGTATGATTTGTTCAAAGTAGCACCAGAATCAGCCAGCAGTGTCATTTCCTTAATGAAGAGGACGTAATCAGCATAACTCACGCGAGAACAAAAAACTTTCTACAAACAGTAACCTATTATGTGATGTAGTGGGACTCATTGGAGGGCCCAGATTGTAAGGATAATTACTATTGTTTCAGTTTTGAAAATAAATTTGGTAACTAACTAATGCAGCCTTCTCATGAAAACGCCCTGCAAGGGTTACATCTTAGTGTGCTGATATGTATAATTGACTAATAGGATTAAAACAGATGTCCTACACTAGTTCTTTCAACATTAATGTTCTTGTGTGTGTTATAAAGTTTATGCTAAAAAATATAAATTGAAATATCTACCTGGTAAATTTAAAATTCAACAGAAGATAAAAAATGTTTCTGCTCAGTGAAAATTCTAGCAGCTCTTACTGTCTTACATAACTATCAAAAACAGAATATAAAATTTGAGTACAATCAATTGAACTAAACAACGAAAGCAGTGATTCAAAAAGGAAAAAATTGTACTGTAAGTAACAAAAAGAAAACATCAAAGTAAAGGAGTATGATTAAGAAACAAAGCTCACTTGAAAGAACAGATCCCACAGCTTTTCAAAAGGTAATGGCCCAGGCGTCAAAAACATGAAAGCAACTTTTGGGTTTTTCGACTGAATTGGAGGTGTGTTCAAAATTTCCCTAATGACCACCTGAGCTGCTGTCTCTTCGTCAGTTAATTCTCTAAGAGGAACAGATGGAATCTCTTCATGCATGGAACACCCACTGGAGGAAAATAAATTGCAGGCTGCAGAACTCCTGGGCGGATATGTATAGACTGCAACCAGAAAAAGGCATACCATACAAACTAAAACAACAATCCACTTTGGACCCTTTACATGTGGTCGATGGCGTGATCCAGACATCATTAGAAAGTCTTTCATATCTAGTCTCCATGCACGAGCTGTCTTCATTTAGAATGTAGACATCACTAGGTTGCTGAAAAATCTCTTCGTATGTCCTGTACCTTGGATCATTGTAGTTTCAAACAGAAGAAAAGGCTCCTTCCAATTAAGAACTCCGAATAGCTTTATTTAACAGCTGAAACTTGTGGCAAAGCGTATGTGTAAGAGCATGTCATATGAATCCATTAACTAGATGATAATCTATATTTTAGATTCTAAACACAATTTTGATAACAATAGTCTGCAATATATTATGAAATCAACAAACAAAATATTATAAATAATTGCATGCAGAAGGGGGGAGGGGAATATTTAAATATATAAAAAAAAGATATCTTTTTCACGAAATGAAAGATAACAAATGAGTTATTCATGAGTTCAAATAAATTTGAATAACCAACATTAGTTTGGCAAACTAATCTAAGAATCAAAAGAGTAGACAAAAAAATTCCAGCACCCCATTTGAATACCTTTGCTCCAGAAAATTTCGACGAAATGTGTTCAAGGGTGACTAACTTCCTTATATCAAATCTTGAAATAAAATATTGGATATAATTAAGGATGAATCATAAAAGTACTAAACTACTGATAGTTGCTTCCATGTTGCAAATTTAGGATCCATTGCAATCAACCACATCACATTATAGGTGGCAATATACTAATATGACATCTGTTCAGAATTCATCATTCCGGAAAATAATTATGATAAATTTGTAATTAAACTGATGTGAAAAACAACTGAATATAACCCATTTTTTGAGTGGTATGCCCGTATTAGCACAAATACAGTAATCCCTCATCATCCAAGTGAGATATTGATTCTAATAGAGATTGGTAACAGTAGCACAACAGTATTTCTAAATTCACACACAACATTACCACTACATTCAATCGGGCGCCATGACATAGATGCAAATTAACCAAATTTCACTGATTACAATTGTACACGCATGAATTATCATAAATCATGCCATAATGAATCAGCTAAAGATGTAATGAAAGGACGGACAATTGTAAAGCAATAAATCATGCAATAATAAAAACAAAATAAAGGGGAATAAATGCGGCAATTCAACAAATCAACTCCAAATTTGAATTTAAAAAAAAGTTAAAATAGTGAAAGACGAAACAAAACAGAGTGAGATAATGAAAAGGAAACGTACCTAGCTATAAATGATCAACTGTAGCTGAAAAAAGAGATCTCAGTGACTGTGATTCAGACATAGCCGTGATCGAGATCTAAAAGGAAGTAATCAACTTTCTCTCTCTGGATTTAGATAATTAATAAATACGAGTAATAATTGATGCAGAGGAGAGGAGGTTAGTTATGTAGATAGATCTGTCAGGTTCCAGACAAGGAGGAGAGAGAAAGAGAACATTTCGAGAGACTAATTGACTGAGTTATAGTTCGAGATTCTAACACCACGTATTTGGGGCCCCACAACCTATGCTATATTGCTATGCAATTGGTGGATTCATCTCCCTCTCTTTTTTTTATTCTTTTTTTAAATTTTTTTTTTTGAGTCACCCTGTTTTGTAATGGATGGCGAAAGCCTGCAATGGCTGACGGGTTTGCAGAGGGAATGTTAGTAATTTATTAAGTTTTTAATCCGTTGTATTAAAAATGGTATAATGAGTTAACAATTATTTTTAATTTACTAAAGCAATTAATTTATCCAATGTTAGAAGATCTAACTGTGTTTTAAACGGTATAAACTAACACTCCAAATGCATAATTAATGAAGTTAGTCTTTAAAATGTGTTATGGTGAAATTGTCCTTGCATATGAATGTAATACAATTTGACAATCAATTAATTGAGTTATTAAGTATAAGTTTACATAATTATATACTACACTTTATAAATTATAAATATTGATACAAATATCATATATTTAGTTTACTAGTATGGATTAGACTAATATTCAAATATAATTCACTGAGCAGGTATCAAGTATGATTCATGAAAAAATAAAATATATTCAAACTCTAATATGAGCGAATTCTGGTATATTTAAATTCAAATTCGACTCGTGTATCATTTAATAGAAAACGAGTACGGATACAATTTGACTCAAATCAATTTCGAATTTGAGTTTTAGATCATATTTTTCAAGTCGAGTATCAAGTTACTCGGTTCAACTTATACCCATACCCCATGCATGCACGTACAATGGGATTTCATTAAGCCTCATAATTTTAATAATTAAACTAAATGTGTATCCCCTCTATTCAATTAATTTATTTGTCACTTAATTTATTATACAAAATTAGACACATTATATCATCACTTAATTACGAGTAATATATTGTGTACCGTGTCCTATGTTATTCATGATGGCACAAAATTCATATTCTATATTTCTGTTGAATAACTTCCGGATCAATTTTTATTTTCTCCATGTCGTAATTATTTGTACATATAGTTTATTATATCAAATGATGAGATGACTCCTTGTATAGTTGTACATATAGTTTATTGTACACTTGGTGTTCTTTGGTTCTTAAGCCCAAAGAACTTTAACGAAGAGCCCAATAATTTTGGATTTTAATGTTCATACTCCTTAGTTTTATAAGTAGTTGGGGCGATATTAAGGCTATATTTCACCTCGTAATTGAGTTTTGACCCAATGAGCCTCAACTAAATACATGTTAGCTTCTCTTGAATTTGGGTAGGCCCAATATATTTTTGGTCATATTACCGCCTTGGCGTTACTTGTCGTTCAAGTATCAGCCAGTAATTTTCATAAAAGATTTAATCTCTACATAAAAATATCATTTCCAACGAGAACTCAACAAAATACAATTCCTTAGTTGACTCAACTAAAGATCTTTCCCTCCTAATATGATATAGAAACTCTATTAATATAAGGTACAAGATGTGCAAGACATATATACAATATTATTATATTAACTCTAAACTCTAATGCCTCAAGTGTTAATCGTTTTATTCTCCCAAACCCTATATTCTCACACCGGAGGGTTTTTCCGGACGGCTGGCTACCGCCGTAATGTCACCAGTGTATCCTTTTTACAGATTTATTCGACTTTTGGATTCGACGAAAAGTCTTGGGAAAAATTATCGAGCGTTAACACAAACAAAGTAACATTTATTATCGTCTTAATTTAATTTTAAAAAAATTATTCTAATTATGCTCTAAAATTTGTCATCTTAATTTTATTATCAGGTTTCAAAAAGAAATTAATAATTAATATTCTAAGGGTAAATATGAAATATACATATTTATTATTTACAAAATTTGAAAATAGAATATATTTTTTTGTGAAACGGATAAAGTAACTGTCTCTTTAATCTATAATTATCAAAATTTAAAATTTTTAAAAAATATTCGTTGCAGGCCTAATTCATTTGGCAAAAAAAGGACAGTTTGTTTTTTTCTATATGCAAAGGGGAGAGGAATGTATTTTAAAATTTTGAGGGACAATTCATTAATCAAATGTTAAAATTTTGATGCCTGATTGATGTGGGACATAAATAGCTGACATAAGATTGAACTTGTTCTTCCTCGCGTATAGAATCACCACGAACTTGAGTAAGATAAGACTGAATGAAAAAGAAAATACAAACTTAATTAGGAGAAGAATGAAAAGTTGACATTAAGTACTTATTATGATAGTGAATGGGGAGGTTGTCCCCAAACTATATATAAGGTTTGTTGGTGGTTAATAGCATGCATGTTAGCTTGGTGATTTCTTGGCAATCCATGCGAGAAGCAATCGGTGCTACTAGTTGTTGTGAATTGATATGGTTACATTAATGCCTTGTCAAGGATCTTCATATTGTTTCAGTTGCTCTTAATTCCCATCACGGTTTTTTGTGACTGTTAACGCCAAGTTTCGTCTGCGCGTCCAACTACAAAATTCACGCGCTAATCCTGCACAATAACAGATCACACAGAAGCTTGACGGCCGTACCGCCGGGGGATAGCTCCGGTGTGAGAATAAGCACAGGCCGTTCACAAGGTTTAACAATTGAGGTTTATATGTTTAGTGCTCAAAGTAGATATTACCTGTTAATTGTAACCTTGGCCTTGTATTTATAGAGCTCCCATCACCTTGGTACCCTCTTCTTTGGATTAGAGTAGGACTCCTAAATATGTTAGCTACCATATTTGGGTCCAACACAATCTCCTTGAGAAGTGCAAGTAGAATCCCTTTCCACCGCTACACCCAGAGTTACCTTGTTGACGTAGGATTAGGGTTGACACCCTTAATCACGTAAACTCCTTGTCGCACCAACTCTGCATGTGAACTGCTCATACGCTCAGGCCCAAACCAATAGCCAAACCCAATAGGCCCGAACTCAAACCTTACGATGACCACGGGCCCCAGCCTATTGGGATCGGGTAACCGACCCCGATCTTACATCTCTGAACATACGAGCCCGACCTCCTATGACCCGACTCAAGCCTTCAGCCCAAAAGAGGGTCGGGAAAACACTCCCGAACATTGCCCCCCAGTCTCTTGTTATAAGATATTTATGACACGAGACTTGAAAGGACATGAATTCTGATAGTCACGCCATAATGATGAGTTGTCTCGGGAACCCAAACGGTTTCTCCTCGGTCCGCGAGCTAGCACACGTTTTCTCATAACTGGGCCCACCTGCCATAAATAGCCGCCTTTGGAAGCCGTGCCAGACGGGCTATATAAGCCCCCCAACATTCAGCAGCGTCACTTTTTCGAGCCTTTAATATTTTGAATCTCTGTCAAACTTTTCCGGCAAGAGCGATTTCCGGCGAGACACTCATTTTTCCAGATTTCTTCAGTCCGTGCCATTTCTCCACTAAGCTCTTGTCTTGTACCTCTCTTCCCTTCAAACCACCATAAATGGCTGATTCCAGCGATCCTCGTCCCACACCAACCATAGCAGCCGACACTCCCACTCTTAACTCCGGTGACCTTCTCCAAATCGAGCTGGAGGCTACTCCGGTCGAACTCTCCGTGGAGAACGCCGAAACCAGAATTCGCCAACTCTACGCTTCGGAAACCGACTACGCTGTCATCAACACCAAATCTTCCATCACCCACTCTCAACTGTCGGACATCCAAACTTTATTCAACATCCCCAAAGAATACAAGCTTCGGGTTCCCAAGGCCAGCGAGAGGATGTACCACCGACCCGAGGGCGAATGGGTAGCCGTCCATCTGTATGCCCTAAGGTACGGGGTTCGGTTCCCCCTCCACAAATTCATCTCTTCTTTCCTCTGCCTGGTAGGGATCGGATTCTCCCAGCTGGCTCCCAACTCCTGTATCCAGCTGATCAGCTTCATCGCCCTCTGCCAGGAGGCTGGCATCACCCCCGGGCTGGATTTCTTCTTCGTCCTGTTCTCGGTGGGTCGGTCAAAGGAGCCCGGCCTTCGCCATCTGAACCGTGTTCCTGGACGGGACACCTTCGTGAAGACCCCATCCAGCAACAAGGGGTGGCATTCACAATGGTTCTTCATGAGGGGAACCGATCTTAACCTTCTCCCCAACTGGGCTGGTCCCGAAGATGTCCCCATGAAGGTCAACAAATTTCCGAAGAGTCGTTCGGCAGCCTTCAAGAAGTTTTACGCCCTTCTGAGGCAGACTAATTGGGGTCTAGGAATCGTGTCCAACGAATCCTGGCTCTACGAACACGGCTGTGAGTTAATCTATCCGACCTTGTTTTCCTATTCACCCGATCTTTTGCTTCGATTTTCATAATGATCCTTTTATTTTATGTTGTAGTGACCATCTTCAAGCCAAACAATACTGAAGAGGCCCTGTCTCCACTGCCGATCCTTGTCGAGCCAATCCATCTCCCAGCCGCTGATGACTCTCCTTCAGACGAGGCTGTTCTAATTGCCGAAATGTCTGTCGGTTCGTCAACCGGCCCTCTTCCCGAACCTTCCAAGGCTGATGCTTCCACGAAAAGTGTGTTGCAGATGAAGGGGGCCGACAAGATGGCTTTACTAAAGAAGTCGAAGAAAAGACCTTCTGTTCGAGCTCCCCCCAAGGCCATCGTTGCGCCCCCGCCGAAGCCTGCTCTGAAATCAACTCCTCCACCTCCGATCATAGTGACGGTGGCCGAAGATTCGGAGGGTACCGAAGATCAGCTTCTGGAGCCCGCTTCGAAGAAGCCGCGGTTGGTCGAGGGGCCCTCCCATGCCGAGGAGGTCGTTGCCCCGATCAATGCTTCTTCCCCGAAGTCCAAGGCTAGCTCTTCCGGAGGATCCCCAACCACCTGCTGGCCGAAGAGCCCAGCTGACAAATTCCCTTTCCATTTGCTTGATCAATTCAAGCTTTCCGGTGATGATGAACGGTTCAAGAACTTTTCGTCAGAGGATTTTCTGGTTACCTATCTCCGAGCCCAGACTCAGGTATTTATCCTCATTTGTATATATGTCTTCATTCATTTTTTTTTTGCTGTCTGACCAATTCGCCTATGTATTTAGGCCAACGCTATCCTTGCTCGAGCTATCGCTCCCCTTGCCCGATCTACCAAGAGAGAGGTCCAGCTAAGAACCGACGTGGAGCTTCTCCAGGCCGAATTATCGGGTCGGGATTCGGAGCTGAAGAGGGAGCGGGATCTCCATGCGGATACCCGTAATAAAGTATCCCAGGCTAATCGCCGGATTGGCGAACTCGAAGAACAAAATTCCCTACTTCAACATGAGTTCGTCGGTCTCAACGATCATGCCAAAAAGCTGGTGCAGGATAAGGAACTTCTGGTCGAAGAGAATAGGACCTTGGTGGGAAACCTTCAGGTCATCGAAGGGAAGTTCGCAGGGGTTCACGCTCAGCTGAGTAACTTGATCCACGCGAACAACACTTTGATGGCCGAACAGGCCATCATCAAACAGGCTGCCATCAGGGAATACGAAGAATCGCCTGCCCTGACCGATAAGATTATGACCCAGTTTGCCGAGGGTGTTGAAGCTTATCGGGAGAAGGCCCGAGCGAAGCTTGTTGATGCTGGTTTGGACGCCTCGATCCTTGATTCTTCCGACGAGGAGTCCGAGGCCGAAGCCGATGCTGGTTCCCCTTAATTTTTTCTTGAATTTGTTCATACTTGTAATTTCCCTGTTTTTTTTTTTTAAGTTTTGTAATTCAACCTGACCAGAGAGGCCGACGGTGTATGTACCCGAAACCTATCTGATCGGGAATTGTAAAACCTTTATAATATGAATGGAGACAAAAGATTTCTAAGTAGTTATCTCGATCAGTTTAACTTTATTTTTATCGCCCAGTTAGGTCATTTCTGACCGTCTGGTCCATTTTCGTCTAAAGTGTACTGTCTCGGATAGGTAACTTTTATCGATCAGTTATACTTGTGGCGTTTTATCAGCCAGTTAAGTTCTTTCGGACTGTCTGGTTGTTTTACGCTCGAAGCTTGTCTGATCGGACGTGTATCTTTTTCGATCAGTTACACTTGTGGCGTTTATCGATCAGTTAAGTTTTTTAGGACCGTCTGATCGTTTCACGCTCGAAGCTTATCTGATCGGTAAAGCAGTGCAAGATTAAAACGAAGTACAAACGTTTCTCTTGAGAGAAGTTTTCATTTCATTGATAAATCGCATAAATTACACCGTTATCGGGAAAGAACAGGCATGTATTTACTGGTAATATCTCCTAAGTCTTCCAGCATGCCATGTATTCTTTACTTCCGACCCATCCATTGCTCGAAGCCGGTAAGTCCCTGGCTTCGGCACTTCTAATATCTCATAAGGCCCCTCCCAGTTAGGCATTAACTTTCCTGTGTTCTGGGGGGTTGACGCCTCTGCCTCCCGAAGCACCAAATCTCTTATCTCGAACCTCCTCAACTTCACCTTCTTGTTGTAATGTCGGGCTGTCTTCTGCTGATAAATGGCCAACCTCAACACCGCGGCGTCACGAGCTTCATCTAGCAGATCCAGATTCATTTTCAAACCTTCATCGTTGTATAGTTCTTTGAACTGGCTGACCCGAAGGGTGGGTGACCCAATCTCTACCGGTATGAGTGCATCGGTCCCATAAGCCAGACGGAAGGGGGAGTCTCCAGTTGTTGTCCTTGGGGTCGTCCGGTATGCCCACAAAACGCTAAGCAGTTCCTCGGGCCACCGACCCTTCAGTTCATCCAATCTTCTTTTTAGGCCGTTGAGTAGGGTTCGATTTGTCACTTCCACTTGACCGTTTGACTGAGGGTGGGCAACCGAGGTCTTCCGGTGTTGAATTCCCAATTCTTTCAGGAAGCTTTCAAATTTTGACCCCACGAACTGTCTACCGTTATCCGATACTACAGCCATCGGGATTCCGAACCGATAAACTATTCCTTCTTTCACAAATTTAAGACATTCCTGTTCGGTAATCTTCTGCAGTGGTTTGGCTTCGACCCACTTTGTCATGTAATCGATAGCCACTATTATAAAGCTGACTTGCCCTTTGGCCTTCGGCAGAGGTCCTAGGATGTCGATTCCCCATACTGCGAAGGGGATCGGGGATAAGACCGAGTAAAGTTCTTCGGGGGGTTGATGCGGGATGTTGCTGTTCAGTTGACACTTGGGACATTTCTTGACGAGTTCCTTGGCCTCTGTGTAAATGGTTGGCCAGTAATACCCCTGTCTTAGAATTTTATTCGCCAGTGACTTGGCGCCCATGTGATCTCCACAGATCCCTTCATGTACCTCCCGAAGTGCGTAGATTGCCTCTGACGGTGTTAAACATTTAAGTAAGGGAGAGCTGAAGGCCCTTCGATACAAATCTCCATCAATCAGTACAAAATTCGAACTTCGATGCTTGATCTTTCTTGCTAGGATGCGGTCTGATGGTAAGGTTCCGTCAGCCAGATAATAGATGTAGGGCGTAAGCCAACAGTCTAGCCGATCAACACATAATGTCTCCTCTTTTGAGACACTAGGCTGCTCCAATGTCTCTAGATATACCGAACCGTTGAAGGAGTTGGCATCGGTTGTCGCCAGTCTGGCCAGGGCATCTGCTATTGTATTGTCGGATCGGTCAATTCCCTGACAGCTGACCGTGTGGAAGTATGTCAGTTTATTCTTTGTCTCGGCTAAGTACTTCGTCATTCTCGCCCCCCGAGCCGCATACTCTCCCGATATCTGTTTGACGACCAGCTGCGAGTCACTGTAGATGACCAAGTTTTGTACTTCTAGGCTTCGGGCCAATTTTAACCCGGCTAGAATGGCCTCATATTCTGCTTCGTTGTTGGTCGCTCTGAACTTAAATCGAATAGCTTGTTGGACCTTGAATCCTTCGGGGCTCGTCAGTATGACCCCTGCACCACTGATGTCTGACGTTGACGAGCCATCGACATATAGTGTCCATAAAGTCTTTATGGGTTGTGTTTCGGCCACCGATCCCACATCTGGCTCCGAAAACGAACATTCCACGACGAAGTCTGCTAGCGCCAGCCCTTTGATTGCCGTTCGGGGATGATACTCTATCGCGAACTGTGTTAGCTCCATTGCCCATGCCGCCAGTCTTCCAGAAACCTCAGGTCGGTGTAGAATTTTCTTCAACGGCTGATCGGTGTATACCACCACCACCCGACCCTGGAAATAATGCCGAAGTTTTCTGCTTGCAATGATTAAGGCATAGGCGAATTTTTCCAGGTTCGGGTATCGGAGTTCTGCGTCCCGAAGTACGTGGCTGACGTAGTACACGGGGAACTGATTTCCCCCTTTGTCTCGAACCAATGCTGCTCCCACTGCCATCGAACTCGCCGCCAGATAAAGATATAGGGGTTCTGAAGGGATTGGTTTCATCAGCAGAGGTGCCGAAGAAAGATATCGTTTGATCCCTTGGAACGCGTCCTCGCATTCTGAGGTCCACTGGAAGCTTTTCTCGTTCTTGGGTCCTTTCAAGGTGTCAAAAAATGGAAGGCACCTCTCAGCTGATTTAGAGACGAACCTTCGTAGGGCCGCTATCCGACCCGTTAGTCTCTGCACATCCTTGTATGACTTTGGTGATTTCATATCCAGGACTGCCTGGATTTTCTCTGGGTTTGCTTCGATTCCCCTTTTGCTGACCAAGTATCCTAGAAATTTACCCGATCCCAGTCCAAAAGTGCATTTGGTCGGGTTTAGCCTTAGCTTGTGTTTTCGGACCGTCTCGAAACAGTCCTCCAGATCTTCAAGATGTTCACGGACTGACATGCTTTTAACGATCATGTCGTCTACGTAGACCTCCATGCTCCTCCCCAATTGTTTCGTGAACACCAGGTTCATCATTCGTTGATAAGTTGCCCCAGCATTTAATAGCCCGAAGGTCATTTTCCTGTATGCGTATATCGCCCGATGTGTGATAAAACTTGTCTTCGGGATGTCTTCCTTGTTCATCGAAATTTGGTGGTACCCAGAGAATGCATCCATAAAACTCAACATACCGTATCCCGACGTGGCGTCGATCAGTTGATCTATGTTGGGCAAAGGGTAGAAATCCTTCGGACACGCCCTGTTTAGATCCGTGTAATCAATACACAACCTCCATTTCCCATTTTGCTTCTGGACCAATACCACGTTGGCCAACCACTCCGGGTAATCAATCTCGAAGATGAATTCGGCCTCCAGGAGCTTGACGATCTCTTCGTCGATGATTTTTTGCCTTTCTGGGGCGAAAATCCTCCGCTTCTGTATGACCGGTTTCTTGTCCGGGTCCACGTGCAGCCGGTGTAAAGCCACTGATTCACTTACCCCCGGCATGTCGTTGGGTTCCCATGCAAAGATATCGGCATAGACTCGGAGTAATTCTATCAGCCCGGTCCGGAAGGGTTCTGATAACCCCGACCCGATCTTAATTATTTTGTCTTCCTGCCCAGGTACCAATTCTACATCATCAGTTTCTTCGGCCGGAAGAGCAAGTGGCTCTGTGCTTCCCTCCGTGAATGGTTCGATCTCAATGGCCATTGTCTGTTTTTGTTTGCAGACCCCGACCCCTGAAGAAATCAAGCTGTTTCGGTAACACCTTCGGGCTATATCTAGGTCACCTTTTACCTCCCCGATCCCGTTCGGTGTTGGAAACTTGATTTTAAAATGGGGTATCGATGTTACTGCTTGCAGGGCTGCCAAGGTAGGCCTTCCGAGGATCGCGTTGTATGCCGAGTCTATTTGGACGACAAAAAATTTCACCACTATTTCGACTTGATTAGGTGCCGTACCAAATTTGACTGGCATCTCGATAGTGCCCAACACAAGCACCGGATCTCCACTAAATCCGTACAAGGGGCCTTCCCCTCCCAAATCCATCTTCTTTCCTTGCAGGTCTAACCTCTAATAGGCGTGGGAATACAGGATGTCGACCGAAGACCCGTTATCTATCATCATTCTTTTCATATCCACTATCCCGACCTGAGCCGTTATTACCAAAGCACCATCGTGGGGCTCAATGAGATCTGTCGGGTAATCTTCGTCCGTAAATGAGATAGACGTTCCCGGATATGTCCGATCCTTTCTAGGGGTTGACCCCGAAACAGATAGCACTGCTTCCAGAGTCCCACTTCTTTTTCTTCCCGATACCCGTCTAACGGAACCCCCCGAAATGACATCAACTACACCTCGGGCTGGGGGGTTCTGCGGCGTCTGGGTATCCGGGATCTGATCTGCGGTCTCCTCTCTGGGCACCTCGGCATTTCCCCGGCCTGCCACGTATTGTAACAGTTGTCCGTTTTGGACATTTTTCTCGATCATATCCATCAGATTAACGCATGCTTCGGTCGAGTGTCCGGTACTCTGATGGTATTCACAATACTTATCCCGACCACGCTTTCCGGGCTTAGTTCGCCTGGGGCATGGCTCGTAGAATGGTTGGTTTTTCATTTCCTGCAGGATTTTCGACCGATCCGCGGTGAGGGGAGTATAGACCTTGCTGACGTTACGGTTGGGTAGTGGAGGCCGGTTGCCACCTGAACCTCCCCCGTTGAAGTTTTTCTTTTCCGTTCGGTCTGATTTCCACTGGTTATTGTCCGAACGTTGGTAGGTCGGTTTTTCCCGATCTTTCGATTTCTCGTAAGGTTGTTGGTGTGGTTTGAAATTTCCCAAAGCTTCTTCTATAGCGATGAACCCTTCTGCCCGATGAAAGGCCTCGGTCAAGTCTGCCGGAGGGTTAATCACCAAATCCTTTACCAGCTTCTTAGATCTCCCGATGTCTAAGCCGGTCGTAAAAAATCTCAGTGCTTGTGGGGAATTCAGCTCCGCTACAGATCCCACTGCCTCTCTAAATCGTTTGACGAACTGACTTAGGGTCTCGTCTGATTTCTGTCGTACCTGCATGAGTGACGCCGTGATCTTCCCTCGTCTTCGGTTGCTGCCGAACCGAGCATGGAATTTTTCACGAAGATCGTTCCATGACCCGATTGATCCTGGTGCCAGGGTCCCCAACCACTCCCTGGCACTCTTCTTAAGTGTTGTAGCGAACATGTGGCATTTGGCTGCATCCGAATGCCCATAGTACGACATCAGCCGATCATATCCATCCGAATGGTCGTAGGGATCTCCCAATCCGTCATATGTCTCCATCGGGGGCATCTTCTTCTTTGGATCGGCTATCACCCGGTTGATTTCGGGCGAAAAGGGAGATCCTAAACCTGCCGAAGATGTCCCCGTCGAGTTTTTTGTCCCTAGCAACCTTTCTAATTCAGACACTCTCCGGGTAAGGGGGTCGGATCCTTCCTTATGAGGGGACGATCGAGGTTTGTCCCTCCCATAATCAGGAGACGCTTCCCTTTCTATCTGTCCCGTCCAGCCTCGGTGTTCTGATCGGCGCCCGGCCGAAGGACTCCTCCTTCTGCTCCTTCCATCTCTAGAGCGACTCCGGTGCCTGCTCTGTTCTCTTCTTGCCTCTCCCCGCCGAGGCGATCGGGACCGGCTTCGATTCCTACGCCTTCTGGAACTCACTTCTTGATCACCGATCATGTTGGCCATCTGTCTCTCCAACTCCAATTGTTGTAGCTGGAGCGCCAACATGGCGTCTTTATTCTGGTCCAGTCTCTTCTGCAAGAGAAACTCTCGTTGGTCTCGGCTTCCTGCTCCCCGGTCTTGCCTCACGAGGGCTTGAGAGTGCCTCTCGTCGGCCTGACTCGCTTGATGAGGCGTGTGTTGACTCTCGGGGAAGAGCTTCCGCCGAAGATCATGGACCGGTAACTCTTCTACCTGCTGTATTTTAGACCCCAGTCGGTCCTTCACTGACCCCCTCGCCTGAGTTGTTTGGTGGGACTGCTGGGTCTTGGCCCTTTCCGAGACAGCGATATTATCTCTACTCGTCATGATTGCTGCCGAAGAAAAGTATTTGTGGTTGCAAAGAAGCACTGTAACGACCCCAAAATAGGTCCATTCCATCCAACCCATTATGAGTCGTCAAATACATGGTACAGAAAATAACTACAACTTTATTACAACAATTGTCGTGCAAAATACAACAACACATATGCTGTGAGTTTGGATACAAATATATACCAAATGTGACATTGGACACCATCATGTATCAGCACTTCACAAAGGTACCTTACATAAAGGTATAGTTAAAAACTGTTCTAGAAATTAGAATCTTTGGGAAGTGCTCAAGGAAATCTTCGTACATGGGAGGCCACGCGTCTAGGTTATGATAGATATCATATGGCCACAGAATTATCCTTGGTTGACCCAATAGACCCCAAAGAAAAACGAGAAGATTACTATCATATTCTTCCCAATGATGAGTCTTCTCTTGACTTATCATTATCTCCACTGTCTCTAATTGAGAATTATACTTCAAACAAACACCAAGATTATATAGGTAGTGGCCATAGATATACTCAGCAAGTGGATGAGCACAACCCTGTCCTATGATGACACGAGGTTGTATGTCATTAGACATCTTGTATGATAGTGACAAAACACCCTTCCAACGTTGGGTTCGCCTCACCCTATTTTCTTCACCAAATATAACTACTAAATGATGACCACCGTTCTATTCCCTTGTTACCCCCGCTCGACCCAGCTACACTCTTATTACCTGAAAGGAATTGTGAAGCAAAAGGGTGAGCACAACTAGCTCAGTAAAGAATATCATGACTAAAGATAATTAAATTATCAATAGCCTTCATCAATAATAAATCAGAGATTTAGAACATATGGTAAATGATAAAAATTTCAACCATAGTTGCAGCGGAACGAGCAATCCATTAGAAGAGTCAAATAGACTATAAAGTCTATTATCTTCTCCATGTAAAAAATCCACCAACAATATTTTATCCATGTAACATCACTCAACAGTTCCTTTTCACAATCATATGAATAACTCATAAACATAATTGTGACTATAAATTTTTCTTCGCACCTAGGACGAAGAATATTTTCATCACCTGTCTTTACCTGAAACATCAAAGATCATGGTTATACCAAATCACAATTCCTGTTCATAATCATACTAATAACTTCATCTTTGCACTACGGGCCAAAGATATTCATCAACAAGTCATCTTTGCACTACAGGCCAAAGATATTCATCAACAAGTCATCTTTGCACTACAGGCCAAAGATATTCATCAACAGTTCATCTTTGCATTACTGGCCAAAGATATTCATCTACAATTCATCTTTGCACTACAGGCCAAAGATATTCCTCAACAATTAATATTTGCACTACAGGCCAAATATATTCATATCTCAAAGAAATATATAATCATTTCAGAATTTATATACACCATAATTATAACCATGTTAATCAATTCATCTTTACACTTAAGCTAAAGATATTCAATTGTAAATTCAATGGTCATGATCATACCAGTCACAATTCAACTTTGTACTACAGGCCAAAGAGAGCCCATAGTCATGATCATACCAATAATTTACCCATCTTTACACTCAAGCGAAAGAGAATTTCAACATCAAGGTTATAAAAATGTTATATATGATTATAAAAATAATATGGTCAAAACATGGATTTAATTTCAAGAGCAATATTCATAAATCAACTATAATTTGGTTAGAAAAAGAAACCAATTTTGTCGTGAATAGTAACTCATGAATAGTAACTCATGAATAGTAACTCGTGAATAGTAACTCATGAATAGTAACACCGACTCAAAAAGGTAGAAATTCCACAATAAAATCCATACCAATATTTCGGTATAATGATATTGAAAGAATAACATTACTTAAGTTTATAAACAATTTATTTTAATTGTTTACACTTTACTAATTAATGCATTTAATCATCATAAAATGCCAACTCTTACAATTTCATCATCAATAACCAAAACCTTCATAAAAAATCTGCATATACCTCATATAGGATTCTCAAGCCATAAAATCCTATTTTTCAATTTTCTTTCTTCACAAAACATATTTAATTCATTTACTCATAACTAGACCATTTTCATGAAAAATACCAAATCAGTTCCAAAAATATTTCTTTTCTGGGATTTAGCATAATATAGTCCCATAGTGAACATATATTTTTCTCAGAATTTTTAAAAGTCATTTACTATTTTTCATATGGCCAAAACAGCCGAATATTTAGGCATTTATCAAAAATTATACTTTTGTCCAAAAATTCTGAAATTAACAGAGTTTACTTCCATCATATACATGTACTCCCAATAAAAATTTCATCAATTTTGGAGTTAACCACAAGAAATTATAAGCAGTTACTTTTAAAATAGTCTTTTCTCATAAAATTCATAACTCTCAATCTATACATCTAAAAATCACCATTTTTGGACACAATCAATAAAACTCATCAAAATATCATTTCAAATTTTTCCAGAATTTTTGAAGTTCAGAAAAATTACGAAACTGAAAAACATAACAACCCTTAAAATCCCTTACTATCCCTTACTATCCCTTACCTCAAAAGAGCAGTACTTCTGATCGGTATAAGGCTGAAGAAAACTTGCACTGAATAGTAACTCTCAAAGTATCTAAATACTCACAAAATATGCTTCATAATATAGAGAGAGAAAGAGAGAAAGCTTATGTTTCTGGTGTGATTTTCAATTCTAACTTAGCCCTCTATTTATAGGAAAATTTTGGTAGGTTTGACCTGCAACCTGATGGCTTTACCTGCTACTATTCCCACCCACCACATTTGAAATATAATTCAGCACATTTCTTCACCAACCACAAGTGGGGCCCACCAATTCTAGAATTTTCCACCAAAATGATAAACTCCGAAAATTCAACAATTTCTGAACCAGTCATCTCGTAAAATTCATAACAAATCATACGTTCATTTTTAACGGTTCAAAATTTGTGGGCATATACTCAACTTATATATGTATAACATATCCAAAAATTACCACGATCCAACGGTCGGATTAAAAATTATAACCCCCGCAAAATATCTCAAAAATCCTAATTTTTAATACCTCCATTCCAACAAAAATACTGATAAAAACCTCAACATTAACTCCTTCATTTTTAACCATAAAAATATGTCCCTCGTTTATATCCTCATAAAATAAATATTTCCTTATCATACGAATCAATAATTAATTATTCACAAATAATATTACAGAATCACATTTATGACAACCAGGCCGTTCCCAGGAAAGAAGGGGCTTTCCAATAAGGATTTTTCCTTACTGGCGCGCAATTAGATGACCAAACCTCTCCTTAGACAGAACTTTCTAGTCATTGTCAATAATGTTATCTAATAATATTATTCAAATAATATGAATTATTGATCTGATAATGGGAAATACTGTGCAGTGACAATTATTGAACAACAATAATATAAAATTTCAACGTAGCAATTATTGAATCAATAAAATAAAATATTGAACAGTAATTACTGTAACAATTATTGAGTAGTGCCTTCTTACGTAAGAATCAATAATTTCAAAAAATACTGTGCAATACCGTGTGCTACTGTGCAATAACGCGTATTACTGTATTTTAACCACCGGGTATTCCAACAGTGTTAACGGTAACAACTACGCCGTTATTTGTAAAAACTTAAATTTGTCATTTTCTTCACCCGACAGTTATTCTGTTATGGGGCCCACAAATAGCTGCGCCGTCGTACGAATATTCCCCGACAGAAAGAATATTCCACGACCAAACGAATATTCCCCGACAACAATGATTATTTTATAACCACTTGCTTATTTTGAAAAAAAATCATATTTCACCCTTAACTTTAACATTTATCAATTTAACCATTTACTGAATAGTAATTATAAGAAAAATTGAATACTTTTATTTCATAAAATTCGGGGTCTTACAATCTCCCCTCCTTATGAAATTTCGTCCTCGAAATTTACGTACCTGGTATTTCAAAGAATTGAGAATACATTCTTTTCATTTCAGATTCCATCTTCCCTGTCATCATAATTTCTCCATTGCTCATCTCCTGTATTTTAAATATCATTCTAGAATACAGCTTCAAAACAAGGGTTAATTTAACAAATTAACATATCACATAATATCCCAATATTATGACTGATCAACAAATAAGCTTAGGTAGGACACACTAGCGAAGGATTTACTCATCTCTCCCCTCCTAGTTATATTCCCCGATCTCCGTCAGAGACCATATCCCTAAGCTCTGATACCAAATGTAACTCTGGACACCAACCTATGTCAGCACCTTACATTGATACCTATCAGTTTGCCACCGCAGAACGGCGTCCCCTACGGAGAGTCTGGCTTCGGTGCATCCCCCATCAACAGGAAGTCACCAGCGAGAGGCTCGGGGCTCTTTACTTATAGCTCTGATACCAAATGTAACGACCCCAAAATAGGTCCATTCCATCCAACCCATTATGAGTCGTCAAATACATGGTACAGAAAATAACTACAACTTTATTACAACAATTGTCGTGCAAAATACAACAACACATATGCTGTGAGTTTGGATACAAATATATACCAAATGTGACATTGGACACCATCATGTATCAGCACTTCACAAAGGTACCTTACATAAAGGTATAGTTAAAAACTGTTCTAGAAATTAGAATCTTTGGGAAGTGCTCAAGGAAACCTTCGTACATGGGAGGTCACGCGTCTAGGTTATGATAGATATCATATGGCCACAGAATTATCCTTGGTTGACCCAATAGACCCCAAAGAAAAACGAGAAGATTACTATCATATTCTTCCCAATGATGAGTCTTCTCTTGACTTATCATTATCTCCACTGTCTCTAATTGAGAATTATACTTCAAACAAACACCAAGATTATATAGGTAGTGGCCATAGATATACTCAGCAAGTGGATGAGCACAACCCTGTCCTATGATGACACGAGGTTGTATGTCATTAGACATCTTGTATGATAGTGACAAAACACCCTTCCAACGTTGGGTTCGCCTCACCCTATTTTCTTCACCAAATATAACTACTAAATGATGACCACCGTTCTATTCCCTTGTTACCCCCGCTCGACCCAGCTACACTCTTATTACCTGAAAGGAATTGTGAAGCAAAAGGGTGAGCACAACTAGCTCAGTAAAGAATATCATGACTAAAGATAATTAAATTATCAATAGCCTTCATCAATAATAAATCAGAGATTTAGAACATATGGTAAATGATAAAAATTTCAACCATAGTTGCAGCGGAACGAGCAATCCATTAGAAGAGTCAAATAGACTATAAAGTCTATTATCTTCTCCATGTAAAAAATCCACCAACAATATTTTATCCATGTAACATCACTCAACAGTTCCTTTTCACAATCATATGAATAACTCATAAACATAATTGTGACTATAAATTTTTCTTCGCACCTAGGACGAAGAATATTTTCATCACCTGTCTTTACCTGAAACATCAAAGATCATGGTTATACCAAATCACAATTCCTGTTCATAATCATACTAATAACTTCATCTTTGCACTACGGGCCAAAGATATTCATCAACAAGTCATCTTTGCACTACAGGCCAAAGATATTCATCAACAAGTCATCTTTGCACTACAGGCCAAAGATATTCATCAACAGTTCATCTTTGCATTACTGGCCAAAGATATTCATCTACAATTCATCTTTGCACTACAGGCCAAAGATATTCCTCAACAATTAATATTTGCACTACAGGCCAAATATATTCATATCTCAAAGAAATATATAATCATTTCAGAATTTATATACACCATAATTATAACCATGTTAATCAATTCATCTTTACACTTAAGCTAAAGATATTCAATTGTAAATTCAATGGTCATGATCATACCAGTCACAATTCAACTTTGTACTACAGGCCAAAGAGAGCCCATAGTCATGATCATACCAATAATTTACCCATCTTTACACTCAAGCGAAAGAGAATTTCAACACCAAGGTTATAAAAATGTTATATATGATTATAAAAATAATATGGTCAAAACATGGATTTAATTTCAAGAGCAATATTCATAAATCAACTATAATTTGGTTAGAAAAAGAAACCAATTTTGTCGTGAATAGTAACTCATGAATAGTAACTCATGAATAGTAACTCGTGAATAGTAACTCATGAATAGTAACACCGACTCAAAAAGGTAGAAATTCCACAATAAAATCCATACCAATATTTCGGTATAATGATATTGAAAGAATAACATTACTTAAGTTTATAAACAATTTATTTTAATTGTTTACACTTTACTAATTAATGCATTTAATCATCATAAAATGCCAACTCTTACAATTTCATCATCAATAACCAAAACCTTCATAAAAAATCTGCATATACCTCATATAGGATTCTCAAGCCATAAAATCCTATTTTTCAATTTTCTTTCTTCACAAAACATATTTAATTCATTTACTCATAACTAGACCATTTTCATGAAAAATACCAAATCAGTTCCAAAAATATTTCTTTTCTGGGATTTAGCATAATATAGTCCCATAGTGAACATATATTTTTCTCAGAATTTTTAAAAGTCATTTACTATTTTTCATATGGCCAAAACAGCCGAATATTTAGGCATTTATCAAAAATTATACTTTTGTCCAAAAATTCTGAAATTAACAGAGTTTACTTCCATCATATACATGTACTCCCAATAAAAATTTCATCAATTTTGGAGTTAACCACAAGAAATTATAAGCAGTTACTTTTAAAATAGTCTTTTCTCATAAAATTCATAACTCTCAATCTATACATCTAAAAATCACCATTTTTGGACACAATCAATAAAACTCATCAAAATATCATTTCAAATTTTTCCAGAATTTTTGAAGTTCAGAAAAATTACGAAACTGAAAAACATAACAACCCTTAAAATCCCTTACTATCCCTTACTATCCCTTACCTCAAAAGAGCAGTACTTCTGATCGGTATAAGGCTGAAGAAAACTTGCACTGAATAGTAACTCTCAAAGTATCTAAATACTCACAAAATATGCTTCATAATATAGAGAGAGAAAGAGAGAAAGCTTATGTTTCTGGTGTGATTTTCAATTCTAACTTAGCCCTCTATTTATAGGAAAATTTTGGTAGGATTGACCTGCAACCTGATGGCTTTACCTGCTACTATTCCCACCCACCACATTTGAAATATAATTCAGCACATTTCTTCACCACCCACAAGTGGGGCCCACCAATTCTAGAATTTTCCACCAAAATGATAAACTCCGAAAATTCAACAATTTCTGAACCAGTCATCTCGTAAAATTCATAACAAATCATACGTTCATTTTTAACGGTTCAAAATTTGTGGGCATATACTCAACTTATATATGTATAACATATCCAAAAATTACCACGATCCAACGGTCGGATTAAAAATTATAACCCCCGCAAAATATCTCAAAAATCCTAATTTTTAATACCTCCATTCCAACAAAAATACTGATAAAAACCTCAACATTAACTCCTTCATTTTTAACCATAAAAATATGTCCCTCGTTTATATCCTCATAAAATAAATATTTCCTTATCATACGAATCAATAATTAATTATTCACAAATAATATTACAGAATCACATTTATGACAACCAGGCCGTTCCCAGGAAAGAAGGGGCTTTCCAATAAGGATTTTTCCTTACTGGCGCGCAATTAGATGACCAAACCTCTCCTTAGACAGAACTTTCTAGTCATTGTCAATAATGTTATCTAATAATATTATTCAAATAATATGAATTATTGATCTGATAATGGGAAATACTGTGCAGTGACAATTATTGAACAACAATAATATAAAATTTCAACGTAGCAATTATTGAATCAATAAAATAAAATATTGAACAGTAATTACTGTAACAATTATTGAGTAGTGCCTTCTTACGTAAGAATCAATAATTTCAAAAAATACTGTGCAATACCGTGTGCTACTGTGCAATAACGCGTATTACTGTATTTTAACCACCGGGTATTCCAACAGTGTTAACGGTAACAACTACGCCGTTATTTGTAAAAACTTAAATTTGTCATTTTCTTCACCCGACAGTTATTCTGTTATGGGGCCCACAAATAGCTGCGCCGTCGTACGAATATTCCCCGACAGAAAGAATATTCCACGACCAAACGAATATTCCCCGACAACAATGATTATTTTATAACCACTTGCTTATTTTGAAAAAAAATCATATTTCACCCTTAACTTTAACATTTATCAATTTAACCATTTACTGAATAGTAATTATAAGAAAAATTGAATACTTTTATTTCATAAAATTCGGGGTCTTACAAGCACGCCCTCCTTCTAGCGCCAATGTTAACGCCAAGTTTCGTCTGCGCGTCCAACCACAAAATCCACGCGCTGAATCCTGCACAATAACAGATCACACAGAAGCTTGACGGCCGTACCGCCGGGGGATAGCTCCGGTGTGAGAATAAGCACAGGCCGTTCACAAGGTTTAACAATGGAGGTTTATATGTTTAGTGCTCAAAGTAGATATTACCTGTTAATTGTAACCTTGACCTTGTATTTATAGAGCTCCCATCACCTTGGTACCCTTTTCTTTGGATTAGAGTAGGACTCCTAAATATGTTAGCTACCATATTTGGGTCCAACACAATCTCCTTGAGAAGTGCAAGTGGAATCCCTTTCCACCGCTACACCCAGAGTTACCTTGTTGACGTAGGATTAGGGTTGACACCCTTAATCACGTAAACTCCTTGTCGCACCAACTCTGCATGTGAACTGCTCATACGCTCAGGCCCAAACCAATAGCCAAACCCAATAGGCCCGAACTCAAACCTTACGATGACCACGGGCCCCAGCCTATTGGGATCGGGTAACCGACCCCGATCTTACATCTCTGAATATACGAGCCCGACCTCCTATGACCCGACTCAAGCCTTCAGCCCAAAAGAGGGTCGGGAAAACACTCCCGAACAATGACCAATATCGATCGATCTCTGTCATCGTCATTGATATTTGTTCCAATGATCAATCCATGCCAGTTTATCATCATGCTATAACGTACCAAGCATGTAGAGTTGGATTGTCATTTCATTAGAGAACAAGTTAGTTCACAACGGTAACATAATTATTCCAGGCCACTTACATACATTCCTTGGAAACTTGAAATAGTTGATATCTTTACAAAAGCACTGAACAAGCAGTTTGTTACATTACAAGTTTTGTAGAGGGTATTTTTCAAACCAGTTCCACAACAAATGTCAATGCTAGTCAGGCTGCTGCACTAGTTCAACATGCATGTAATAATAAGTAGCTTTAGTAATCAAGCAATATTAAGTAAGTTTCTTCTCTCTAATTGTCTATATGGTCTATGGCCCAACTTTGGTGCTTAGACGGGCTGGTATATATCATACTTGATTTAAACTATATGGGATTTGTGGGCTAATGTTTTCCCAAAGTTGTTTTACTTGAAAATCTTGTACTGAGCTCTTATTTTCATATCCAACGTCTTTATTTTATCTTAATTTTGAAATGCTTTTTGGAATAAAATAAGTTTCTTGAAAAATGAATGTTGAAGTTGAAAAAACACCTAATCTTTTGAATTTTTATTGTCAAGTCTATAAATTGATTTGTGAAAATATAGTAATTTGTTAGGGTAATTTATTTCAGTTAAAAGTTAAAAGAGGAGAGAAAATAAATATGAGGCAATGCATAGGGAAGCATGAGGTCAACTAAACACAGGTAACAAAACACTGGTGACTGAAAATGAGAGAGCGGGGGAGAGTCTAAGTGACACGTCACTGCTCACCCACAGACCTACTTGTCCATAAAAATTAATTTTATTTTTAAAAATGTACTAGCATCTTGACCATAAAAAAAAAAAAAAAAAAAAAAAGAAGAAGAAGAAGTAGTAGCAGTAATAAGAGTGATAGTCTTGGTCAACAACCAACCTCCCCCACTAACACTTGAACACTCAGACAATAGGACAGTAGGTTGGTGGCTCCTGCCTGCCTACCCTAGATCTTCCTCCCATTATTTCTCTCTCTTCTCCCCTCTGCATTTGTCATGCATTTATGCCACTCGTATCTACCAGTAGAGACCAAGCCAACCCTCTCTTCTGCCACCTCCCCATTACTACACACACTATTCTAACTTCCAAGTCAAAGAACGATAAATAATTAGACACCAAGTTAATTTAATGATAAATTAATTAATTGATTAAAATAATTGTGATATATAAATAGATCATCTCTCAATTTGTATATTGACACTATATTGATTAATTAATTAAAATTAGTTTCATATTAATCACTCGTCTCTCAAATCACTCACCCTCATTCATGTTTTATTAAGAATGAATAAATATATAAATAAACAAAATGATTTTAGATCTAGTTTATTCAATTAATTGTAATAATTTCATATAATTAAGATATTATTTTTGATAAATTTTTTTAAGAATCCTAATTTATTTACTTTTTATTATAAAGAATTCAAAAATAATTAAGTTGGGATGGGATGGGATGCGTCTAATCTAATGTCAAAGAGTTGAATGCGACTGACATCAAAATGAGACTCCCTTCAGCTATGTATTTTGTGAATTATATAATTTTAAATAAAGAAAAAGGAAAAGCCATTAGCCAATCAACTCTGTAATTAGTGTCTTTTCTTTTTATTTTAAAGAATGGATCAAAGATTGATTTGGTCAAATAATTAAATGGCTTTTTGATTCTAAGACAAGTTTGTTATGTGTCACACTCGTATGTTTTATTTATGAGTTTCTTTAAATCAATTTCACTTCAACCCTTTCCAATTTCTTTTATGATATTTCAAAACTTGTTCTAGTTATTTTAAAGAATTTGTATCTTCAAAATAATATATATATATATATATATATAAGATTCTTTTATAACATTAAAATAAAATCTAGTAATATATGGATAATATCGTAGCGGTAAAAACCATTATTTTTATGTCAATAAAAATTCAATATTTAATATTATATAGATCTTATGTGGTAGATAATCGAAAAAAATATCAAAAATTTAGTTGTGAATTTTTTTTTCTCAAATTAATTTGGAAAATTTGTTTTTGGAAAAAAATTAATTACTTGAAAATTATAGGTAATAGTTAATATAACATATTTTTTATTGTTATAATTTTTTCACTTATATGTATAAAAAAACATAAATATTAATTGTAAAAATGAACAACTTAATTAAAAAAAATAAAACTAAACTAGTTTTCAAGATGGACGAAAATCAAAATAGTATTATTATTTTCATTCTAACATCAGAACTTACTTTTTATTACTCCGGTGTCCACGTAATGTAATATCTTCAGCTGCGAAAACAAATCAAAGATAAGTTTTGGTGTTGACCGTCGATCAACGTAGGGGTGATTAGAACCCCAGGATCTGAGGGCTACGGTGTGATGCGAAAGCAATTGTAGTTGGACGCGCCACATCAAGGCGTGACCAAATGAGATTAAGAGGAGAAGGAGGGGCACAGCACAATCTTATCAGACAGAGAGAGAAGACTGAAGAGAGTCAAGTCGAGAGGAAAACGATAAGACATTACATCTGTACAATCAAGTACAGCACCCTTCCTTTGACATCAAATTTCATCACCTTTTTTAACACTTTACCCCTCCCTCCCTCCCTCCCTCCCTCACACAAGTTTATTTTTTAAAATTATAATATTTTATATAATATAAAAAAATTAATCATAATCTTTTTAAAATTATATATCTCATTAAAAAATATTACAGATAAAAGAGAAGTATGAGATAAATATATAATAAAAAGTATTATAGACAATTAATACTATATTTAATAAAATATATAATTATTTTCTTAATTCTTATGCATAACTCTAAAACGTCATGTATTATAGAACGGATAGAGTAATTTAGTTTCAAATTATCAAAAATTTTAAGGCAAACAATAATAATTATCTTATCAAAATAATAAATGTCGATAAAAGTTTGAAGTATATTTGAAATACATTTTTCAAGTGTATATTTATTCTGAAAATATAAATATTATTTTGATATTATCAAAATTCAATTTTAATATTTTAAAGTTAAAAAATAAATAAAAATTTTAATACAAAAATCTACAATTATCGTAAACAAATTGAAAATTATTATTATTGAATACCATATATATTATTCTTAAAAAATAAATTAAAGTATAAATTGATTATGAAATTCAAAGTGTATCTCTAATAGAACAATTAAGAGAAATGTTACTAGTCTCAAATTTTTAATCTCAAATAATATGATATTTAATATTTTAATAATAGTTTATGACGTAACAAATTACATGAGATCTAGTTAATTAATATTATAATAACATTGTTTTTCAAGACAATAAATTTAAAATTAAGACTTCTAACATATATCACCTTAGTAGGAATTATCTATTACTATTAAAAAATTATTTTTGGAAACGTCAACAGTACTTCATGCATATATCACTTTCTTTGGACGGTCTTTAGTTAAGGAAAATTGTGATAGGTCAATTATCACATATATTGAGTTTACTTTGTATTTTAAAAGTTCAGAGATAATTCTTTTATTTATTTATTATTTTTAGCTTCATCAGCTGCGGGAAATTAAAACCCAACAAAATCTCGTGACCCAAGTCAGCGGCCCATGTTATCACCTAACATATTAAATAGGGAGTATTTCTTTTTATCAGAATCCCTTCCAAGTTTTGCCTTGAGTAAATACTTGCCGTATTAAATACGACCTCGAAGATATTATTATTCCAACGTAATCTATTTTATTTTCAAAAATTTTGAAATTTTAATGGTTTTTTGTTCATGTGGGATAGCGGTTTTTCTATTTTTTTTATTTAAAAAAAAAATGTCCCCACTTGGGAAGGATGTCAATATATATAATAAATTACGTAATAATCTCGATAATGTTTGAATTACTTGGCATTAAATATATACCAACTTATATTTTACGAGTTAAAATATAAATTTCACAACAAAAAAAAGGAATAATATTTTTTTGTATAAAAATAATCCTACATCAATAAAAGAATTACACGTAGGAGTGGGACAGATAGATTTGGGGACCCACGAAATATAGTTTATTTTTGTGTGGATAAAAAATATTATTTTAATATATAAAAATATGAGCAGTAGTATAAAACATAAGTAAAGAAATAATTTACCACCCAACTCATTATGCATTACACCTAGCTCGCTCCACAAGAAAAGAACACCGTAGGATTTATAACATAATGATGCAAAAAAGTGTCCTAATCAAACACCCCCTTCCTTCCCCTAATATGAACAGATCCATCCACACATTACATCACAAAAATAAAATAAGATAATTAAAAACATCTAGAACCACAATAAGGTTAAAATCTAATGGTCATATTACATTACTTTCCATGACTCAAGAGTAGGAAATCCTGAAAATGACTCAAAATCAAACCCAGCGCCGCCCTCAGCCACCAATCCCGGGGGCGTATATCCCATCCCCGGCTGGGTATTCGCCGTTGAGGTGGGACCCGTCACTTGCTGGTGATGCTCAAGTAAAAAAGCTGACGTGTCGAGCGTAGGCAAGCACCCTTGGAACCGGTTGAACGCCCGCTGAGGTTCCGGTTTCAAGACGGCAGAAACGGGCAGCTGTCCAGCACCGAAGTTGACCCCGGTCACCTGCTGAACCATTTGCCGAAAATTGGCTGGATCCGCAGTTATAAAAGTCGTCGTAGACCGCTTCGACGCACGCGACTTCCGTTTCGTTATTTTTCCGTTACAAACACCGTTCCGGCGTTTGGCAGCCGGCGTTTCTGGGTCTGAGCCCGAAACGCTCGGAGTCTGCAACGACGATGTTGTTTCTGGCTTGACCAAGTTGAGGACTTGGGAGAAGGCATCATCTCCGGTGACGAAATCGGAGTCATCGGAAAGTGATTTCTGGAGAGCTCTGGTTAGGGTATCGGTGTCTCGGGCAAAGGCTTCGGAAAGCCATGAATCGGTAAATGTCGGCATGAAATTCCACGGTTCGAAATTCTCCGATGAGGTCATTGCTACTAAAATTTGTTAAGAAAATCTATACCAAAAAACCGAGTTTTAAGAAAGCTGCGATAAAGTAACAAATCTTCAGTTCTAGAACATTTTGAAGAAGAATTAAGCTGTTATCAACGGCCTCAATGCATAGAAAAAACTGAAAAGACAGCGAGAAAGAAAGAAATGAAATAAAAAGGGAGGAAGATGGTTTATGGATGAAAGAGGGAGAGAATGTAGGTTGGATGAAAGGCAGGGGGTTGGGAATAAATAGGGCGGTGAGGAGAGAAAAAGGACCGCGTTTATCGGGATTCGGGACACGCGTCAGCTTATCTGTACGGAAGGTGAAGAACTACTACTACTACATTTAGCATCATTTTGACCGTAGTCATAGCAAAGCTGCTATGTAGTATGTGGTGTGGTTTAAAAAACTGTCAGTAATGGTACGCTATCGTTTACTGATCTTTAGACTTATAGGGTACGTTTGGCGTTAAGCCGCTATTGTCGACGCGTAAACTAAAACTACCATATGCCTCACAGCTGTGCCGTTACCGTCAGCTGTACACGTGTGTTTAGTCTTTTTAATAGTATTTTCTTTATTTCATAGATTTATTTTTTCAATCAATTAATAAAATAATAATTTGATTTTGAATATAAATTTATTTGGATTAAAGTTAAATAAATTTTTTTTCATGAAATTAAGAAAAAAAATTATCAATCAAAAAAGTCAATTTTTTATTCATCCCTAATTTCGAAGTTGGGGATAAATTTATGCCATAAA
The DNA here is from genome assembly GCA_016801055.1 of Panax notoginseng. NCBI lineage: Eukaryota > Viridiplantae > Streptophyta > Magnoliopsida > Apiales > Araliaceae > Panax > Panax notoginseng. The sequence continues at coordinate 159,994,048 of CM029021.1, read as the reverse complement.
ATTTAATCAAACATTTTACACTGCATGCATTACAATAAATACCGAACTACTATAATTTATACCGTACACACCTTTAATTCATAATATTATCTCTATTTTAAATTATAATGTCATTATTAAGTTTGAGAGTATTTTCAAACTAAAAATTAAAATTAATATACTTTATATTAAAATTTATATGTAAAATAATAAATTTTATAATAAATAATATTTTATAGATAGTTAACGATATTTATTATCGTACAGATTAAAGTTAAAAAAAATTATATTAAATTTAAATTTAAAAATATTTTGAATTAAATTCAAATAATCTATTATAATCTTATATTTTAAAACATACACAATATTAACGGGGGTGTATTCAATTAAGATTTTTAAAGATTTTTTTTAAGTGACAAATTTTTATAAAATTTGTAAGATTTTAATGACTTTCACAGACTTTAAAGATTTATTTAAAATGACTTTTATAGACTCCATGAAATAAGTAATAGACTTTTATAAATTTTTTTTCAAGACTGTGATAGATTTTTATATACTTCTAATATATCCTACAACTTATATTAATTGTTAATTAGCCCATGTGTACAACCTCTCACTCTTTTTTCATGAACTAGAGTAAATCTCATTATATTATTGTGACATGAGATTTTATTTATGTTGAAAGCGTTCACATTATTTGTGACGCCCCCAAAATAGGTATACAACACCCATTCTGAGTCGCCAAATACATGGTACAGAAAGCAAACTACAACTTCAATAATACAATTGTCGTGCAAAATACGACAACACATACTGTGAGTTTAAATACAAATATTATCTTCTAGACAATATCCACACTCAAATAAATCCTCATTACAATTATTCAAACACTATTTTACAGAAATAGTGAGGACTGCTAAAACATCTTTCTAGAACCATCACTCCATACCCCGACTAGATCCTGCTATGTTCTCACCTCCTGAGAAGAAAAATGGAACAAAAAGGAAAAGGGTGAGCTCAACTAGCCCAGTAAAGAATATTATGACTAAGATAATATACAAACAAATTATCGTTAGCCTTCAACAGGGAAAAATCTGATAGAATATAATCAACAACAAGTTTTAGATCAACAACTGCAGCGGAAACAACAAACCATTAGAAGAGTCAAGTAGAGAAAGAATTCTACTATCTTCTAAGATTTAAAAGTCCATCATCAATATTTTATCCCTGTAACATCAATTAATAATCATCTTTATCCAAATATTCATCTTTGCACTACAGGCCAAAGATATTCATTTGTATCACCTGTCAGTCATGTTCATCTCAACACCTGTTCATCTTTGCACTACAGGCCAAAGATATTCATCAAGTAATCATACATCTTTGCACTACAGGCCAAAGATATTCAGTAATATCATCATTTAGGACTGAGGATGATGAAAAATATCTTAAAGAGAACGAATCCAATGAGACAGAAGGACAAATAGTAGGGATTCGTATAACAGTTTATCCAAGATCAATAATACTTCATAATAATCAATTGTGAAACAGAATTCAAAAATAAAGATCAAAACATGGATACAATCAAAGATAGTAACCATAATAGACATCTTGGACAAAAAGGAAATATTTTTATTTTTCGGTGAATAGTGCCGTATTCGTGAATAGTACCGTATACGTGAATAGTGCCGTATACATGAATAGTAACTCCGACACAAAAAGTTCCAAATTTGATAAAAACTCATATCAATATTTCAGCATAATGATATTGAAGAAAATAATATCATTTAAGAAGAAAATAATATCCCTTACCTCAAAATATCAGTACTTCTGGTCGGAATACCGGTATAAGGCTGAAATGTAAGACCCCAAATTATTAATAAATGAAATTTAAATTCCCTCTATTTATTATTTTGAAATAGTAAGTGTTAAATTGATTAATAAGGTTAGTTATGGGTAAAATGCGCAAATATTTTAAATAAGCAGGTGATTAAAAAATATTCATTTTTGTCGGAAAATATTCGTTTGGTCGTGGAATATTCTTCCTGTCGGGGAATATTCGTACGACGGCGCAGTCTTTTGTGGGCCCCATAACGGAAAACGATTGGATGAAGAAAACGACACGTATATGTTGTTTATTAATAACGGCGTAGTTGTTACCGTTAATACTGTTGGAATACCCGGTGGTTAAAACACAGTAATACGCGTTGTTACACAGTAGCACACTGTATTGCATCAATTATTGATTCTTACGTAAGAAGGCACTACTCAATAATGGTTACAGTAATTACTGTTCAGTATTTTATTTTATTGATTCAATAATTGCTGCGTTGATATTTTATATTACTGTTATTTCAATAATTGTCACTACACAGTAGTTCCCATTATCAGATCAATAATTCATATTATTTGAATAATATTATTAGATAACATTATTGGCAATGTCTAGAAAGTTCTGTCTAAGGAGAGGTTTGGTCATCTAATTGCGCGCCAGTAAGGAGAAATCCTTATTGGAAAGCCCCCTCTTTCCTGGGAACGGCCTGGTTGTCATAAATGTGATTCTGTAATATTATTTGTGAATAATTAATTATTGATTCATATGATAAGGAAATATTTATTTTTGTGGATATAAATGAGGGATATATTTTTGTGGTTAAAAATGAAGAAGTTAATGTTGAGATTTTTATCAGTATTTTTGTCGGAATGGAGGTATTAAAAATCAGGGTTTTTGAGATATTTTGCGGGGGTTATAATTTTTAATCCGACCGTTGGATCGTGGTAATTTTTGGATATGTTATACATATATAAGTTGAGTATATGTCCACAAATTTTGAACCGTTAAAAATGAACGTATGATTTATTATGAATTTTACGAGATGACTGGTTCAGAAATTGTTAAATTTTCGGAGTTTATCATTTTGATGGAAAATTCTAGAATTGGTGGGCCCCACTTGTGGTTGGTGAAGAAATGTGTTGAATTATATTTCAAATGTGGTGGGTGGGAATAGTAGCAGGTAAAGCCATCAGGTTGCAGGTCAAACCTACTAAAATTTTCCTATAAATAGAGGGCTAAGTTAGAATTGAAAATCACACCAGAAACAAGTTTTCTCTCTTTCTCTCTCTAGATTATTGAGTGTATTTTGTGAGTATTTAGATACTTTGAGAGTTTCTATTCATCAGAGCAAGTTTCTTTCAGCCTTATACCGGTATTCCGACCAGAAATACTGATATCTTGAGGTAAGGGATATTATTTTCTTCTTAAATGATATTATTTTCTTCAATATCATTATGCTGAAATATTGATATGAGTTTTTATCAAATTTAGAACTTTTTGTGTCGGGGTTACTATTCACGTATACGACACTATTCACGTATACGGTACTATTCACGAATACGACACTATTCACCGAAAAATAAAATTTTCCCTTTTTGTCCAAGATGTCTATTATGGTTACTATCTTTGATTGTATCCATATTTTGATCTTTATTTTTGAATTCTGCTTCACAATTGATTATTATGAAGTATTATTGATCTTGGATAAACTGTTATACGAATCCCTACTATTTGTCCTTCTGTCTCACTGGATTCGTTCTCTTTAAGATATTTTTCATCATCCTCAGTCCTAAATGATGATATTACTGAATATCTTTGGCCTGTAGTGCAAAGATGTATGATTACTTGATGAATATCTTTGGCCTGTAGTGCAAAGATGAACAGGTGTTGAGATGAACATGACTGACAGGTGATACAAATGAATATCTTTGGCCTGTAGTGCAAAGATAAATATTTGGATAAAGATGATTATTAATTGATGTTACAGGGATAAAATATTGATGATGGACTTTTAAATCTTAGAAGATAGTAGAATTCTTTCTCTACTTGACTCTTCTAATGGTTTGCTGTTTCCGCTGCAGTTGTTGATCTAAAACTTGTTGTCGATTATATTCTATCAGATTTTTCCCTGTTGAAGACTAACGATAATTTGTTTGTATATTATCTTAGTCATAATATTCTTTACTGGGCTAGTTGAGCTCACCCTTTTCCTTTTTGTTCCATTTTTCTTCTCAGGAGGTGAGAACATAGCAGGATCTAGTCGGGGTATGGAGTGATGGTTCTAGAAAGATGTTTTAGCAGTCCTCACTATTTCTGTAAAATAGTGTTTGAATAATTGTAATGAGGATTTATTTGAGTGTGGATATTGTCTAGAAGACAATATTTGTATTTAAACTCACAGTATGTGTTGTCGTATTTTGCACGACAATTGTATTATTGAAGTTGTAGTTTACTTTCTGTACCATGTATTTGGCGACTCAGAATGGGTGTTGTATACCTATTTTGGGGGCGTCACAGTTGGTATCAGAGCTTAGGGATATGATCCCTGGCTGAGATGTGAGACAAGAACTAGGAGGGGAGAGACGGGGAATTCCTTCACTAGTATGACTTGACTAAGTTTATTTGGTGTTTATTTGGTCGGTCAGAGTATAGGGATAATATATGACATGACTATTAACCCTTGTTTTATGGCAGTATTTAAGAATGGCAGCTGAGAACGTTAATAATGGAGTGAATCAGACCGTGGAAACACCTTTGATCACCACCCAGGGGAACGTGCAACAGGAAGGCAATATTCCTCCTGTAAACAACGTTACCGAGCAAACGATGAATGATGGAATGTTTAGGAGCTTTTTGCAGTTCATGCAAAATCAGACGAGGGAGACTCGTGTCCAGAATACGGGTGGAAATGATAACGCGCGGTTTGTCACAGCTAAGCAGTTCAAAGAATTGGGACCACCTGAATTTAAGGGAAAGCCGGATCCGATCATGGCGGAAACGTGGGTCAAGCAAATTACCAAGATATTCGATGTCTTGGGATGCACGGAGGAACAGAAGGTTCCATTCGCCACCTTTATGTTCCGCGGTGAGGCAGACTACTGGTGGGAGTCTGTGAAGCTTACCCAACCTGACGCACTCAACATGTCCTGGGAAACATTTCAAAAACTGTTCAATGACAAGTACTTTCCTGAAAGTATTCGTCATATGAAGGAGGTAGAGTTTATCAGACTGGAACAAAACAACATGACTGTGTCCCAGTACGAGGCGAAGTTTGCAGAGTTATCCAGGTTTGCACCTCATTTGGTCGAAAATGAGGAACGAATGACAAGGATGTTTCTGAGAGGTTTAAAACCCGAGATTCGACAATATCTTATCTCTCATAAATTTTCTTTATATTCAGATGTTGTAAATAGGGCTCAATTATTAGAGCGAGATAATGAGTATGTGCAACCGAGGGACCACAACCAGGGTCATACCGGTGGCGGCAGTCATCGAAGCAATGAAAACCAGCAGGGAGGAAAATATTCGGACAAAAGCGGTAACCACTCTGGTGGTAATCGTGGTCGTGATAATAGAAGGAGCGAGTCGGGAGGAGATTTCAAGAAGAGAAGGTACAACAATGATAATGTGAAGACGTCAGCACAAACATCAACTGTTTCTAGGGGAGGAGAACGACCACCGGTCGTATGTTACAAATGTGGGAAAGAGGGACATATCAGCCCAAACTGCCCACAACAATCCAAGGTATGTTATAACTGTGGAAAGGAGGGTCATATAGCTCGAGAGTGTTCTGTAGCAAAACCAAGTTCAGCGGGGATGGTGACTCCAAAAGCTGTCCCGGATAAGTCGAAATCAGCGGTTCCTGGAAGGGCGTTTGTCGTTACTGGCCAAAACGCGAGAAACCCGAACGAGGTGATCACGGGTAAGCTAATCTTGAATTCTTGCGAAGTTTATACTTTACTAGATACCGGTTCTACCCATTCTTTTATCTCTCCTGCTTGTGCTCAACGTTTAAACTTGACTCCGGAGAAATTGGACTTTAACTTATCTGTTGAAACTCCGTTGGGTGAAACCTTCGTTACATCTACAGTTTATAAATCTTGCATGATCCAAGTTGGTACTATCACATTACCTGTTGATCTTATCTCTTTAAAGATACTTGCTTTTGATGTGATTTTAGGAATTGATTGGTTAACCACTCATCATGCTAAAATTGATTGTTTTCGTAAGGTTGTTAGTTTTCATATTCCTAACCAACCTGTCATACGAATTCAAACTACTAAACCACTAAAATCAGTCACTGTCATATCAAGCCACAAAGCTATTCGTTTATTGAAAAACGGATGTCAAGCTTTCTTAGCCCATGTAATGGATTTGAACAAAGACAAGTCAGATTTGAATAATATTTCTATTGTTAGAGAATTTCCCGATGTATTTCCTGAAGAACTTCCTGGTCTACCCCAAGAACGTGAAGTTGAATTCTTTATTGACCTTGAACCCGGTACAAAGCCCATTTCTAAAACTCCATATCGAATGGCTCCTATTGAACTTCAGGAGTTAAAAGTCCAACTACAGGAGTTGTTGGACATCGGTTTTATTCGTCCTAGTACGTCTCCTTGGGGTGCTCCTGTTTTATTCGTAAAGAAGAAAGACGGGAGTATGCGACTTTGTATCGACTATCGAGAATTGAATCATGTCACTATCAAGAATAGGTATCCGCTACCTCGCATTGATGACTTGTTCGACCAGTTACAAGGAACACAATTCTTTTCAAAGATCGACCTTCGTTCTGGATATCATCAGCTGAGGATTAAAACTGAGGATATTCTAAACCGTGTATTCAAAGAATATTTAGATCAGTTCGTTGTTGTCTTTATTGATGACATCCTCATCTATTCCAAAAGCCGTGAAGATCATGAGCGCCATTTGAAGCTGGTACTGCAAAGGCTTCGTGAAAATAAGCTATATGCCAAATTAAAGAAATGCGAGTTCTGGCTTGAGGAAGTAGCATTCCTTGGGCACGTGGTGTCAAAACATGGAGTATCTGTCAACCCGGCGAAGATTGAAGCCATACAAAGTTGGGAGCAACCGAAGTCGGTAACCGAAGTACGTAGCTTTCTAGGCTTAGCTGGTTATTATCGGAGATTTGTGGAAGGATTTTCTCGAATCGCTACTCCGTTAACTCAGCTGACTCGGAAAGATACAAAATTCGTATGGAGTGAGGAATGCGAGAAGAGTTTCCAAGAACTCAAGAGGAGACTCATTTCGGCACCTGTTCTGACAATACCATCTGGTTCGGATGGATTTGTTATCTACAGCGATGCTTCAGGCAAAGGGTTAGGATGTGTTCTCATGCAACATGGGAAAGTCATAGCCTATGCCTCACGACAACTCAAAGAATATGAGAGGAATTATCCTACTCATGATTTGGAGTTGGCAGCAGTTGTTTTTGCGTTGAAGATCTGGAGACACTACCTGTATGGGGAGAAAGTGGAGATCTATACAGATCATAAAAGCCTCAAATATTTCTTCACCCAAAAGGAACTCAACATGCGGCAGCGACGTTGGCTCGAGCTGTTGAAAGATTACGATCATACCATCCAATATCATCCTGGAAAAGCAAACGTAGTAGCTGACGCATTGAGTAGAAGATCATATGCGGGTACGAGTGCAATATTGTTAACACAAAGGCCCATTTTGTATGACTTACAAAGGATGGAGATAGAGATGAAGGCTCCAAGTACCCACATGATGATATCAAATATACGAGTAGAACCGACTTTAATCGATAAAGTTAAAGCTGCTCAAGCTACGGACATGGAGCTGATGCGTATGAAGAAGAAAGTGCAAGAAGGTGCTATTCCAGAAGCAAGAATCGATGAAGAAGGAATACTTCGAGTCAACTCCAGACTTTGTGTTCCTAACGATTTTGACTTGAAGCATAGAATAATGATGGAGGCACACAACACACCGTTTGCAATCCATCCTGGGAGTACCAAAATGTATCACGATCTTCGACATACATTTTGGTGGAGCAATATGAAAAGAGAGATCGCGGAGTTTATCTCGAGGTGTTTAACTTGTCAACGTGTAAAGGCGGAGCATCAAGTGCCAAAGGGTCCATTGCAACCACTTGAGATCCCGAAATGGAAGTGGGAACACATTACTATGGATTTTGTTACGGGTCTTCCCAAGGTTTCTCAAGGCATAGATGCGATTTGGGTTATTGTTGATAGATTAACCAAGTCCGCTCATTTCTTGCCGATACGTGAGACTTATTCCCTTGAACGTCTTGCTAGTATGTACGTGAACGAGATTGTGAGATTGCATGGCATGCCAGTATCCATAGTTTCGGATCGTGACCCAAGATTCACTTCACGATTTTGGGTTAGCTTGCAGAAAGCTATGGGCACGGATTTACGATTCAGTTCGGCATACCATCCTCAAACGGACGGACAATCAGAGAGGACTATTCAAACTCTTGAAGATCTATTAAGACTTTGTGTCCTAGATCTCAAAGGGAGTTGGGATAAGTACCTACCATTGGTGGAATTCTCCTACAACAACAGTTATCAGGCGAGCATAGGTGTGGCTCCATTCGAGGCGTTGTATGGAAGAAAATGTCGTTCTCCAGTATGCTGGGACGAGGTGGGTGAAGCAACATTGTTGGGACCAGAGTTGGTACGCATTACTACAGAGAAGATCCAAACGATTCGACAACGTATACAAACGGCACAGGATCGACAAAAGAGTTATGCGGATCTTCATCGGAAGGACGTGGAATTTAATATTGGGGATCATGTATTATTACGTGTTGCACCATGGAAGGGAGTTACAAGATTTGGGAAGAGAGGAAAGCTCAATCCAAGATTTGTTGGTCCATTTGAGATTCTTGAGCGAATAGAAAATGTGGCATATAGACTCGCATTACCTCCAAGCATGTCTCGTGTTCATAATGTTTTTCACATATCTATGCTTCGTAAATATGTTAAAGACCCGAACCACATTATTGAGTTAGAACCAGACGAGATAGCTGAAGATTTAACGTACGAGGAGGTACCTGTTAAGATCTTGGATAGGAAAGAGCATGTCCTACGCACGAAGGTTATACCACAAGTTAAGGTTTTGTGGAGAAACCATGCTATTGAAGAAATGACCTGGGAGTTGGAATCAGAAATGAAAGCGAGGTATCCTCACCTTTTTGAAACATCAGGTACGTACGTCAATTTCGAGGACGAAATTTCATAAGGAGGGGAGGTTGTAAGACCCCAACTTATTAATAAATAAAATCAAATTTTCTCTAAATATTATTTGAAATAGTAAGGGTTAAATTGATTAATACTTTGGTTATGGGTAAAATGTGCAAATTTTTCAAATAAGCAAGTGGTTATAAAATATTCATTTTTGTCGGGAAATATTCGTTTGGTCGTGGAATATTCTTGCTGTCGGGGAATATTCGTACGACGGCGCAGCCTTTTGTGGGCCCCATAACGGAAAACGATTGGATGAAGAAAACGACAAGTATAAGTTGTTTATTAATAACGGCGTAGTTGTTACCGTTAATACTGTTGGAATACCCGGTGATTAAAACACAGTAATACGCGTTGTTACACAGTAGCACACTGTATTGCATCAATTATTGATTCTTACGTAAGAAGGCACTACTCAATAATTGTTACAGTAATTACTGTTCAATATTTTATTTTATTGATTCAATAATTGCTGCGTTGATATTTTATATTATTGTTGTTTCAATAATTGTCACTGCACAGTATTTCCCATTATCAGATCAATAATTCATATTATTTGAATAATATTATTAGATAACATTATTGGCAATGTCTAGAAAGTTCTGTCTAAGGAGAGGTTTGGTCATCTAATTGCGCGCCAGTAAGGAGAAATCCTTATTGGAAAGCCCCCTCTTTCCTGGGAACGGCCTGGTTGTCATAAATGTGATTCTGTAATATTATTTGTGAATAATTAATTATTGATTCATATGATAAGGAAATATTTATTTTTGTGGATATAAATGAGGGATATATTTTTGTGGTTAAAAATGAAGGAGTTAATGTTGAGGTTTTTATCAGTATTTTTGTCGGAATGGAGGTATTAAAAATCAGGGTTTTTGAGATATTTTGCGGGGGTTATAATTTTTAATCCGACCGTTGGATCGTGGTAATTTTTGGATATGTTATACATATATAAGTTGAGTATATGTCCACAAATTTTGAACCGTTAAAAATGAACGTATGATTTATTATGAATTTTACGAGATGACTGGTTCAGAAATTGTTGAATTTTCGGAGTTTATCATTTTGATGGAAAATTCTAGAATTGGTGGGCCCCACTTGTGGTTGGTGAAGAAATGTGCTGAATTATATTTCAAATGTGGTGGGTGGGAATAGTAGCAGGTAAAGCCATCAGGTTGCAGGTCAAACCTACTAAAATTTTCTTATAAATAGAGGGCTAAGTTAGAATTGAAAATCACACCAGAAACAAGTTTTCTCTCTTTCTCTCTCTAGATTATTGAGTGTATTTTGTGAGTATTTAGATACTTTGAGAGTTTCTATTCATCAGAGCAAGTTTCTTTCAGCCTTATACCGGTATTCCGACCAGAAGTACTGATATCTTGAGGTAAGGGATATTATTTTCTTCTTAAATGATATTATTTTCTTCAATATCATTATGCTGAAATATTGATATGAGTTTTTATCAAATTTGGAACTTTTTGTGTCGGGGTTACTATTCACGTATACGACACTATTCACGTATACGGTACTATTCACGAATACGGCACTATTCACCGAAAAATAAAATTTTCCCTTTTTGTCCAAGATGTCTATTATGGTTACTATCTTTGATTGTATCCATGTTTTGATCTTTATTTTTGAATTCTGCTTCACAATTGATTATTATGAAGTATTATTGATCTTGGATAAACTGTTATACGAATCCCTACTATTTGTCCTTCTGTCTCACTGGATTCGTTCTCTTTAAGATATTTTTCATCATCCTCAGTCCTAAATGATGATATTACTGAATATCTTTGGCCTGTAGTGCAAAGATGTATGATTACTTGATGAATATCTTTGGCCTGTAGTGCAAAGATGAACAGGTGTTGAGATGAACATGACTGACAGGTGATACAAATGAATATCTTTGGCCTGTAGTGCAAAGATGAATATTTGGATAAAGATGATTATTAATTGATGTTACAGGGATAAAATATTGATGATGGACTTTTAAATCTTAGAAGATAGTAGAATTCTTTCTCTACTTGACTCTTCTAATGGTTTGCTGTTTCCGCTGCAGTTGTTGATCTAAAACTTGTTGTCGATTATATTCTATCAGATTTTTCCCTGTTGAAGACTAACGATAATTTGTTTGTATATTATCTTAGTCATAATATTCTTTACTGGGCTAGTTGAGCTCACCCTTTTCCTTTTTGTTCCATTTTTCTTCTCAGGAGGTGAGAACATAGCAGGATCTAGTCGGGGTATGGAGTGATGGTTCTAGAAAGATGTTTTAGCAGTCCTCACTATTTCTGTAAAATAGTGTTTGAATAATTGTAATGAAGATTTATTTGAGTGTGGATATTGTCTAGAAGACAATATTTGTATTTAAACTCATAGTATGTGTTGTCGTATTTTGCACGACAATTGTATTATTGAAGTTGTAGTTTGCTTTCTGTACCATGTATTTGGCGACTCAGAATGGGTGTTGTATACCTATTTTGGGGGCGTCACATGAAAGAAACTTACTCTGATGAATAGAAACTCTCAAAGTATCTAAATACTCACAAAATACACTCAATAATCTAGAGAGAGAAAGAGAGAAAACTTGTTTCTGGTGTGATTTTCAATTCTAACTTAGCCCTCTATTTATAGGAAAATTTTAGTAGGTTTGACCTGCAACCTGATGGCTTTACCTGCTACTATTCCCACCCACCACATTTGAAATATAATTCAGCACATTTCTTCACCAACCACAAGTGGGGCCCACCAATTCTAGAATTTTCCATCAAAATGATAAACTCCGAAAATTCAACAATTTCTGAACCAGTCATCTTGTAAAATTCGTAATAAATCATACGTTCATTTTTAACGGTTCAAAATTTGAGGACATATACTCAACTTATATATGTATAACATATCCAAAAATTACAACGATCCAACGGTCGGATTAAAAATTATAACACCCGCAAAATATCTCAAAAACCCTGATTTTTAATACCTCCATTCCGACAAAAATACTGATAAAAATCTCAACATTAACTTCTTCATTTTTAACCACAAAATATATCCCTCATTTATATCCACAAAAATAAATATTTCCTTATCATATGAATCAATAATTAATTATTAACAAATAATATTACAAAATCACATTTATGACAACCAGGCCGTTCCCAGGAAAGAGGGGGCTTTCCAATAAGGATTTCTCCTTACTGGCGCGCAATTAGATGACCAAACCTCTCCTTAGACAGAACTTTCTAGACATTGCCAATAATGTTATCTAATAATATTATTCAAATAATATGAATTATTGATCTGATAATGGAAAATACTATGCAGCAACAATTATTGAAACAACAATAATATAAAATATCAATGCAACAATTATTGAATCAATAAAATAAAATATTGAACAATAACTACTGTAACAATTATTGAGTAGTGCCTTCTTACGTAAGAATCAATAATTGGTGCAATACCGCGTGCTACTGTATTTTAACCACCGGGTATTCTAACAGTATTAACGGTAACAACTACGCCGTTATTTATAAATAACTTATACTTGTCATTTTCTTCATCCAATCGCTTTCCGTTATGGGGCCCACACAAGGCTGCGCCGTCGTACGAATATTCCCCGACAGCAAGAATATTCCACGACCAAACGAATATTCCCCGACAAAATGAATATTTTATAACCACTTGCTTATTTTGCAAAATTTGCACATTTAACCCATAACCAAAGTATTTGTATCAAATTAACCCCTTATTATTCACAATAATATTTAGAGAAAATTTGATTTTATTCATTAATAAGTTGGGGTCTTACAACCTCCCCTCCTTATGAAATTTCGTCCTCGAAATTAACGTACGTACCTGATATTTCGAAAAGGTGAGGATACCTCACTTTCATTTCTGATTCCAACTCCCAGGTCATCTCTTCAATAGCATGGTTTCTCCACAAAACCTTAACTTGTGGTATAACCTTCGTGCGTAGGACATGCTCTTTCCTATCCAAGATCTTAACAGGTACCTCCTCGTACGTTAAATCTTCAGCTATCTCGTCTAGTTCTAACTCAATAATGTGGTTCGGGTCTTTAACATATTTACGAAGCATAGATATGTGAAAAATATTATGAACTCGAGACATGCTTGGAGGTAATGCGAGTCTATATGCCACATTTCCTATTCGTTCAAGAATCTCAAATGGACCAACAAATCTTGGATTGAGCTTTCCTCTCTTCCCAAATCTTGTAACTCCCTTCTATGGTGCAACACGTAATAATACATGATCCCCAATATTAAATTCCACGTCCTTCCGATGAAGATCCGCATAACTCTTTTGTCGATCCTGTGCCGTTTGTATACGTTGTCGAATCGTTTGGATCTTCTCTGTAGTAATGCGTACCAACTCTGGTCCCAACAATGTTGCTTCACCCACCTCGTCCCAGCATACTGGAGAACGACATTTTCTTCCATACAACGCCTCGAATGGAGCCACACCTATGCTCGCCTGATAACTGTTGTTGTAGGAGAATTTCACCAATGGTAGGTACTTATCCCAACTCCCTTTAAGATCTAGGACACAAAGTCTTAATAGATCTTCAAGAGTTTGAATAGTCCTCTCTGATTATCCGTCTGTTTGAGGATGGTATGCCGAACTGAATCGTAAATCCGTGCCCATAGCTTTCTGCAAGCTAACCCAAAATCGTGAAGTGAATCTTGGGTCACGATCCGAAACTATGGATACTGGCATGCCATGCAATCTCACAATCTCGTTCACGTACATACTAGCAAGACGTTCAAGGGAATAAGTCTCACGTATCGGCAAGAAATGAGCGGATTTGGTTAATCTATCAACAATAACCCAAATCGCATCTATGCCTTGAGAAACCTTGGGAAGACCCGTAACAAAATCCATAGTAATGTGTTCCCACTTCCATTTCGGGATCTCAAGTGGTTGCAATGGACCCTTTGGCACTTGATGCTCCGCCTTTACACGTTGACAAGTTAAACACCTCGAGATAAACTCCGCGATCTCTCTTTTCATATTGCTCCACCAAAATGTATGTCGAAGATCGTGATACATTTTGGTACTCCCAAGATGGATTGCAAACGGTGTGTTGTGTGCCTCCATCATTATTCTATGCTTCAAGTCAAAATCGTTAGGAACACAAAGTCTGGAGTTGACTCGAAGTATTCCTTCTTCATCGATTCTTGCTTCTGGAATAGCACCTTCTTGCACTTTCTTCTTCATACGCATCAGCTCCATGTCCGTAGCTTGAGCAGCTTTAACTTTATCGATTAAAGTCGGTTCTACTCGTATATTTGATATCATCATGTGGGTACTTGGAGCCTTCATCTCTATCTCCATCCTTTGCAAGTCACACAAAATGGGCCTTTGTATTAACAACATTGCACTCGTACCCGCATATGATCTTCTACTCAATGCGTCAGCTACTACGTTTGCTTTTCCAGGATGATATTGGATGGTATGATCGTAATCTTTCAACAGCTCGAGCCAACGTCGCTGCCGCATGTTGAGTTCCTTTTGGGTGAAGAAATATTTGAGGCTTTTATGATCTGTATAGATCTCCACTTTCTCCCCATACAGGTAGTGTCTCCAGATCTTCAACGCAAAAACGACTGCTGCCAACTCCAAATCATGAGTAGGATAATTCCTCTCATATTCTTTGAGTTGTCGTGAGGCATAGGCTATGACTTTCCCATGTTGCATGAGAACACATCCTAACCCTTTGCCTGAAGCATCGCTGTAGATAACAAATCCATCCGAACCAGATGGTATTGTCAGAACAGGTGCCGAAATGAGTCTCCTCTTGAGTTCTTGGAAACTCTTCTCGCATTCCTCACTCCATACGAATTTTGTATCTTTCCGAGTCAGCTGAGTTAACGGAGTAGCGATTCGAGAAAATCCTTCCACAAATCTCCGATAATAACCAGCTAAGCCTAGAAAGCTACGTACTTCGGTTACCGACTTCGGTTGCTCCCAACTTTGTATGGCTTCAATCTTCGCCGGGTCGACAGATACTCCATGTTTTGACACCACGTGCCCAAGGAATGCTACTTCCTCAAGCCAGAACTCGCATTTCTTCAATTTGGCATATAGCTTATTTTCACGAAGCCTTTGCAGTACCAGCTTCAAATGGCGCTCATGATCTTCACGGCTTTTGGAATAGATGAGGATGTCATCAATAAAGACAACAACGAACTGATCTAAATATTCTTTGAATACACGGTTCATCATATCCATGAAGGCAGCAGGAGCATTAGTCAATCCAAAAGACATTACTAAGAATTCATAATGCCCGTACCGAGTTGTGAAGGCAGTCTTTGGAATATCCTCAGTTTTAATCTTCAGCTGATGATATCCAGAACGAAGGTCGATCTTTGAAAAAAATTGTGTTCCTTGTAACTGGTCGAACAGGTCATCAATGCGAGGTAGCGGATACCTATTCTTGATAGTGACATGATTCAATTCTCGATAGTCGATACAAAGTCGCATACTCCCGTCTTTCTTCTTTACGAATAAAACAGGAGCACCCCAAGGAGACGTACTAGGACGAATAAAACCGATGTCCAACAACTCCTGTAGTTGGACTTTTAACTCCTGAAGTTCAATAGGAGCCATTCGATATGGAGTTTTAGAAATGGGCTTTGTACCGGGTTCAAGGTCAATAAAGAATTCAACTTCACGTTCTTGGGGTAGACCAGGAAGTTCTTCAGGAAATACATCGGAAAATTCTCTAACAATAGAAATATTATTCAAATCTGACTTGTCTTTGTTCAAATCCATTACATGGGCTAAGAAAGCTTGACATCCGTTTTTCAATAAACGAATAGCTTTGTGGCTCGATATGACAGTGACTGATTTTAGTGGTTTAGTAGTTTGAATTCGTATGACAGATTGGTTAGGAATATGAAAACTAACAACCTTACGAAAACAATCAATTTTAGCATGATGAGTGGTTAACCAATCAATTCCTAAAATCACATCAAAAGCAAGTATCTTTAAAGAGATAAGATCAACAGGTAATGTGATAGTACCAACTTGGATCATGCAAGATTTATAAACTGTAGATGTAACGAAGGTTTCACCCAACGGAGTTTCAACAGATAAGTTAAAGTCCAATTTCTCCGGAGTCAAGTTTAAACGTTGAGCACAAGCAGGAGAGATAAAAGAATGGGTAGAACCGGTATCTAGTAAAGTATAAACTTTGCAAGAATTCAAGATTAGCTTACCCGTGATCACCTCGTTCGGGTTTCTCGCGTTTTGGCCAGTAACGACAAACGCCCTTCCAGGAACCGCTGATTTCGACTTATCCGGGACAGCTTTTGGAGTCACCATCCCCGCTGAACTTAGTTTTGCTACAGAACACTCTCGAGCTATATGACCCTCCTTTCCACAGTTATAACATACCTTGGATTGTTGTGGGCAGTTTGGGCTGATATGTCCCTCTTTCCCACATTTGTAACATACGACCGGTGGTCGTTCTCCTCCCCTAGAAACAGTTGATGTTTGTGCTGACGTCTTCACGTTATCATTGTTGTACCTTCTCTTCTTGAAATTTCCTCTCGACTCGCTCCTTCTATTATCACGACCATGATTACCACCAGAGTGGTTACCGCTTTTGTCTGAATGCTTTCTTCCCTGCTGGTTTTCATTGCTTCGATGACTGCTGCCACCGGTATGACCCTGGTTGTGGTCCCTCGGTTGTACATACTCATTATCTCGCTCTAATAATTGAGCCCTATTTACAACATCTGAATATAAAGAAAATTTATGAGAGATAAGATATTGTCGAATCTCAGGTTTTATACCTCTCAGAAACATCCTTGTCATTCGTTCCTCATTTTCGACCAAATGAGGTGCAAACCTGGATAACTCTGCAAACTTTGCCTCGTACTGGGACACCGTCATGTTGTTTTGTTCCAGTCTGATAAACTCTACCTCCTTCATATGACGAATACTTTCAGGAAAGTACTTGTCATTGAACAGTTTTTGAAATGTTTCCCAGGACATGTTAAGTGCGTCAGGCTGGGTACGCTTCACAGACTCCCACCAGTAGTCTGCCTCACCGTGGAACATAAAGGTGGCGAATGGAACCTTTTGTTCCTCCGTGCATCCCAAGACATCGAATATCTTGGTAATTTGCTTGACCCACGTTTCCGCCATGATCGGATCCGGCTTTCCCTTAAATTCAGGTGGTCCCAATTCTTTGAACTGCTTAGCTGTGACAAACCGCACGTTATCATTTCCACCCGTATTCTGCACACGAGTCTCCCTCGTCTGATTTTGCATGAACTGCAAAAAGCTCCTAAACATTCCATCATTCATCGTTTGCTCGGTAACGTTGTTTACAGGAGGAATATTGCCTTCCTGTTGCACGTTCCCCTGGGTGGTGATCAAAGGTGTTTCCACGGTCTGATTCACTCCATTATTAACGTTCTCAGCTGCCATTCTTAAATACTGCCATAAAACAAGGGTTAATAGTCATGTCATATATTATCCCTATACTCTGACCGACCAAATAAACACCAAATAAACTTAGTCAAGTCATACTAGTGAAGGAATTCCCCGTCTCTCCCCTCCTAGTTCTTGTCTCACATCTCAGCCAGGGATCATATCCCTAAGCTCTGATACCAACTGTGACGCCCCCAAAATAGGTATACAACACCCATTCTGAGTCGCCAAATACATGGTACAGAAAGCAAACTACAACTTCAATAATACAATTGTCGTGCAAAATACGACAACACATACTGTGAGTTTAAATACAAATATTGTCTTCTAGACAATATCCACACTCAAATAAATCCTCATTACAATTATTCAAATACTATTTTACAGAAATAGTGAGGACTGCTAAAACATCTTTCTAGAACCATCACTCCATACCCCGACTAGATCCTGCTATGTTCTCACCTCCTGAGAAGAAAAATGGAACAAAAAGGAAAAGGGTGAGCTCAACTAGCCCAGTAAAGAATATTATGACTAAGATAATATACAAACAAATTATCGTTAGTCTTCAACAGGAAAAAATCTGATAGAATATAATCGACAACAAGTTTTAGATCAACAACTGCAGCGGAAACAGCAAACCATTAGAAGAGTCAAGTAGAGAAAGAATTCTACTATCTTCTAAGATTTAAAAGTCCATCATCAATATTTTATCCCTGTAACATCAATTAATAATCATCTTTATCCAAATATTCATCTTTGCACTACAGGCCAAAGATATTCATTTGTATCACCTGTAAGTCATGTTCATCTCAACACCTGTTCATCTTTGCACTACAGGCCAAAGATATTCATCAAGTAATCATACATCTTTGCACTACAGGCCAAAGATATTCAGTAATATCATCATTTAGGACTGAGGATGATGAAAAATATCTTAAAGAGAACGAATCCAGTGAGACAGAAGGACAAATAGTAGGGATTCGTATAACAGTTTATCCAAGATCAATAATACTTCATAATAATCAATTGTGAAGCAGAATTCAAAAATAAAGATCAAAACATGGATACAATCAAAGATAGTAACCATAACAGACATCTTGGACAAAAAGGGAAAATTTTATTTTTCGGTGAATAGTGCCGTATTCGTGAATAGTACCGTATACGTGAATAGTGTCGTATACGTGAATAGTAACCCCGACACAAAAAGTTCCAAATTTGATAAAAACTCATATCAATATTTCAGCATAATGATATTGAAGAAAATAATATCATTTAAGAAGAAAATAATATCCCTTACCTCAAGATATCAGTACTTCTGGTCGGAATACCGGTATAAGGCTGAAAGAAACTTGCTCTGATGAATAGAAACTCTCAAAGTATCTAAATACTCACAAAATACACTCAATAATCTAGAGAGAGAAAGAGAGAAAACTTGTTTCTGGTGTGATTTTCAATTCTAACTTAGCCCTCTATTTATAGGAAAATTTTAGTAGGTTTGACCTGCAACCTGATGGCTTTACCTGCTACTATTCCCACCCACCACATTTGAAATATAATTCAGCACATTTCTTCACCAACCACAAGTGGGGCCCACCAATTCTAGAATTTTCCATCAAAATGATAAACTCCGAAAATTCAATAATTTCTGAACCAGTCATCTCGTAAAATTCATAATAAATCATACGTTCATTTTTAACGGTTCAAAATTTGTGGACATATACTCAACTTATATATGTATAATATATCCAAAAATTACCACGATCCAACGGTCGGATTAAAAATTATAACCCCCGCAAAATATCTCAAAAACCCTAATTTTTAATACCTCCATTCCGACAAAAATACTGATAAAAATCTCAACATTAACTTCTTCATTTTTAACCACAAAAATATATCCCTCATTTATATCCACAAAAATAAATATTTCCTTATCATATGAATCAATAATTAATTATTCACAAATAATATTACAGAATCACATTTATGACAACCAGGCCGTTCCCAGGAAAGAGGGGGCTTTCCAATAAGGATTTCTCCTTACTGGCGCGCAATTAGATGACCAAACCTCTCCTTAGACAGAACTTTCTAGACATTGCCAATAATGTTATCTAATAATATTATTCAAATAATATGAATTATTGATCTGATAATGGAAAATATTGTGCAGCAACAATTATTGAAACAACAATAATATAAAATATCAATGCAACAATTATTGAATCAATAAAATAAAATATTGAACAATAACTACTGTAACAATTATTGAGTAGTGTCTTCTTACGTAAGAATCAATAATTGGTGCAATACCGCGTGCTACTGTATTTTAACCACCGGGTATTCTAACAGTATTAACGGTAACAACTACGCCGTTATTTATAAATAACTTATACTTATCATTTTCTTCATCCAATCGCTTTCCGTTATGGGGCCCACACAAGGCTGCGCCGTCGTACGAATATTCCCCGACAGCAAGAATATTCTACGACCAAACGAATATTCCCCGACAAAATGAATATTTTATAACTACTTGCTTATTTTGCAAAATTTGCACATTTAACCCATAACCAAAGTATTTGTATCAAATTAACCCCTTATTATTCACAATAATATTTAGAGAAAATTTGATTTTATTCATTAATAAGTTGGGGTCTTACATTATTCTACTCATTTCATGATACATTTGGATAATCAGATAATAATAAAATTTTAAAAATTACAGACGCAATACAAAAATTAAGCTCACTTTTCATTGAGCTATTTATACTTTATGCATATACGTACGCTTTTCACTAATAATTGATTTCTTTTTATTATTGATTGTTTTAATAATATATATATATATATATATATATATATATATATATATGTTGATTGTGTGATTGTGTGATTCTGTCAATTCAAATTTTTTATCTTAATTGCTGCTAATTTTGTTTGACTGTGTGGACATTTTTTATGCGCTTAACATATATCAACGCAGTGCGTTTTTCCTTTTTTTATAAGGAAAAGATAACGATTCTGTCAATTTGTCATGCAGGAATTCAACCACATGTTACATTATTTCACTATGATACACCAAAGACACTTGAACACGAATATGGAGGATGTCTCAAAAATTAACAGTGATTTCATTCGTTTAAAATGTCAGAAAACTAAAAATAAAAACATACACATACATATTATATTTTTTCTATTTTTATATATTATAATACTTAATCTTTACAATTGATATAAGAGTTTTATGATATTATCTCACATTTGTTGAACAAATCTCTTTCCTCTTTTTATTGAAAGCTTTCGAACGGCTGTTTTTTCTCTCACCAATTCAGATTAGGTCTAGTTATTTGGTTACTTATTAATATATCTTGTTAATTCTCTAATAATAAAATTATAATAAATTCAATTATTTTTATGGTCCAAATTTTACCAAATTATTTATCCATCGCATATTAATATTTATTAGCCTATATAAAATAAATAACTAATTTGACCCAATAAAAGATAAAGTCTAATTAATAACTAGTTTTATCCACCTTAGTGTTTATTTGGAAGTCTTTAGAAATCTTTAGAGATGAGGTAAGACTTTGGATGTAAGACCCCAAATTATTAATAAATGAAATTTAATTTTCTCTATTTATTATTTTGAAATAGTAAGGGTTAAATTGATTAATGAGGTTAGTTATGGGTAAAATGCGCAAATATTTCAAATAAGCAGATGGTTATAAAAATATTCATTGTTGCCGGGAAATATTCGTTTGGTCGTGGAATATTCTTCCTGTCGGGGAATATTTGTACGACAGAGCAGTCTTTTGTGGGCCCCATAACGGAAAGTGATTGGATGAAGAAAACGACAAGTATAAGTTGTTTATAAATAACGACATAGTTTTTACCGTTAATACTGTTGGAATACTCGGTGGTTAAAACACAGTAATACGCGTTGTTGCACAGTAGCACACTGTATTGCACCAATTATTGATTTTTACGTAAGAAGGCACTACTCAATAATGGTTACTCTACTCAATAACTACTGTAACAATTATTGAGTAGTGCCTTCTTACGTAAGAATCAATAATTGGTGCAATACCGTGTGCTACTGTATTTTAATCACCGGATATTCCAACAGTATTAACGGTAACAACTACGCCTTTATTTATAAATAACTTATACTTGTCGTTATCTTAATCCAATCGCTTTTCGTTATGGGGCCCACACAAGGCTGCGTCGTCGTACGAATATTCCCCGACAGCAAAAATATTTCACGACCAAACGAATATTCCCCGACAAAATGAATATTTTATAACCACTTGCTTATTTTATAAAATTTGCACATTTCACCCATAACCAAAGTATTATATCAAATTAACCCCTTATTATTCACAATAATATTTAGAGAAAAATTAATTTTATTCATTAATAAGCTGGGGTCTTACAGTTGTCGCATGTTGAGTTCCTTTTGAGTGAAGAAATATTTAAGGCTTTTATGATCCGTAAATATCTCCACCTTCTCCCTATACAAGTAATGTCTCCAAATTTTAAGTGCAAAGACAACAGCTGCCAACTCTAGATCATGAGTAGGATAATTCATCTCATATTTCTTGAATTGTCTTGATGCATAGGCTATGACTTTACCATGTTGCATGAGAACGCATCCCAACCCTTTGCTCGAAGCATCACTGTAGATGACAAATCCCTCCGAGCCAGATGGTATTGTTAGAACAGGTGCTGAAATGAGTCTCCTCTTGAGTTCTTAAAAACTCTTCTCACATTCTTCGCTCCAACCGAACTTTGTATAGTTTCGAGTCAGCTGAGCTAATGGAGTAGCGATTCGAGAAAATTCTTCAACAAATTTTCGATAATAACCAGCTAAACCAAGAAAGTTACGTACTTAGGTCACTGATTTAGGTTGCTCCCAGCTTTGAATAGCTTCAATCTTTGCCGGGTCAACCGATATTCCACGACTTGATACTACGTGCCCAATGAATGTTACCTCCTCCAGCCAGAACTCGCATTTCTTCAACTTGGCATAAAGCTTGTATTCACGAAGTTTTTGGAGTACCAGCCTCAAGTGTTGCTCATGATCTTCACGGCTTTTGGAATAAATAAGGATGTCATCAATAAAGACGACCACAAAGTGATCCAAATATTCCTTGAATACCCGGTTCATCATATTCATGAAGGCAGCATGAGCATTAGTCAATCTAAAGGACATAACTAAGAATTCATAATGCCCGTACCGAGTTCTGAAAGTCGTTTTTGGAATATCCTCAGTTCTAACCTTCAGCTGATGATATCCAGAACGAAGATCGATCTTTGAAAAGAATTGTGCTCCTTGCAACTGGTCAAACAGGTCATCAATACGTGGCAATGGGTACCTATTTTTGATGGTGACATGATTCAACTCTCGATAATCAATACAAAGTCGCATACTTCCATCTTTCTTCTTCACGAATAGCACAAGAGCACCCCAAGGAGAAATACTAGGACGAATAAAGCCAATGTCTAACAATTTCTGCAGTTGGATCTTTATCTCCTGAAGTTCAATAGGAGTCATTCGATATGGGGCTTTGGAAATGAGTTTTGTACCGGGTTCAAGGTCGATACAAAATTCAATTTCACGCTCTGGGGGTAGGCCAGGAAGTTCTTCAGGGAATACGTCAGGGAATTTATTAACAATAGAAATATCATTCAAAACTGACGTATTTTTGTTTAGATCCGTGACATGAGCTAAGAAAGCTTGACATCCGTTTTTCAATAAACGAATAGCTTTATGGCTTGAGATGACAGCGATTGATTTTAATGGTTTGGTTGCTTGAATTCGCATAATAGGTCGATTAGGAATATGAAAGCTAACAACCTTACGAAAATAATCAATTTTTGCATGATGAGTAGTTTACCAATCAATCCCTAGAATCACGTCAAATGCAAGTATTTTTAATGAAATAAGATCGACAGGTAATGTGTGGGTACCAACTTGAACCAAACAAGACTTATAAACCGTGGATGTAATGAAGGTTTCTCCCAATGGAGTTTCAACAGATAAGTCAAAGTCTAATTTCTCCGGAGTCAAATTTAATCGATGAGCGCAAGTAGGATAAATAAAATAATGGGTAGAACCGGTATCAAATAAAGTATAGACTTCGTTAGAGTTTATGAAAAGCTTACCCGTGATGACCTCATTTGGGTTCCTTGCTTTTTGGGAGGTCACAACAAACGCTCTCCCTTGCACTACCGGTTTTGACTTTTCTAGGACGGCCTTTGGTGTCTCCATCTTGGCTGAACTTATTTTTGGTAAACGACAAAATCGAGCTAAATGACCTTCTCTTCCATAATTAGAACATGCTTTAGACGGCATCGCACAGTTTGGACTGATGTGCCCCTCCCCTTCGTATTTGAAACATATGATAGGTGGTCGTTCTCCTTCCTTAACAACGGGTGATGGTGCTGACGTCTTTCCATCATTGTTGAATCTCCTCTTCTTGAAATGATCATTCTTATTGTTTTGGCCCTGATTACCAACGAAGTGGTTACCATTTCTGGCCTGTTGATTCCCTCCACGCTTGTTGTCACCGCTTCGATGACTGCTCTCATTGGTATTATCATTTTGCCGACTGCTCTCTTTTGGTTGCGTTGACTCGTTATCGCGCTCCACTAACTGAGCCCTATTCACAACATCTGAATACAAACACAGTTTATGAGAAATAAGATGTTGACGTATCTCAGGTTTCAAATCTCGCAAAAACATTCGCGTCATTCGCTCTTCATTATCCACCAAGTGGGACGCAAACCGGGACAACTCAGCAAATTTAGCCTCATACTGCGACACGGTCATATTATTCTGCTCCAATTTGATAAACTCCACCTCCTTCATGTGACGAATAATTTCGGGAAAGTATTTGTCATTGAACAGCTCTTGGAACTTCTCCCAAGACATCTTCAGTGCTGTGACGCCCCCAAAATAGGTCCAATCCATCCAACCCATTCTGAGTCGCCAAATACATGGTACCAAAAATAACTACAACTTTATTATTACAATTGTCGTGCAAAATACGACAACACATATACTGTGAGTTTAAATACAAATATTGTCATCTAGACAGTATTCATACTCAATTAAGTCCTCATTATACTTATTGATACACTATTTTACAAAATAGTGAGGACTACTAAAATAACTGTCTTGAACCATCATTCCACATCCCGACTAGTACTCGCTACATTCTCGCCTCCTGAGAAGAAAAATGGAACAACAAGGAAAAGGGTGAGCTCAACTAGCTCAGTAAAGAATATTATGACTAAGATAATATACAACAAATTATCGTTAGTCTTCAACAGGGAAAAATCTAATAGAATACAATAGACAACAAGTTTTAAATCAATATTCGCAACGGAAAATAATAATTCATAGAGAAGTTACGTAGAGAATGAAATCTACGATTATCTATGAATTTAAAAGCCCATCATCAACATTTTATCCCTGTAACATCAATCAATAAATATCTTGAATCAAATAGTCATCTTTGCACTACAGGCCAAAGATATTCATCAGTTGGTCATGTTCACCTCAACACCTGTTCATCTTTGCACTACGGGCCAAAGATATTCATCAGAAATCAATCATCTTTGCACTACAGGCCAAAGATATTCATTTATATCATCATTTAGGACTGAGGATGATGAAAAATACTTTAAAGGAAACGAATCCAGTGAAACAAAATAATAAATATGAAGGATTCGTATTTCAGCTATTCCATGTCCAAAAATACCTCATAAATAATCATAGTGGAGTAAAATTCAAGAATGATCAAAACATGGATACAATCAAAGCTAGTATCCATAATAGATATTTTGGACAAAAAGAAGAAAATTTCATTTTTCGGTGAATAGTAACTCGTGAATAGTAACTCATGAATAGTAACTCCGACATGAAAAGTTCCAAATTTGATAAAAAGTTCAGATCAATACTTCGGCATAATGATATTGAAGAAAATAATATCATTTAAGAAGAAATAACATCCCTTACCTCAGCAAAAATAGTACTTCTAGTTGAAACACCGGATATAGGCTATGACTTAAACTTGCACCGTATAGCAACACTGAAAGTATCAAATACTCACAAGAATACGCTCGATATATAGAGAGAAAGAGAGAGAAGATCTCAGTTTATGGTGTGATTTTCAATTCTAACCTAAGCACCCTATTTATAGGAAAATGCTTAGAACACCAAAGCAGAAAATTGAATATAATATTAATATAATTATATAAATTTTCCTTAGCCCACCTTTGGTCAAAAACACCAGCCACAGATGTTAATGATGTCCAACAAAATACAAAAAACGTTTTTCTCCAAACTAATAAATAAAACTTCCAAAAATCAATTATTTCGGAACTTCAGAACTTCAATAATTCATAATAAATAGCCCTTTTATCAGAAAATTCGAATCTCACGTGTTTTTATAGGAAATTCAATTCTCTACAACTTTGCAGAAGAAAGTTTTTCCAAATTCCAAACAGAAATTGACCGAAATCCATAAATTGGCGATTTTACAGTCAATAATAAATTTTCGGTCAAGAATTGTGTCCACCAACACACAAAATATGTGTTAATCATTTAATACCACAAAAGTACTCTTCGTCCTCATATACTCATATATCCCACATTCATTGTAAAAATACCACCATCAATATATTATTAAAATAATATATTTAAATGAATTATTTTATCAAAAAAAGATAAAATATTAATTTTCAACAATTGTCACATTAAAAATTTTCTCCATCTATATCCACATAAAATCACTATTTTTCTCATCATATAAATCAATAATTAATTATATACAAATAATATTACAGAATCACAGTACTGGCAACCAGGCCGTTCTCAGGAAAGAGGGGGCTTTTCAATAAGGATTTCTCCTTACTGGCGCGCAATTAGATGACCAAACCTCTCCTTAGACAAAACTTTCTAGGCATTGCCAATAATGTTATCTAATAATATTATTCAGATAATATGAATTATTGCTCCGATAATGAAAAATACTGTGTAGTGACAATTATAAAATATCAACGTAGCAATTATTTAATCAATAAAATAAAATATTGAACAGTAATTACTATAATCATTATTGAGTAGTGCCTTCTTATGTAAGAATCAATAATTTGTGCAATACCGTGTGCTACTGTGCAACAACGCGTATTACCGTGCTTTAACCACCGGGTATTCCAACAGTATTAACGGTAACAACTACGCCGTTATTTATAAACAACTTATTTTTGTCGTTTTCTTCATCCAATCGCTTTCAGTTATGGGGCCCACAAAAGACTGCGCCGTCGTACGAATATTCCCCGACAACAAGAATATTCCACGACCAAACAAATATTTCCCGACAACAATGAATATTTTAGGACCACTTGCTTATTTGAAATATTTGCGCCTTTTACCCATAACTAACCACATTAATCAAATCAACCCTTACTATTTCAAAATAATAAATAGAGGAATTTAAATTTCATTTATTAATAATTTGGGGTCTTACAACCTCCCCTCCTTATGAAATTTCGTCCTCAAAATTGACATACGTACCTGGTGTTTTAAAAAGATGAGAATACCTCGCTTTCATTTCTGTTTCTAACTCCCAGGTCATTTCCTCAATAGCATAGTTTCTCCACAAAACTTTAACTTGTGGTATGACCTTCGTGCGTAGGACATGCTCCTTCCTATCCAGGATCTTGACAGGTACCTCCTCGTACGTTAAATCTTCAGCTATCTCGTCTGGTTCTAACTCAATAATGTGGTTCGGGTCTTTCACATATTTACGAAGCATATATATGTGAAAAACGTTATGAACACGAGACATGCTTGGAGGTAACGCGAGTCTATAGGTCACATTTCCTACTCGGTCAAGAATCTAAAATGGACCAATAAATCTTGGATTGAGCTTTCCTCTCTTCCCAAATCTTGTAACTCCTTTCCATGGAGCTACACGATCCCCAATATCAAATTTCACGTCCTTTCGATGAAGATCCACATAACTCTTTTGTCGATCCTGTGCCGTTTGTATACATTATCGAATCGTTTGGATCTTCTCTGTAGTAATGCGTACCAACTCTGGTCCGAACAATGTTGCTTTATCCACCTCGTCCCAGCATACTGGAGAACGACATTTTCTTCCATACAACGCCTCGAATGGAGCCACGCCTATGCTCGCCTGATAACTGTTGTTGTAGGAGAATTTTACCAATGGTAGGTACTTATCCCAACTCCCTTTGAGATCTAGGACACAAAGTCTTAATAGATCTTCAAGAGTTTGAATAGTCCTCTCTGATTGTCCGTCCGTTTGAGGATGGTAAGCTGAACTAAATCGTAAATCCGTGTCTATAGCTTTTTGTAAGCTAACCCAAAATCTTGAAGTTAATCTTGGGTCACGATCCGAAACTATGGATACTGGCATGCCATGCAACCTTACAATCTCATTCACGTAAATACTAGCAAGGCGTTCAAGGGAATAAGTCTCCCGTATCGGCAAGAAATGAGCAGACTTGGTTAATCTATCAACTATAACCCAAATAGGATTTATGCCTTGAAAAACCGTGGGAAGACCCGTAACGAAATCCATGGTAATGTGTTCCCACTTCCATTTCGGAATCTCAAGTGGTTGCAATGGACCCTTTGGTACTTGATGCTCCGCCTTTACACGTTGACAAGTTAAACACCTCGAGATAAACTTTGCAATCTCTCTCTTCATATTGTTCCACCAAAATGTATGTCGAAGATCACGATACATTTTAGTACTACCAGGATGGATTACAAATGGTGTATTGTGTGCCTCCATCATTATTCTATGTTTCAAGTCAAAATTGTTAGGAACACAAAGTCTGGAGTGGACTCGAAGTATTCCTTCTTCATCGATTCTTGCTTCCGGAATAGCACCTTCTTGTACTTTCTTCTTCATACGCATCAGCTCCCGGTCTGTCGCTTAAGCAACTTTAACTTTATCGATTAAAGTTGGTTCTACGCGTATAATTGACATTATCGCACTCGTTCCTGCATATGATCTTCTACTCAATGCGTCAGCTACCGCGTTCGCTTTTTCAGGATAGTATTGGATGGTGTGATCGAAATCTTTCAACAGCTCGAGCCAACGTCGGTGTCGCATGTTGAATTCTTGGAAGCTCTTCTCGCATTCCTCGGTCCATTCGAAGTTTGTATCTTTTCGAGTCAGCTGAGTTAATGGAGTAGCGATTCGAGAAAATTCTTTTACGAATCTCCGATAATAACTAGAAAGCTACGTATTTCGATTACTGACTTAGGTTGCCCTCAACTGTGACTCATATCCCAATCTTGGATAGCACGTCACAATGACACCTATCAGTTTACTACCACACGAATATGGTATCCCCTACAGAGAGTCTGGCTTCAGTGCATTCCACAAAGGAAGTCACCAGATAGAGGCTCGGGTACAAACATCTACAGTTAGGTTTTTAACTCCTGAAGTTCAATAGGAGTCATTCGATATGAGATTTTAGAAGTGAGTTTTGTACCAGATTCAAAGTGATACAAAATTCAATATCACGCGTAGGCCAAGTAATTCTTCAGGAAATACGTCAGGGATTTACTAACAATAGAAATATCATTCAAATCTGACGTATTTTTGTTCAAGTCCATGACATGGCTAAGAAAGCTTGACATCCGTTTTTCAATAAACGAATGACTTTACGGCTTGATATGAAAGAGTTTGACTTCAATGGTTTGGTTGCTTGAATTTGAATAACAGGTTGCTTAGGAATATGAAAACTAACAACCTTACGAAAGCAATTAATTTTGGCATGATGAGTAGTTAACCAATCAATTCCTAAAATCACATCAAAAGCAAGTATCTTTAAAGAGATAAGATCAACAGGTAATGTGATGGTGCCAACTTGGATCAAACAAGATTTATAAACAGTGGATGTGATAAAAATTTCTCCTAACGGAGTTTCAACAGATAAGTCAAAGTCTAATTTTCTCCGGAGTCAAGTTTAAACGTTGAGTATAAGCAGGAGAGATAAATGAATGGGTAGAACCGGTATCTAATAAGGTATAGACTTCGCAAAAATTTATAATTAACTAACCCGTGCTAACTTCGTTCGGGTTCCTCGTATTCTGACCAGTCACGAAAAACGCTCTTCCAGGAACCGTTGACTTTGACTTTTCTGGGATAACTTTTTGAGTCACCACCCCCGTTGGACTTGGTTTCGCTACAGTGCAATCTCGAGCGATATGTCCTTCCTTTCCACAGTTATAACATACCTTAAACTGTTGTGAACAGTTTGGGCTGATATGTCCTTCTTTTCTGCACTTATAGCATATAATCGGTGGTCGTTCTCCTCCCTTGGAACCAGTTGCTGCTGGTGCTGACATCTTTGTATTGTCATTGTTGAATCTCCTCTTTTTAAAATCTCCTCTCGACTCGCTTCTTCTATTTTCATGGCCACGATTACCACCAGAGTGGTTGCCGTTCTTGTCTGTATTTTTCTTTCTCCGCTGGTTATCATTGTTCTGATGACTGCTGTCACCAGTATGATCCTGGTTGTGGTCCCTCGGTTGACCGTACTCGTTATCTCGCTCTAATAATTGAGCCCTGTTGACAACATCTGAATAGAGAGAAAATTTATGAGAAATGAGATATTGACGTATGTCGGGTTTCAAACCTCTCAGAAACATCCGTGTCATACGTTCCTCATTCTCCACCAAATGAGGTACAAACCTGGACAACTCTGCAAACTTCGCCTCGTACTGGGACACCGTCATGTTGTTATACTCCAGTCTAATAAACTCCACCTCCTTCATATGACGAATACTTTCAGGAAAGTACTTGTCATTGAACAGTTTCTGAAATGTCTCCCAAGACATGCTGAGTGCGGCTGGATGGGTACGTTTCACAGACTCCCACCAGTAGTCTGCCTCGCCACGAAACATAAAGGTGGCGAATGGAACCTTCTGTTCCTCCGTGCATCCCAAGATATCGAATATCTTGGTAATTTGCTTGACCCACGTCTCCGCCTTAATCGGATCCGACTTTCCCTTAAATTCGGGTGGTCCCAACTCTTTGAACTGCTTGGCTGTGACAAGCCGCGCATTGCTATCATTTCCACCCGTATTCTGTACACGAGTCTTCCTCGTCTGATTTTGCATGAACTGCAAAAAGCTTCTAAACATCCCATCGTTCATCGTCTGCTCAGTGGTGTTGTTCATAGGAGGAACATTGCCAGCCTATTGCAAGTTCTCCTCGTTGGTGAATACAGGTGTCTCCACGGTTTCATTTTCTCCACTGTTAACATTCTCATTCGACATTCTCAAATACTGCCATAAAACAAAGGTTAATTAAACAAATTAACAAATCACATAATACCCCTATATAATGACCGACTAACAAATAAGCTTAGGTAGGACACACTAGCGAAGGATTTACTCGTCTCTCCCCTCCTAGTTCTATTCCCCGATCTCCGCCAGAGATCATATCCCTAAGCTCTGATACCAACTGTGACGCCCCCAAAATAGGTCCAATCCATCCAACCCATTCTGAGTCGCCAAATACATGGTACCGAAAATAACTACAACTTTATTATTACAATTGTCGTGCAAAATACGACAACACATATACTGTGAGTTTAAATACAAATATTGTCATCTAGACAGTATTCATACTCAATTAAGTCCTCATTATACTTATTGATACACTATTTTACAAAATAGTGAGGACTAATAAAATAACTGTCTTGAACCATCATTCCACATCCCGACTAGTACTCGCTACATTCTCGCCTCCTGAGAAGAAAAATGGAACAACAAGGAAAAGGGTGAGCTCAACTAGCCCAGTAAAGAATATTATGACTAAGATAATATACAACAAATTATCGTTAGTCTTCAACAGGGAAAAATCTAATAGAATACAATAGACAACAAGTTTTAAATCAATATTCGCAACGGAAAATAATAATTCATAGAGAAGTTACGTAGAGAATGAAATCTACGATTATCTATGAATTTAAAAGCCCATCATCAACATTTTATCCCTGTAACATCAATCAATAAATATCTTGAATCAAATAGTCATCTTTGCACTACAGGCCAAAGATATTCATCAGTTGGTCATGTTCACCTCAACACCTGTTCATCTTTGCACTACGGGCCAAAGATATTCATCAGAAATCAATCATCTTTGCACTACAGGCCAAAGATATTCATTTATATCATCATTTAGGACTGAGGATGATGAAAAATACTTTAAAGGAAACGAATCCAGTGAAACAAAATAATAAATATGAAGGATTCGTATTTCAGCTATTCCATGTCCAAAAATACCTCATAAATAATCATAGTGGAGTAAAATTCAAGAATGATCAAAACATGGATACAATCAAAGCTAGTATCCATAATAGATATTTTGGACAAAAAGAAGAAAATTTTATTTTTCGGTGAATAGTAACTCATGAATAGTAACTCGTGAATAGTAACTCATGAATAGTAACCCCGACATGAAAAGTTCCAAATTTGATAAAAAGATCAGATCAATACTTCGGCATAATGATATTGAAGAAAATAATATCATTTAAGAAGAAATAACATCCCTTACCTCAGCAAAAACAGTACTTCTAGTTGAAACACCGGATATAGGCTATGACTTAAACTTGCACCGTATAGCAACACTGAAAGTATCAAATACTCACAAGAATACGCTCGATATATAGAGAGAAAGAGAGAGAAGATCTCAGTTTCTGGTGTGATTTTCAATTCTAACCTAAGCACCCTATTTATAGGAAAATGCTTAGAACACCAAAGCAGAAAATTGAATATAATATTAATATAATTATATAAATTTTCCTTAGCCCACCTTTGGTCAAAAACACCAGCCACACATGTTAATGATGTCCAACAAAATACAAAAAACGTTTTTCTCCAAACTAATAAATAAAACTTCCAAAAATCAATTATTTCGGAACTTTAGAACTTCAATAATTCATAATAAATAGCGCTTTTATCAGAAAATTCGAATCTCGCGAGTTTTTATAGGAAATTCAATTCTCTACAACTTTGCAGAAGAAAGTTTTTCTAAATTCCAAACAGAAATTGACCGAAATTCATAAACGGGCGATTTTACAGTTAATAATAAATTTTCGGTCAAGAATTGTGTCCACCAACACACAAAATATGTGTTAATCATTTAATGCCACAAAAATACTCTTCCTCCTCATATACTTATATATCCCACATTCATTGTAAAAATACCACCATCAATATATTATTAAAATAATATATTTAAATGAATTATTTTATCAGAAAAAGATAAAATATTAATTTTCAACAATTGTCATATTAAAAATTTTTTCCATCTATATCCACATAAAATTACTATTTTCCTCATCATATAAATCAATAATTAATTATACACAAATAATATTACAGAATCACAGTACTGGCAACCAGGCCGTTCCCAGGAAAGAGGGGGCTTTTCAATAAGGATTTCTCCTTACTGGCGCGTAATTAGATGACCAAACCTCTCCTTAGACAGAACTTTCTAGGCATTGCCAATAATGTTATCTAATAATATTATTCAGATAATATAAATTATTGCTCCGATAATGAAAATACTGTGTAGTGACAATTATAAAATATCAACGTAGCAATTATTTAATCAATAAAATAAAATATTGAACAGTAATTACTGTAATCATTATTGAGTAGTGCCTTCTTATGTAAGAATCAATAATTTGTGCAATACCGTGTGCTACTGTGCAACAACGCGTATTACCGTACTTTAACTACCGGGTATTCCAACAGTATTAACGGTAACAACTACGCCGTTATTTATAAACAACTTATTTTTGTCGTTTTCTTCATCCAATCGCTTTCAGTTATGGGGCCCACAAAAGACTGCGCCGTCGTACGAATATTCCCCGACAACAAGAATATTCCACGACCAAACAAATATTCCCCGACAACAATGAATATTTTAGGACCACTTGCTTATTTGAAATATTTGCGTCTTTTACCCATAACTAACCACATTAATCAAATCAACCCTTACTATTTCAAAATAATAAATAGAGAAATTTAAATTTCATTTATTAATAATTTGGGGTCTTACAAGTGCGGCAGGTTGAGTACGCTTAATCGATTCCCACCAGTAATCTGCCTCTCCTCGCAACATAAAGGCGGCAAAGGGAACCTTTTGCTCCTCGGAGCATCCCAAGATATCAAATATCTTGGTGATCTACTTTATCCATGTTTTCACTATAAGTGGTTTTTGCTCTCCCTTAAACTCCGGTGGTCCCAGCTCCTTGAACTGTTTAGCGGTGACAGTCCGAGAGTTTTCAGTGTTTCCACCTATATTTTGGATAGGAGCCGCTCTCGCCTGCTGTTGCATGAACTGCCTAAAGCTTCTGAACATTCCATCATTCATTATCTGGTCAGTGTTGTTGTTTGCATGAGGATTGTCACATTCCTGATGCACAGTATCCTGATTATTGATATGTGGTGAATCAATAGTCACTTGTGCTCCATTGCTATTCTAAACATTCTCAGATGCCATTTTTAGATACTGCCACAAAATAAAAGTTAATTGATATGTCATATATTATCCTTATATTATGACCGACCAATTAAATACCATGCAAATAAACTTAGGTAGGTCATACTAGCGAAGGAATTCTCCGTCTCTCCCCTCCTAGTTCTATTCTCACATCTTAGCCAGGGATCATATCCCTAAGCTTTGATACCAACTGTGACGCCCCCAAAATTACGTATACATCACCCATCTTGGGTCGTCAGATACATGGTATAGAATACAAATACAACTTACTAATACAACTGTCGTGTACAATACGACAAAACATAACTGTGAGTTTGAATACAATTATTGTCTACTAGAAACTATACAAACTCAAAAGGAGTCCTCATTACAATTATTATCATACTATTTAATAGAATAGTGAGGACTACTAATACTATCATCTGGTCCATCACTCCGTTTTCCGACTCGTCCCAACTATATTCTCATTTCCTGAAGAAAACAGTGAAAAAAAGGGTGAGCTCAACTAGCCCAGTAAGAAATATCATGACTAAGATAATGCAGAATAAATTATCATTAGCCTTCAACAGTGTTAAACTGATAAAATATAACGAACATCAAGTTTAACTGCAGCGGAACAAGCAATCCATTAAAAGAGTCAAGTAGAGAATAAAATCTACTATCTTCTATGATTAAAAAGGTTTTTCTACACTGTTATCGCTGGGACTCAGCTTAATAAAATAATCCCCATCATCGAATCACCACTGCACTACGGCCAAGGATACTCGTGTATTCATTAATGGTCATGATCATGCCAACAACTGTTCATCAATGCACTACGGGCCAATGAGGACTTTTACTACATCATTTGTAACATTACGGTCATGATTAAACCGAATAATCCCTGGTTATAATCATACCAAGTCCATCTATGCATTACATGCCATAGATTACTTTCAACATTTTATAAACATGAGGATGATGACAATGATATAAGAATTCAATAAAACAAGTTCAAGAATTAATTTATCTAAGAATTAACAACGTACAAATTGTCAACATGATACTGCTTTGTGGAGTAAAATTTAAGAATGCTTAGAAGAATATTTTCATGAAAAGATACTGGATGAACCGCAATTATCAAGGATATTCCACTAATTTCATGGAGTATAGAAGTTAAAACTTAACCAACTGAGTATAATAAAGAATGGAGTAACAAAAAAAATCACCCGGCATGCGATAGACCGCACAGACAGGTTATTCCAATAAAATAATAAATAATGAAACCAGGTCCGGCGTAAACGCACAGACAGGATATTCCGACAGAATAATAAATAATAGAATCAGGTCCGGTGTAAAACATACAGACATGATGTTTCAACAGAATAATAACAAGACGGAACCAGGTCCGGTGTAAAATACACAGACAAGATGTTCCAACAGAATAATAATAAAAACGGAACCAGGTCCGGTGTAAAACACACAGACAGGATGTTCCAACAGAATAACAGAAGAATGTCACCAAGTATAGGGTAGACCGCGTATACAGGTTATTCCAACAGAATAATAAGAAATGGAATAATAACTGTAAGACCCCAACTTTTATAAATAAAGATGAATTTTTTATAAATATCATTTTTGAATATTATGGAGTTAATTTGATATAATGTTATAGTTGTGGGTAATATTTATAAATTTTGCAAAGTACGCAAGTTGTTATATAATATTCGATTGGTCGGAGAATATTCGTTTTAACAGGGAATATTCGTACAACGGCACAATCATTGGTGGACCCCACAACGGAATTATTGTCGGATTGAGAAAACGACAAAAATATTTTATTAAAAATAACGGCGGAAGTTTTACCATTGTTACTGTTGAACTACTCGGTAGTAAAAGTACAGTAATACGTGTGGTTGCATAGTAGCACACGGTATTGATTATTAGTGCTTATGTGAGAAGTCACTCAGTTTGATTCAATTATTGTCAGTTAATAATATGAATTATTTAGCGATAATGACGTTTTGTTTTATTCGTATTATTAACGTAATAAAACAGAAACATCTTTTTATATAAAACAGAATACTTAATTAAAGTTATTCCATAAATAGAATATATTATATTTTATTTAAAAGATTTTTCTTTAAATATGGACCGTCAGATTAAAGTAATCAATCTGGACCGTTCATGGATTAGTTACTATGCATTCTATTTTTCTATAAATAGCAGCTCATTCCTTCATTATTTCTTACGAATTTACTGAACTCTAGAGAGAGAAACTATAGAGAGAGAGAAGAAGAGTATTCTGCTACTTAACTACTTCCTTATTTCAGCTCTTCTGTAAGACCCCAACTTATTAATGAATAAAATCAAATTTTCTCTAAATATTATTGTGAATAATAAGGGGTTAATTTGATATAATACTTTGGTTATGGGTGAAATGTGCAAATTTTGCAAAATAAGCAAGTGGTTATAAAATATTTATTTTTGGTCGGTGAATATTCGGTTGGTCGTGGAATATTCTTGCTGTCGGGGAATATTCGTACGACGACGCAGCCTTGTGTGGGCCCCATAACGGAAAGCGATTGGATGAAGAAAACGACAAGTATAAGTTGTTTATAAATAACGGCGTAGTTGTTACCGTTAATACTATTGGAATACCCGGTGATTAAAATACAGTAGCACACGGTATTGCACCAATTATTGATTCTTACGTAAGAAGGCACTACTCAATAATTGTTACAGTAGTTATTATTCAATATTTTATTTTATTGATTCAATAATTGCTGCGTTGATATTTTATATTATTGTTGTTTCAATAATTGTTGCTGCACAGTATTTTTCATTATCAGATCAATAATTCATATTATTTGAATAATATTATTAGATAACATTATTGGCAATGTCTAGAAAGTTCTGTCTAAGGAGAGGTTTGGTCATCTAATTGCGCGCCAGTAAGGAGAAATCCTTATTGGAAAGCCCCCTCTTTCCTGGGAACGGCCTAGTTGTCATAAATGTGATTCTGTAATATTATTTGTGAATAATTAATTATTGATTCATATGATAAGGAAATATTTATTTTATGTGGATATAAATGAGGGATATATTTTTGTGGTTAAAAATGAAGGAGTTAATGTTGAGATTTTTGTCAGTATTTTTGTCGGAATAGAGGTATTAAAAATCAGGGTTTTTGAGATAGTTTGCGGGGGTTATAATTTTTAATCCGACCGTTGGATCGTGGTAATTTTTGGATATGTTATACATATATAAGTTGAGTATATGTCCACAAATTTTGAACCGTTAAAAATGAACGTATGATTTATTACGAATTTTACAAGATGACTGGTTCAGAAATTGTTGAATTTTCGGAGTTTATCATTTTGGTGGAAAATTCTAGAATTGGTGGGCCCCACTTGTGGTTGGTGAAGAAATGTGCTGAATTATATTTCAAATGTGGTGGGTGGGAATAGTAGCAGGTAAAGCCATCAGGTTGCAGGTCAAACCTACCAAAATTTTCCTATAAATAGAGGGCTAAGTTAGAATTGAAAATCACACCAGAAACAAGTTTTCTCTCTTTCTCTCTCTAGATTATTGAGTGTATTTTGTGAGTATTTAGATACTTTGAGAGTTTCTATTCATCAGAGCAAGTTTCTTTCAGCCTTATACCGGTATTCCGACCAGAAGTACTGATATTTTGAGGTAAGGGAT
Source organism: Panax notoginseng (assembly GCA_016801055.1). Lineage (NCBI taxonomy): Eukaryota > Viridiplantae > Streptophyta > Magnoliopsida > Apiales > Araliaceae > Panax > Panax notoginseng. Next base: position 159,956,269 of record CM029021.1, on the reverse strand, counting down.
ATTATTTTCTTCTTAATGATATTATTTTCTTCAATATCATTATGCTGAAATATTGATATGAGTTTTTATCAAATTTGGAACTTTTTGTGTCGGGGGTTACTATTCACGTATACGGCACTATTCACGTATACGGCACTATTCACGAATACGGCACTATTCACCGAAAAATAAAATTTTTCCTTTTTGTCCAAGATGTCTATTATGGTTACTATCTTTGATTGTATCCATGTTTTGATCTTTATTTTTGAATTCTGCTTCACAATTGATTATTATGAAGTATTATTGATCTTGGATAAACTGTTATACGAATCCCTACTATTTGTCCTTCTGTCTCATTGGATTCGTTCTCTTTAAGATATTTTTCATCATCCTCAGTCCTAAATGATGATACAAATGAATATCTTTGGCCTGTAGTGCAAAGATGTATAATTACTTGATGAATATCTTTGGCCTGTAGTGCAAAGATGAACAGGTGTTGAGATGAACATGACCGACTGATGATACAAATGAATATCTTTGGCCTGTAGTGCAAAGATGAATATTTGGTTAAAGATGATTATTAATTGATGTTACAGAGATAAAATATTGATGATGGACTTTTAAATCTTAGAAGATAGTAGAATTCTTTCTCTACTTGACTCTTCTAATGGTTTGTTGTTTTCGCTGCAGTTGTTGATCTAAAACTTGTTGTCGATTATATTTTATCAGATTTTTCCCTGTTGAAGACTAACGATAATTTGTTGTATATTATCTTAGTCATAATATTCTTTACTGGGCTAGTTGAGCTCACCCTTTTCCTTTTTGTTCCATTTTTCTTCTCAGGAGGTGAGAACATAGCAGGATCTAGTCGGGGTATGGAGTAATGGTTCTAGAAAGATGTATTAGCAGTCCTCACTATTTCTGTAAAATAGTGTTTGAATAATTGTAATGAGGATTTATTTGAGTGTGGATATTGTCTAGAAGACAATATTTGTATTTAAACTCACAGTATGTGTTGTCGTATTTTGCACGACAATTGTATTATTGAAGTTGTAGTTTGCTTTCTGTACCATGTATTTGGCGACTCAGAATGGGTGTTGTATACCTATTATGGGGGCGTCACAGTTGGTATCAGAGCTTAGGGATATGATCCCTGGCTGAGATGTGAGACAAGAACTAGGAGGGGAGAGACGGGGAATTCCTTCGCTAGTATGACCTGACTAAGTTTATTTGGTGTTTATTTGGTCGGTCAGAGTATAGGGATAATATATGACATGACTATTAACCCTTGTTTTATGGCAGTATTTAAGAATGGCAGCTGAGAACGTTAATAATGGAGTAAATCAGACCGTGGAGACACCTTTGATCACTACCCAGGGGAACGTGCAACAGGAAGGCAATATTCCTCCTGTAAACAACGTTACCGAGCAAACGATGAATGATGGAATGTTTAGGAGCTTTTTGCAGTTCATGCAAAATCAGACGAGGGAGACTCGTGTGCAGAATACGGGTGGAAATGATAACAACGCGCGGTTTGTCACAGCTAAGCAGTTCAAAGAATTGGGACCACCAGAATTTAAGGGAAAGCCGGATCCGATCATGGCGGAAACGTGGGTCAAGCAAATTACCAAGATATTTGATGTCTTGGGATGCACGGAGGAACAGAAGGTTCCATTCGCCACATTTATGTTCCGCGGTGAGGCAGACTACTGGTGGGAGTCTGTGAAGCGTACCCAGCCTGACGCACTCAACATGTCCTGGGAAACATTTCAAAAACTGTTCAATGACAAGTACTTTCCTGAAAGTATTCGTCATATGAAGGAGGTTGAGTTTATTAGACTGGAACAAAACAACATGACGGTGTCCCAGTACGAGGCGAAGTTTGCAGAGTTATCCAGGTTTGCACCTCATTTGGTCGAAAATGAGGAACGAATGACGCGGATGTTTCTGAGAGGTTTAAAACCTGAGATTCGTCAATACCTTATCTCTCATAAATTTTCTCTGTATTCAGACGTTGTCAACAGGGCCCAATTATTAGAGAGAGATAATGAGTATACTCAACCGAGGGACCACAACCAGGGTCATACCGGTGACAGCAATCATCAGAGCGATGATAACCAACGAGGAGGGAAAAATACGAACAAAGGCGGTAACCACTCGGGTGGTCATCGTGGCCATGATAATAGGAGAGGTGAGTCAAGTTGAAATTTCAGAAAGAGGAGATTCAACAATGACGGGAAGACATCAGCACCAGCACCAGCACCAACAACAAATTTTAGGGGAGGAGAACGACCGCCAGTTAGATGTTACAAATGCGGGAAAGAGGGACATATCAGCCCAAACTGTCCACAACAATCCAAGGTGTGTTACAACTGTGGGAAGGAAGGCCACATCGCTCGAGATTGTACTATAGCGAAACCAAGTTCAGCGGGAGTGGTGATTCCAAGGGCTGTCCCGGATAAGGCGAAATCAGCGGTTCCTGGAAGAGCGTTTGTCGTTACTGGCCAAAACGCGAGAAACCCGAACGAGGTGATCACGGGTAAGCTAATCTTGAATTCTTGCGAAGTTTATACTTTACTAGATACCGGTTCTACCCATTCTTTTATCTCTCCTGCTTGTGCTCAACGTTTAAACTTGACTCCGGAGAAATTGGACTTTAACTTATCTGTTGAAACTCCGTTGGGTGAAACCTTCGTTACATCTACAGTTTATAAATCTTGCATGATCCAAGTTGGCACTATCACATTACCTGTTGATCTTATCTCTTTAAAGATACTTGCTTTTGATGTGATTTTAGGAATTGATTGGTTAACCACTCATCATGCTAAAATTGATTGTTTTCGTAAGGTTGTTAGTTTTCATATTCCTAACCAACCTGTCATACGAATTCAAACTACTAAACCACTAAAATCAGTCACTGTCATATCAAGCCACAAAGCTATTCGTTTATTGAAAAACGGATGTCAAGCTTTCTTAGCCCATGTTATGGATTTGAACAAAGACAAGTCAGATTTGAATAATATTTCTATTGTTAGAGAATTTTCCGATGTATTTCCTGAAGAACTTCCCGGTCTACCCCCGGAACGAGAAATTGAATTCTTTATTGACCTTGAACCCGGTACAAAGCCCATTTCTAAAACCCCATATCGAATGGCTCCTATTGAACTTCAGGAGTTAAAAGTCCAACTACAGGAGTTGTTGGACATCGGTTTTATTCGTCCTAGTACGTCTCCTTGGGGTGCTCCTGTTTTATTCGTAAAGAAGAAAGACGGGAGTATGCGACTTTGTATTGACTATCGAGAATTGAACCATGTCACCATCAAGAATAGGTATCCGCTACCTCGCATTGATGACCTGTTTGACCAGTTGCAAGGAGCACAATTCTTTTCAAAGATCGATCTTCGTTCTGGATATCATCAGCTGAAGATTAAAACTGAGGATATTCCAAAGACTGCCTTCAGAACTCGGTACGGGCATTATGAATTCTTAGTAATGTCTTTTGGATTGACTAATGCTCCTGCTGCCTTCATGGATATGATGAACCGTGTATTCAAAGAATATTTGGATCAGTTCGTTGTTGTCTTTATTGATGACATCCTCATCTATTCCAAAAGCCGTGAAGATCATGAGCGCCATTTGAAGCTGGTACTGCAAAGGCTTCGTGAAAACAAGCTATATGCCAAACTGAAGAAATGCGAGTTCTGGCTTGAGGAAGTAGCATTCCTTGGGCACGTGGTGTCAAAACATGGAGTATCTGTCGACCCGGCGAAGATTGAAGCCATACAAAGTTGGGAGCAACCGAAGTCGGTAACCGAAGTACGTAGCTTTCTGGGCTTAGCTGGTTATTATCGGAGATTTGTGGAAGGATTTTCTCGAATCGCTACTCCGTTAACTCAGCTGACTCGGAAAGATACAAAATTCGTATGGAGTGAGGAATGCGAGAAGAGTTTCCAAGAACTCAAGAGGAGACTCATTTCGGCACCTGTTTTGACAATACCATCTGGTTCGGATGGATTTGTTATCTACAGCGATGCTTCAGGCAAAGGGTTAGGATGTGTTCTCATGCAACATGGGAAAGTCATAGCCTATGCCTCACGACAACTCAAAGAATATGAGAGGAATTATCCTACTCATGATTTGGAGTTGGCAGCAGTCGTTTTTGCGTTGAAGATCTGGAGACACTACCTGTATGGGGAGAAAGTGGAGATCTATACAGATCATAAAAGCCTCAAATATTTCTTCACCCAAAAGGAACTCAACATGCGGCAACGACGTTGGCTTGAGCTGTTGAAAGATTACGATCATACCATCCAATACCATCCTGGAAAAGCAAACGTAGTAGCTGACGCATTGAGTAGAAGATCATATGCGGGTACGAGTGCAATGTTTTTAACACAAAGGCCCATTTTGTATGACTTGCAAAGGATGGAGATAGAGATGAAGGCTCCAAGTACCCACATGATGATATCAAATATACGAGTAGAACCGACTTTAATCGATAAAGTTAAAGCTGCTCAAGCTACGGATATAGAGCTGATGCGTATGAAGAAGAAAGTGCAAGAAGGTGCTATTCCAGAAGCAAGAATCGATGAAGAAGGAATACTTCGAGTCAACTCCAGACTTTGTGTTCCTAACGATTTTGACTTGAAGCATAGAATAATGATGGAGGCACACAACACACCGTTTGCAATCCATCCTGGGAGTACCAAAATGTATCACGATCTTCGACATACATTTTGGTGGAGCAATATGAAAAGAGAGATCGCGGAGTTTATCTCGAGGTGTTTAACTTGTCAACGTGTAAAGGCGGAGCATCAAGTGCCAAAGGGTCCATTGCAACCACTTGAGATCCCGAAATGGAAGTGGGAACACATTACTATGGATTTTGTTACAGGTCTTCCCAAGGTTTCTCAAGGCATAGATGCGATTTGGGTTATTGTTGATAGATTAACCAAGTCCGCTCATTTCTTGCCGATACGTGAGACTTATTCCCTTGAACGTCTTGCTAGTATGTACGTGAACGAGATTGTGAGATTGCATGGCATGCCAGTATCCATAGTTTCGGATCGTGACCCAAGATTCACTTCACGATTTTGGGTTAGCTTGCAGAAAGCTATGGGCACGGATTTACGATTCAGTTCAGCATACCATCCTCAAACGGACGGACAATCAGAGAGGACTATTCAAACTCTTGAAGATCTATTAAGACTTTGTGTCTTAGATCTCAAAGGGAGTTGGGATAAGTACCTACCATTGGTGGAATTCTCCTACAACAACAGTTATCAGGCGAGCATAGGTATGGCTCCATTTGAGGCGTTGTATGGAAGAAAATGTCGTTCTCCAGTATGCTGGGACGAGGTGGGTGAAGCAACATTGTTGGGACCAGAATTGGTACGCATTACTACAGAGAAGATCCAAACGATTCGACAACGTATACAAACGGCACAGGATCGACAAAAGAGTTATGCGGATCTTCATCGGAAGGACGTGGAATTTAATATTGGGGATCATGTATTGTTACGTGTTGCACCATGGAAGGGAGTTACAAGATTTGGGAAGAGAGGAAAGCTCAATCCAAGATTTGTTGGTCCATTTGAGATTCTTGAGCGAATAGGAAATGTGGCATATAGACTCGCATTACCTCCAAGCATGTCTCGTGTTCATAATGTTTTTCACATATCTATGCTTCGTAAATATGTTAAAGACCCGAACCACATTATTGAGTTAGAACCAGACGAGATAGCTGAAGATTTAACGTACGAGGAGGTACCTGTTAAGATCTTGGATAGGAAAGAGCATGTCCTACGCACGAAGGTTATACCACAAGTTAAGGTTTTGTGGAGAAACCATGCTATTGAAGAAATGACCTGGGAGTTGGAATCAGAAATGAAAGCGAGGTATCCTCACCTTTTTGAAACATCAGGTACGTACGTCAATTTCGAGGACGAAATTTCATAAGGAGGGGAGGTTGTAAGACCCCAACTTATTAATGAATAAAATCAAATTTTCTCTAAATATTATTGTGAATAATAAGGGGTTAATTTGATATAATACTTTGGTTATGGGTGAAATGTGCAAATTTTGCAAAATAAGCAAGTGGTTATAAAATATTTATTTTTGGTCGGTGAATATTCGGTTGGTCGTGGAATATTCTTGCTGTCGGGGAATATTCGTACGACGACGCAGCCTTGTGTGGGCCCCATAACGGAAAGCGATTGGATGAAGAAAACGACAAGTATAAGTTGTTTATAAATAACGGCGTAGTTGTTACCGTTAATACTGTTGGAATACCCGGTGGTTAAAATACAGTAGCACACGGTATTGCACCAATTATTGATTCTTACGTAAGAAGGCACTACTCAATAATTGTTACAGTAGTTATTATTCAATATTTTATTTTATTGATTCAATAATTGCTGCGTTGATATTTTATATTATTGTTGTTTCAATAATTGTTGCTGCACAGTATTTTTCATTATCAGATCAATAATTCATATTATTTGAATAATATTATTAGATAACATTATTGGCAATGTCTAGAAAGTTCTGTCTAAGGAGAGGTTTGGTCATCTAATTGCGCGCCAGTAAGGAGAAATCCTTATTGGAAAGCCCCCTCTTTCCTGGGAACGGCCTGGTTGTCATAAATGTGATTCTGTAATATTATTTGTGAATAATTAATTATTGATTCATATGATAAGGAAATATTTATTTTATGTGGATATAAATGAGGGATATATTTTTGTGGTTAAAAATGAAGGAGTTAATGTTGAGGTTTTTATCAGTATTTTTGTCGGAATGGAGGTATTAAAAATCAGGGTTTTTGAGATAGTTTGCGGGGGTTATAATTTTTAATCCGACCGTTGGATCGTGGTAATTTTTGGATATGTTATACATATATAAGTTGAGTATATGTCCACAAATTTTGAACCGTTAAAAATGAACGTATGATTTATTATGAATTTTACAAGATGACTGGTTCAGAAATTGTTGAATTTTCGGAGTTTATCATTTTGGTGGAAAATTCTAGAATTGGTGGGCCCCACTTGTGGTTGGTGAAGAAATGTGCTGAATTATATTTCAAATGTGGTGGGTGGGAATAGTAGCAGGTAAAGCCATCAGGTTGCAGGTCAAACCTACCAAAATTTTCCTATAAATAGAGGGCTAAGTTAGAATTGAAAATCACACCAGAAACAAGTTTTCTCTCTTTCTCTCTCTAGATTATTGAGTGTATTTTGTGAGTATTTAGATACTTTGAGAGTTTCTATTCATCAGAGCAAGTTTCTTTCAGCCTTATACCGGTATTCCGACCAGAAGTACTGATATTTTGAGGTAAGGGATATTATTTTCTTCTTAATGATATTATTTTCTTCAATATCATTATGCTGAAATATTGATATGAGTTTTTATCAAATTTGGAACTTTTTGTGTCGGGGGTTACTATTCACGTATACGGCACTATTCACGTATACGGCACTATTCACGAATACGGCACTATTCACCGAAAAATAAAATTTTTCCTTTTTGTCCAAGATGTCTATTATGGTTACTATCTTTGATTGTATCCATGTTTTGATCTTTATTTTTGAATTCTGCTTCACAATTGATTATTATGAAGTATTATTGATCTTGGATAAACTGTTATACGAATCCCTACTATTTGTCCTTCTGTCTCATTGGATTCGTTCTCTTTAAGATATTTTTCATCATCCTCAGTCCTAAATGATGATACAAATGAATATCTTTGGCCTGTAGTGCAAAGATGTATAATTACTTGATGAATATCTTTGGCCTGTAGTGCAAAGATGAACAGGTGTTGAGATGAACATGACCGACTGATGATACAAATGAATATCTTTGGCCTGTAGTGCAAAGATGAATATTTGGTTAAAGATGATTATTAATTGATGTTACAGGGATAAAATATTGATGATGGACTTTTAAATCTTAGAAGATAGTAGAATTCTTTCTCTACTTGACTCTTCTAATGGTTTGTTGTTTCCGCTGCAGTTGTTGATCTAAAACTTGTTGTCGATTATATTTTATCAGATTTTTCCCTGTTGAAGACTAACGATAATTTGTTGTATATTATCTTAGTCATAATATTCTTTACTGGGCTAGTTGAGCTCACCCTTTTCCTTTTTGTTCCATTTTTCTTCTCAGGAGGTGAGAACATAGCAGGATCTAGTCGGGGTATGGAGTAATGGTTCTAGAAAGATGTATTAGCAGTCCTCACTATTTCTGTAAAATAGTGTTTGAATAATTGTAATGAGGATTTATTTGAGTGTGGATATTGTCTAGAAGACAATATTTGTATTTAAACTCACAGTATGTGTTGTCGTATTTTGCACGACAATTGTATTATTGAAGTTGTAGTTTGCTTTCTATACCATGTATTTGGCGACTCAGAATGGGTGTTGTATACCTATTCTGGGGGCGTCACATCTTCTTTAAAACGGTAAGGGGTGTTATTCTTTCTTATTCATGAAGAGAACTGTTGTTATTCCATTTCTTATTATTCTGTTGGAATAACCTGTATACGCGGTCTACCCTATACTTGGTAACATTCTTCTATTATTCTGTTGGAACATCCTGTCTGTGTATTTTACACCGGACCTGGTTTCGTCTTTATTATTATTCTGTTGGAACATCCTGTCTGTGTGTTTTACACCGGACCTGGTTCCGTCTTTATTATTATTCTGTTGGAACATTTTGTCTGTGTGTTTTACACCGGACCTAGTTCCGTCTTTATTATTATTCTGTTGGAATATCCTGTCTGTGCGTTTTACGCCGGACTTGGTTCCATTATTTATTATTCTGTTGGAATAACCTGTCTGTGCGGTCTATCGCATGCATGGTGATTTCTTTTGTTATTCCATTCCTTATTATACTCAGTTGGTTAAGTTTTGACTTCTATACTCCATGAAATTTGTGGAATATCCTTGATAATTGTGGTTTATCCAATATCTTTTCATGAAAATATTCTTCTAAGTATTCTTGAATTTTACTCCACAAAGCAGTATCATGTTGACAATTTGGACGTTGTTAATTCTTGGATAAATTAATTCTTGAACTTATTTTATTGAATTCTTATATCATTGTCATCATCCTCATGTTTATAAAATGTTGAAAGTCATCTGTGGCCTGTAGTGCATAGATGGACTTGGTATGATTATGACCAGGGATTATTCGGTATAATCATGACCGTAATATTACAAATGATGTGGTAAAAGTTCTCATTGGCCCGTAGTGCATTGATGGACAGTTGTTGGCATGATCATGACCATTAATGAATACACGAATATCCTTGGCCGTAGTGCAGGGGTGATTCGGTGATGTGGATTATTTTATTAAGCTGAGTCCCAGCGATAACAGTGTTGAAAAACCTTTTAAATCATAAAAGATAGTAGAGTTTATTTTCTACTTGACTCTTTTAATGGATTGCTTGTTCCGCTGCAGTTAAACTTGATGTCTATTATATTTTATCAGTTTAACATTGTTGAAGACTAATGATAATTTATTCTGCATTATCTTAGTCATAATATTTCTTACTGGGCTAGTTGAGCTCACCCTTTCTTTCATTGTTCTCTTCAGAAAATGAGAACGTAGCTGGGGCAAGTCGGGGAACGGAGTGATGGTTCGAATGATAGTATTAGTTAGTAGTCCTCACTATTCTATGTAATAGTGTGTTAATAAATGTAATAAGGACTCCTTTTGAGTATGAATACTCTCTAGAAGATAATATTTGTATTCAAACTCGCAGTTTATGTTTTGTCGTATTGTACACGACAGTTGTATTAGTAAGTTGTATTTGTATTCTGTACTTTATATCTGACGACCCAAGATGGGTGATGTATACCTAATTTTGGGGGCGTCACAAGCATTAATAATCAATACCGTGTGCTACTATGCAACCACACGTATTACTGTACTTTTACTACCGAGTAGTTCAACAGTAACAATGGTAAAACTTCCGCCGCTATTTTTAATAAAATATTTTTGTCGTTTTCTCAATCCGACAATAATTTCGTTGTGGGGTCCACCAATGATTGTGCCGTTGTACGAATATTCCCTGTTAAAACGAATATTCCCCGACCAATCGAATATTATATAACAACTTGCGTACTTTGCAAAATTTATAAATATTACCCACAACTATAACATTATATCAAGTTAACTCCATGATATTCAAAAATGATATTTATAGAAAATTCATCTTTATTTATAAAAGTTGGGGTCTTACAATACCATCTGGTTCGGATGGATTCGTTATCTACAGCGATATTTCAGGCAAAGGGCTAGGATGTGTTCTCATGCAACGTGAAAAAGTTATAGCCTATGCCTCGCGATAACTTAAAGAATATGAGAGGAATTATCCTACTCATGATCTAGAGTTAGTATCAGTCGTTTTCGCGCTAAAGATCTGGAGGCACTAACTATATGGGGAGAAAGTGGAGACATATTCAGACCATAAAAGCCTAAAATATTTCTTCACTCAAAAAGAACTCAATATGCGGCAACGACGTTGGCTCGAGCTGTTGAAAGATTACGACCACATTATTCAATACCATTCTGGAAAAGCAAACGTGGTAGCTGACGCGTTGAGTAGAAGATCATATGCAGGAACGAGTGCGATGATGTCAAGTATACGCATAGAACCAACTTTAATGGATAAAGTTAAAGTTGCTCAAGCCACAGACACGGAGCTGATGCGTATGAAGAAGAAAGTGCAAGAAGGTGCTATTCCAGAAGCAAGAATCGATAAAGAAGGAATACTTCGAGTCCACTCCAGACTTTGTGTTCCTAACGATTCTGATTTGAAGTACAAGATCATGATGGAGGCACACAATACACCATTTGCAATCCATCCTGGAAGTACCAAAATGTATCGGGATCTTCGACATACATTTTGGTGGAACAATATGAAGAGAGAAATTGCAAAGTTTATCTCGAGGTGTTTAACTTGTCAACGTGTAAAGGCGGAGCATCAAGTGTCAAAGGGTCCATTTCTTACCTATACGGTTTCTCAAGGCATAAATGTTATTTGGGTTATTGTTGATAGATTAACCAAGTCTGCTCATTTCTTACCGATACGGGAGACTTATTCCCTTGAACGTCTTGCTCGTATGTACGTAGATGAGATTGTGAGACTGCATGGCATGCCAGTATCCATAGTTTCGGATCGTGACCCAAGATTCACTTCAAGATTTTTGGTTAGCTTGCAAAAAGCTGTGGGCACAGATTTACGATTTAGTTCGGCATGTAAGACCCCGAATTTTATGAAATAAAAATATTCAATTTTTCTTATAATTACAATTCAGTAAATGGTTAAATTGATAAAAAGTTAAAGTTATGGGTGAAATGTGAAAATTTTTCAAAATACACAAGTGGTTATAAAATAATCATTGTTGTCGGGGAATATTCGTTTGGTCGTGGAATATTCTTTCTGTCGGGGAATATTCGTACGACGGCGCAGCTATTTGTGGGCCCCATAACGAATAACTGTCGGGTGAAGAAAACGACAAATTTGAGTTTTTACAAATAACGGCGTAGTTGTTACCGTTAACACTGTTGGAATACCCGGTGGTTAAAATACAGTAATACGCGTTATTGCACAGTAGCACACGGTATTGCACAGTATTTTTGAAATTATTGATTCTTACGTAAGAAGGCACTACTCAATAATTGTTACAGTAATTACTGTTCAATATTTTATTTTATTGATTCAATAATTACTACGTTGAAATTTTATATTATTGTTGTTCAATAATTGTTGATGCACAGTATTTTTCTTTATCAGATCAATAATTCATATTATTTGAATAATATTATTAGATAGCATTATTGGCAATGTCTAGAAAGTTCTGTCTAAGGAGAGGTTTGGTCATCTAATTACGCGCCAGTAAGGAGAAATTCTTATTGGAAAGCCCCCTCTTTCCTGGGAACGACCTGGTTGTCATAAATGTGATTCTGTAATATTATTTGTGAATAATTAATTATTGATTCATATGATAAGGAAATATTTATTTTATGTGGATATAAATGAGGGATATATTTTTGTGGTTAAAAATGAAGGAGTTAATGTTGAGGTATTTTATCCGTATTTTTGTCGGAATGGAGGTATAAAAAAAATAGGGTTTTTGAGATATTTTGCGGGGGTTATAATTTTTAATCCGACCGTTGGATCGTGGTAATTTTTGGATATGTTATACATATATAAGTTGAGTATATGTCCATAAATTTTGAACCGTTAAAAATGAACGTATGATTTGTTATGAATTTTAAGAGGTGGCTGATTCGGAAATCAGGTTATAAAATTATTTTTGGTGGAAAATTCTAGAATTGGTGGGCCCCACTTCTGGTTGGTGAAGAAATGTGCTGAATTATATTTCAAATGTGGTGGGTGGGAATAGTAGCTGGTAAAGCCATCAGGTTGCAGGTCAAACCTACCAAAATTTTCCTATAAATAGAGGGCTAAGTTAGAATTGAAAATCACACCAGAAACATAAGTTTTCTCTCTTTCTCTCTCTAGATTATTTAGTGTTTTTTGTGAGTATTTAGATACTCTGTGAGTTTCTATTCATCAGTGCAAGTTTTCTTCAGCCTTATACCGATCAGAAGTACTGCTCTTTTGAGGTAAGGGATAGTAAGGGATTTTAAGGGTTGTTATATTTTTCAGTTTCGTAATTTTTCTGAACTTCAAAAATTCTGGAAAAATTTGAAATGATATTTTGATGAGTTTTATTGATTGTGTCCAAAAATGGTGATTTTTGGATGTATAGATTGAGAGTTATGAATTTTATGAGAAAAGACTATTTTAAAAGTAACCGCTAATAATTCCTTGTGGTTAACTCCAAAATTGATGAAATTTTTATTGGGAGTACATGTATATGATAGGAGTATACTCTGTAAATTTCAGAATTTTTAGATAAAAGTACAATTTTTGATAAATGTCTAAATATTCGGCTGTTTTGGCCATATGAAAAATAGTAAATGACTTTTAAAAATTCTGAGAAAAATATATGTTCACTATGTGACTATATTATGCTAAATTCCAGAAAAGAAATATTTTTAGAACTGATTTGGTATTTTTCATGAAAATAGTCTAGTTATGAGTAAATGAATTAAATATGTTTTTGTGAAGTAAGAAAATTGAAAAATAGGATTTTATGGCTTGAGAATCCTATATGAGGTATATGCAGATTTTTGATGAGGGTTTTGGTTATTGATGATAAAATTGTAAGAGTTGGCATTTTATGATGATTAAATGCATTAATTAGTAAAGTGTAAACAATTAAAATAAATTGTTTATAAATTTAAGTAATGTTATTCTTTCAATATCATTATACCGAAATATTGGAATGGATTTTATTGTGGAATTTCTATCTTTTGTGTCGGGGTTACTATTCATGAGTTACTATTCACGAATTACTATTCACGAGTTACTATTCATGAGTTACTATTCACGAGTTACTATTCACGGCAAAATTGGTTTCTTTTACTAACCAAATTATAGTTGATTTATGAATATTACTCTTGAGATTAAATCTATATGTTGATTATATTGATTTTATTATCATATATAACATTTTTATAACCCTGATGTTGAATTTCTCTTTCACTGGAGTGTAAAGATGGGTAGATTATTGGTATGATCATGACTAGGGTTCTCTTTGGCCTGTAGTGCAAAGTTGAATTGTGACTGGTATGATCATGACCATTGAATTTACAATTGAATATCTTTAGCTTAAGTGTAAAGATGAATTGATTAACATGGTTATAATTATGGTGTATATAAATTCTGAAATGATTATATATTTCTTTGAGATATGAATATATTTGGCCTGTAGTGCAAATATTAATTGTTGAGGAATATCTTTGGCCTGTAGTGCAAAGATGAATTGTAGATGAATATCTTTGGCTAGTAATGCAAAGATGAACTGTTGATGAATATCTTTGGCCCGTAGTGCAAAGATGAAGTTATTAGTATGATTATGAACAGGAACTGTGATTTGGTATAACCATGATGTTTGATGTTTCAGGTGATAAAAATTATCTTCGTCCTAGATGAGAAGAGGAATTTAGAACTACAGTTATGATTATGAGTTATTCATATGATTGTGGACCAGAATTGTTGATTGATGTTACAGGGATAAAACATTGTTGGTGGATTTTTAACATGGAGAAAATAATAGCCTTTATAGTCTATTTGACTCTTCTAATAGATTGCTCGTTCCGCTGCAACTATGGTTGAAATTTTTATCATTTACCATATGTTCTAAATCTCTGATTTATTATTGATGAAGGCTATTGATAATTTAATTATCTTTAGTCATGATATTCTTTACTGAGCTAGTTGTGCTCACCCTTTTGCTTCACAATTCCTTTCAGGTAATAAGAGTGTAGCTGGGTCGAGTGGGGGTAACAAGGGAATAGAACGTTGGTCATCATTTAGTAGTTATATTTGGTGAATCATCTAGGGTGAAGCGAACCCAACGTTGGAAGGGTGTTTTGTTACTATCATACAAGATGTCTAATGACATACAACCTCGTGTCATCATAAGACAGGGTTGTGCTCATCCACTTGCCGAGTATATCTACAAGCACTACCTATATAATCTTGGTGTTTGTTTAAAGTATAATTCTCAGTTAGATACAGTGGAGATAATGATAAGTCAAGAGAAGACTCACCATTGTGAAGAATATGATAGTAATCTTCTCGTTTTTCTTTGGGGTCTATTGGATCAACCAAGGATAATTCTGTGGCCATATGATATCTATCATAACCTAGAAGCATGGCCTCCCATGTACGAAGGTTTCCTTGAGCACTTCCTAAATATTCTAGTTTCTAAAACAATTTTTGACTATACCCTTATGTAAGGTGTTACTGTGAGGTGCTGTCCACGGTTGGGACATGTGTCACATTTGGTATATATTTGTATTCAAACTCACAGCATATGTGTTGTTGTATTTTGTACGACAATTGTTGTAATAGAGTTGTAGTTATTTTCTGTACCATGTATTTGACGACTCAGAATGGGTTGGATGGAATGGACCTGTTTTGGGGTCGTTACATTTGGTATCAGAGCTTAGGGATATGATCTCTGGCGGAGATCAGGAAATATAACTAGGAGGAGAGAGATAAGTAAATCCTTCGCTAGTGTGTCCTACCTAAGCTTATTTGTTGGTCAGTCATAATATTGGGATATTATGTGATATGTTAATTTGTTAAATTAACCCTTGTTTTGAAGCTGTATTCTAGAATGATATATGAAATACAGGAGATGAGCAATGGAGAAATTATGATGACAGGGAAGATGGAATCTGAAATGAAAGGAATGTATTCTCAATTCTTTGAAATACCAGGTACGTAAATTTCGAGGACGAAATTTCATAAGGAGGGGAGATTGTAAGACCCCGAATTTTATGAAATAAAAATATTCAATTTTTCTTATAATTACAATTCAGTAAATGGTTAAATTGATAAAAAGTTAAAGTTATGGGTGAAATGTGAAAATTTTTCAAAATACACAAGTGGTTATAAAATAATCATTGTTGTTGGGGAATATTCGTTTGGTCGTGGAATATTCTTTCTGTCGGGGAATATTCGTACGACGGCGCAGCTATTTGTGGGCCCCATAACGAATAACTGTCGGGTGAAGAAAACGACAAATTTGAGTTTTTACAAATAACGGCGTAGTTGTTACCGTTAACACTGTTGGAATACCCGGTGGTTAAAATACAGTAATACGCGTTATTGCACAGTAGCACACGGTATTGCACAGTATTTTTGAAATTATTGATTCTTACGTAAGAAGGCACTACTCAATAATTGTTACAGTAATTACTGTTCAATATTTTATTTTATTGATTCAATAATTACTACGTTGAAATTTTATATTATTGTTGTTCAATAATTGTTGATGCACAGTATTTTTCTTTATCAGATCAATAATTCATATTATTTGAATAATATTATTAGATAGCATTATTGGTAATGTCTAGAAAGTTCTGTCTAAGGAGAGGTTTGGTCATCTAATTGCGCGCCAGTAAGGAGAAATTCTTATTGGAAAGCCCCCTCTTTCCTGGGAACGACCTGGTTGTCATAAATGTGATTCTGTAATATTATTTGTGAATAATTAATTATTGATTCATATGATAAGGAAATATTTATTTTATGTGGATATAAATGAGGGATATATTTTTGTGGTTAAAAATGAAGGAGTTAATGTTGAGGTATTTTATCCGTATTTTTGTCGGAATGGAGGTATAAAAACGATTGGATGAAGAAAACGACAAGTATATGTTGTTTATTAATAACGGCGTAGTTGTTACCGTTAATACTGTTGGAATACCCGGTGGTTAAAACACAGTAATACGCGTTGTTGCACAGTAGCACACTGTATTGCACCAATTATTGATTCTTACGTAAGAAGGCACTACTCAATAATGGTTACAGTAATTACTGTTCAGTATTTTATTTTATTGATTCAATAATTACTACGTTGATATTTTATATTACTGTTGTTTCAATAATTATCACTACACAGTATTTTTTATTATCGGAGCAATAATTCATATTATCTGAATAATATTATTAGATAACATTATTGGCAATGTCTAGAAAGTTCTGTCTAAGGAGAGGTTTGGTCACCTAATTGCGCGCCAGTAAGGAGAAATCCTTATTGGAAAGCCCTCTCTTTCCTAGGAACGGTCTGGTTGCCAGTACTGTGATTCTGTAATATTATATGTAAATAATTAATTATTGATTTATATGATGAGAAAAATATTTATTTTATGTGGATATAGATGGAAAATTTTTTTAAAGTGACAATTATTAAAAATCGATATTTTATCTTTTCTGATAAAATAATATTTTATTATATTATTATAATATAATAATGATGATATTTTTACAATGAATGTGGGATATATGAGTATATGAGGAGAAAGAGTATTTTTGTTATAAAAGTTATTTAAAACATGTTAAACATGTCTGTGGGCCCATTTCTTGACTGAAATTTGATTATAGCCTGTAAAATCGTCCGTTTATAGATTTCGGTCAATTTTTGTTTAGAATTTAGAAAAATTTTCTTCTGCAAAGTTGTAGAGAATTAAATTTCCTATAAAAAATTGTGAGATTCAAATTTTCTGATAAAAGGACTATTTATTATGAATTATTGAAGTTCTAAAATTCTGAAATAATTGATTTTTGGAAGTTTTAATTATTTTAATTAAGAAAAACGTTTTTTATATGTTATGAGCCTCATAAATCACATGCTAAGTTGCTGAATTCAGAAGTCTAAGGCCGGCGTAAAAAATTTTATTTATATATTAATATTTTATTAAATTTTCTACTTTGGTATTCTAAGCATTTTTCTATAAATAGGGTGCTTATGTTAGAATTAAAAATCACACCAGAAACTAAAGATTTCTCTCTCGTTATATTGAGCGTATTCTTTTGAGTATTTTAATACTTTGAGTGTTGTTATACGGTGCAAGTTCAAGTCATAGCCTATATCCGGTGTTTCTACTAGAAGTACTGTCTTTACAAGGTAAGGGATGTTATTTTCTTCGTAAATGATATTATTTCTTCAATATCATTATGCCGAAATATTGGTTGGAACTTTTTATCAAATTTAGAACTTTTTTATGTCGGGGTTACTATTCACGAGTTACTATTCATCAAAAAAATAAAATTTTCTTCTTTTCGTCCAAAATATCTATTATGGATACTAGATTTGATTGTATCCATTTTTTTATCATTCTTGAATTTTTCTCCACTATGATTATTTATGAGGTATTTTTGGACATGGAATATCTGAAATATGAATCCCTAATATTTATTCTTTTGTTTCACTGAATTCGTTTTCTTTAAAATATATTTTTCATCATCCTTAGTCTTAAATGATTTCTGATGAATATCTTTGGCTTGTAGTGCAAAGATGAATGATTTCTGATGAATATCTTTGGCCCGTAGTGCAAAGATGAACATGTGTTTAGATGAACATGACCAACTGATGAATATCTTTGGCTTGTAGTGCAAAGATGAATATTGATTGATGTTACAGGGATAAAATATTGACGATGGACTTTTAAATTCATAGATAATAGTAGATTTCATTCTCTACGTAACTCTTCTATGAATTATTATTTTTTGCTGCGAATATTGATTTAAAACTTGTTGTCTATTGTATTTTATTAGATTTTTCCCTGTTGAAGATTAACGATAATTTGTTCTGTATTATCTTAGTCATAATGTTCTTTACTGGGCTAGTTGAGCTCACCCTTTTTCTTTTTGTTCTATTTTTCTCAGGAGGTGAGAATGTAGCGAGTACTAGTCGGGGTATGGAATGATGGTTCTAGAAGTTATTTTAGTAGTCCTCACTATTTTTGTAAAATAATGTATCAATAATTGTAATGATGACTTATTTGAGTGTGGATATTGTCTAGATAACAATATTTGTATTTAAACTCATGGTTCTTATGTTGTAATAATAAAGATGTAGTTGTTTCTGTACCATGTATTTTGGCGACTCAGAATGGGTGTTGTATACCTATTTTGGGGGCGTCACATTGGATATTGGTTGATAGTTATAATTCTTCTTCTAAAGTCTGTCAAACTTTGCCATTTGATAGAAATCTTTAAAATTTAGGACTTTTTGAATACCAAAATACTTTTATAGACTTCGTAAAAATCTTAATTCAATATCACTTAATTTTTAAAGACATTAAAAAAATTGTAATTAAATACCACTAAATATTTATAAACTCTTTAAATATATTAATTAAATATAATCAAAATT
The DNA here is from genome assembly GCA_016801055.1 of Panax notoginseng. NCBI lineage: Eukaryota > Viridiplantae > Streptophyta > Magnoliopsida > Apiales > Araliaceae > Panax > Panax notoginseng. Next base: position 159,937,487 of record CM029021.1, on the reverse strand, counting down.
TTAGAATCTTTAAAAAAATTTAAAAATCTTAATTGAATACACCTCCATAAGTTATTAATATTCTTTTTCTTTAGAGGGCTGATGTTATTAGTAATTGATTTTAATATCGTCAGTTGTACTTTGATTTATAATAAGAGTAAATATAGGGGTCTTAACTTTTTTATTATAAAAAATGTATCCAATGATGTGATAGTATTAAATTTATGATTAAATCTATTATAATCGACTCCATCGTAACATATCTTTTATCTTATTAAATACAATATTATTTAAAATACATTTAAGATCAGATAGAGAGAGAGAGGAGGAAAAAAACCCTCACACCCCTCATTTAGTGACATTGGCTTTTATTTATTTTTATAATAAAAATTATTGGCATACAAAAGTCGTCCTATAAATTCCAGTTTGACCATTTGAATAATTCGGATCAAAGGAAAAAATAACAAAATAAATATTTTAAAAAAAAGGTGGACACTTCCTTTTCAATTATTATTATTTTTTTTTTATGATTTCTCCCCCTCTTTCTTCTTTCATTTTCGAAACAGTCCAAGAGGTTAGACTAACAGAGAAATTTTATTAAGCGTAAACATTCAAATTAATTACAAAAAAAGAAGAGAAAAAGACGGTTAAATTAAAATTTATTCGTTCAACCAATATAAAGAACGGTAAAAACAATGGTAAAAGTCAACTCAGCTAACTCATGCGCCACAGCCCACAGTCCACACCAAAAAAACAAAAATTACATACCTCAAAGAGACTCTTCAACTTTTTGCTAGGCAAGAAGACCAGTAAAAAAAAAGATGAGTTTTGGAATAACATAAGAATATAAGAATATTAAGGCGATGTTTGTTTAGAGTTAAATAAATTTAAATGATTGAATCGATCAATTATTTAATATTTTTATTTTGAATAAAAATCGTCTGAATGACTTAATTGGTCAGATTTTTTGGTTGAATGGACAAGTGTGATTTTTTTTGGCTAAATGAAGTATTTTATATTTATTTATTTTTTATAATATTAACTATTATATTAAGTAATATTAAATAAATTTACAATAATTTTAAATTTTTTTAGAAGGGTAAAATAATAAAAATTTGTTATTCAGATGTTTTATACATGTCAATTATCAAATAACTTTTTTCATTCAGTATTCAAAATTTGTTTCATTCAAATTACTTAAACATTCAGAACTATTTCATTCAGTTTTATCAAACATCTCCTAAGGTTGCGTTTGATAAAACTGAATATTAAGACCTGAACAGTTTAGATATCTGAATAATGTAGAGACTCTGTCTAGAATTGTATTTAAATGAATAAATATTGTTTAATAATTAATTTTTTCAAAATATTTGAATAATAATATTTTTATTATTTTAACCCTCTAAACAGTTTAAGCAATCATAGTGACAATTATACATACATTATATAAACTTCACTTTTTGCTTTAAAAGATTCAATAAAAATCATATAAACACAATTATACATACATTATATATATATATATATATAGTCCAGATCTTAAACTCACCCCTTATCCAACTCACCCGAGCTCACTCCTTTTTAGCGACGAACTCGGCGACGGTTCGGTCATACAACCGTTGTCTATACTTTTAGCGACGCTATATGTAGTTCGTCGCTAAAATTATAGACGACGGTTGTATGACCGAATCGCTGCCGGGTCCGTAACTAAAGGAGAGTGAGCTAGGGTGAATTGAATAAGGGATGAGTTTAAGATCTGAACCGTGTGTGTATATGTGACGCCCCCAGAATAGGTATACAACACCCATTCTGAGTCGCCAAATACATGGTACAGAAAGCAAACTACAACTTCAATAATACAATTGTCGTGCAAAATACGACAACACATACTGTGAGTTTAAATACAAATATTGTCTTCTAGACAATATCCACACTCAAATAAATCCTCATTACAATTATTCAAACACTATTTTACAGAAATAGTGAGGACTGCTAATACATCTTTCTAGAACCATCACTCCATACCCCGACTAGATCCTGCTATGTTCTCACCTCCTGAGAAGAAAAATGGAACAAAAAGGAAAAGGGTGAGCTCAACTAGCCCAGTAAAGAATATTATGACTAAGATAATATACAACAAATTATCGTTAGTCTTCAACAGGGAAAAATCTGATAAAATATAATCGACAACAAGTTTTAGATCAACAACTGCAGCGGAAACAACAAACCATTAGAAGAGTCAAGTAGAGAAAGAATTCTACTATCTTCTAAGATTTAAAAGTCCATCATCAATATTTTATCCCTGTAACATCAATTAATAATCATCTTTAACCAAATATTCATCTTTGCACTACAGGCCAAAGATATTCATTTGTATCATCAGTCGGTCATGTTCATCTCAACACCTGTTCATCTTTGCACTACAGGCCAAAGATATTCATCAAGTAATTATACATCTTTGCACTACAGGCCAAAGATATTCAGTAATATCATCATTTAGGACTGAGGATGATGAAAAATATCTTAAAGAGAACGAATCCAATGAGACAGAAGGACAAATAGTAGGGATTCGTATAACAGTTTATCCAAGATCAATAATACTTCATAATAATCAATTGTGAAGCAGAATTCAAAAATAAAGATCAAAACATGGATACAATCAAAGATAGTAACCATAATAGACATCTTGGACAAAAAGGAAAAATTTTATTTTTCGGTGAATAGTGCCGTATTCGTGAATAGTGCCGTATACGTGAATAGTGCCGTATACGTGAATAGTAACCCCCGACACAAAAGTTCCAAATTTGATAAAAACTCATATCAATATTTCAGCATAATGATATTGAAGAAAATAATATCATTAAGAAGAAAATAATATCCCTTACCTCAAAATATCAGTACTTCTGGTCGGAATACCGGTATAAGGCTGAAAAAAACTTGCTCTGATGAATAGAAACTCTCAAAGTATCTAAATACTCACAAAATACACTCAATAATCTAGAGAGAGAAAGAGAGAAAACTTGTTTCTGGTGTAATTTTCAATTCTAACTTAGCCCTCTATTTATAGGAAAATTTTGGTAGGTTTGACCTGCAACCTGATGGCTTTACCTGCTACTATTCCCACCTACCACATTTGAAATATAATTCAGCACATTTCTTCACCAACCACAAGTGGGGCCCACCAATTCTAGAATTTTCCATCAAAATGATAAACTCCGAAAATTCAACAATTTCTGAACCAGTCATCTTGTAAAATTCATAATAAATCATACGTTCATTTTTAACGGTTCAAAATTTGTGGGCATATACTCAACTTATATATGTATAACATATCCAAAAATTACCACGATCCAACGGTCGGATTAAAAATTATAACCCCCGCAAAATATCTCAAAAACCCTGATTTTTAATACCTCCATTCCGACAAAAATATGGATAAAAACCTCAACATTAACTCCTTCATTTTTAACCACAAAAATATATCCCTCATTTATATCCACATAAAATAAATATTTCCTTATCATATGAATCAATAATTAATTATTCATAAATAATATTACAGAATCACATTTATGACAACCAGGCCGTTCCCAGGAAAGAGGGGGCTTTCCAATAAGGATTTCTCCTTACTGGCGCGCAATTAGATGACCAAACCTCTCCTTAGACAGAACTTTCTAGACATTGCCAATAATGTTATCTAATAATATTATTCAAATAATATGAATTATTGATCTGATAAATGAAAATACTGTGCAACAACAATTATTGAAACAACAATAATATAAAATATCAATGCAGCAATTATTGAATCAATAAAATAAAATATTGAACAGTAATCACTGTAACAATTATTGAGTAGTGCCTTCTTACGTACGAATCAATAATTCAACTATACTGTGCAATCCGTGTGCTACTATGCAACCACGCGTTATTACTGTATTTTTAACCACCGGGTATTTAAACAGTGTTAACGGTAACAACTACGCCGTTATTAATAAACAACTTATACTTGTCGTTTTCTTCATCCAATCGCTTTCCGTTATGGGGCCCACACAAGGCTGCGTCGTCGTACGAATATTCCCCGACAGCAAGAATATTCCACGACCAACCGAATATTCACCGACCAAAAATAAATATTTTATAACCACTTGCTTATTTTGCAAAATTTGCACATTTCACCCATAACCAAAGTATTATATCAAATTAACCCCTTATTATTCACAATAATATTTAGAGAAAATTTGATTTTATTCATTAATAAGTTGGGGTCTTACAACCTCCCCTCCTTATGAAATTTCGTCCTCGAAATTGACGTACGTACCTGATGTTTCAAAAAGGTGAGGATACCTCGCTTTCATTTCTGATTCCAACTCCCAGGTCATTTCTTCAATAGCATGGTTTCTCCACAAAACCTTAACTTGTGGTATAACCTTCGTGCGTAGGACATGCTCTTTCCTATCCAAGATCTTAACAGGTACCTCCTCGTACGTTAAATCTTCAGCTATCTCGTCTGGTTCTAACTCAATAATGTGGTTCGGGTCTTTAACATATTTACGAAGCATAGATATGTGAAAAACATTATGAACACGAGACATGCTTGGAGGTAATGCGAGTCTATATGCCACATTTCCTATTCGCTCAAGAATCTCAAATGGACCAACAAATCTTGGATTGAGCTTTCCTCTCTTCCCAAATCTTGTAACTCCCTTCCATGGTGCAACACGTAACAATACATGATCCCCAATATTAAATTCCACGTCCTTCCGATGAAGATCCGCATAACTCTTTTGTCGATCCTGTGCCGTTTGTATACGTTGTCGAATCGTTTGGATCTTCTCTGTAGTAATGCGTACCAATTCTGGTCCCAACAATGTTGCTTCACCCACCTCGTCCCAGCATACTGGAGAACGACATTTTCTTCCATACAACGCCTCAAATGGAGCCATACCTATGCTCGCCTGATAACTGTTGTTGTAGGAGAATTCCACCAATGGTAGGTACTTATCCCAACTCCCTTTGAGATCTAAGACACAAAGTCTTAATAGATCTTCAAGAGTTTGAATAGTCCTCTCTGATTGTCCGTCCGTTTGAGGATGGTATGCTGAACTGAATCGTAAATCCGTGCCCATAGCTTTCTGCAAGCTAACCCAAAATCGTGAAGTGAATCTTGGGTCACGATCCGAAACTATGGATACTGGCATGCCATGCAATCTCACAATCTCGTTCACGTACATACTAGCAAGACGTTCAAGGGAATAAGTCTCACGTATCGGCAAGAAATGAGCGGACTTGGTTAATCTATCAACAATAACCCAAATCGCATCTATGCCTTGAGAAACCTTGGGAAGACCTGTAACAAAATCCATAGTAATGTGTTCCCACTTCCATTTCGGGATCTCAAGTGGTTGCAATGGACCCTTTGGCACTTGATGCTCCGCCTTTACACGTTGACAAGTTAAACACCTCGAGATAAACTCCGCGATCTCTCTTTTCATATTGCTCCACCAAAATGTATGTCGAAGATCGTGATACATTTTGGTACTCCCAGGATGGATTGCAAACGGTGTGTTGTGTGCCTCCATCATTATTCTATGCTTCAAGTCAAAATCGTTAGGAACACAAAGTCTGGAGTTGACTCGAAGTATTCCTTCTTCATCGATTCTTGCTTCTGGAATAGCACCTTCTTGCACTTTCTTCTTCATACGCATCAGCTCTATATCCGTAGCTTGAGCAGCTTTAACTTTATCGATTAAAGTCGGTTCTACTCGTATATTTGATATCATCATGTGGGTACTTGGAGCCTTCATCTCTATCTCCATCCTTTGCAAGTCATACAAAATGGGCCTTTGTGTTAAAAATATTGCACTCGTACCCGCATATGATCTTCTACTCAATGCGTCAGCTACTACGTTTGCTTTTCCAGGATGGTATTGGATGGTATGATCGTAATCTTTCAACAGCTCAAGCCAACGTCGTTGCCGCATGTTGAGTTCCTTTTGGGTGAAGAAATATTTGAGGCTTTTATGATCTGTATAGATCTCCACTTTCTCCCCATACAGGTAGTGTCTCCAGATCTTCAACGCAAAAACGACTGCTGCCAACTCCAAATCATGAGTAGGATAATTCCTCTCATATTCTTTGAGTTGTCGTGAGGCATAGGCTATGACTTTCCCATGTTGCATGAGAACACATCCTAACCCTTTGCCTGAAGCATCGCTGTAGATAACAAATCCATCCGAACCAGATGGTATTGTCAAAACAGGTGCCGAAATGAGTCTCCTCTTGAGTTCTTGGAAACTCTTCTCGCATTCCTCACTCCATACGAATTTTGTATCTTTCCGAGTCAGCTGAGTTAACGGAGTAGCGATTCGAGAAAATCCTTCCACAAATCTCCGATAATAACCAGCTAAGCCCAGAAAGCTACGTACTTCGGTTACCGACTTCGGTTGCTCCCAACTTTGTATGGCTTCAATCTTCGCCGGGTCGACAGATACTCCATGTTTTGACACCACGTGCCCAAGGAATGCTACTTCCTCAAGCCAGAACTCGCATTTCTTCAGTTTGGCATATAGCTTGTTTTCACGAAGCCTTTGCAGTACCAGCTTCAAATGGCGCTCATGATCTTCACGGCTTTTGGAATAGATGAGGATGTCATCAATAAAGACAACAACGAACTGATCCAAATATTCTTTGAATACACGGTTCATCATATCCATGAAGGCAGCAGGAGCATTAGTCAATCCAAAAGACATTACTAAGAATTCATAATGCCCGTACCGAGTTCTGAAGGCAGTCTTTGGAATATCCTCAGTTTTAATCTTCAGCTGATGATATCCAGAACGAAGATCGATCTTTGAAAAGAATTGTGCTCCTTGCAACTGGTCAAACAGGTCATCAATGCGAGGTAGCGGATACCTATTCTTGATGGTGACATGGTTCAATTCTCGATAGTCAATACAAAGTCGCATACTCCCGTCTTTCTTCTTTACGAATAAAACAGGAGCACCCCAAGGAGACGTACTAGGACGAATAAAACCGATGTCCAACAACTCCTGTAGTTGGACTTTTAACTCCTGAAGTTCAATAGGAGCCATTCGATATGGGGTTTTAGAAATGGGCTTTGTACCGGGTTCAAGGTCAATAAAGAATTCAATTTCTCGTTCCGGGGGTAGACCGGGAAGTTCTTCAGGAAATACATCGGAAAATTCTCTAACAATAGAAATATTATTCAAATCTGACTTGTCTTTGTTCAAATCCATAACATGGGCTAAGAAAGCTTGACATCCGTTTTTCAATAAACGAATAGCTTTGTGGCTTGATATGACAGTGACTGATTTTAGTGGTTTAGTAGTTTGAATTCGTATGACAGGTTGGTTAGGAATATGAAAACTAACAACCTTACGAAAACAATCAATTTTAGCATGATGAGTGGTTAACCAATCAATTCCTAAAATCACATCAAAAGCAAGTATCTTTAAAGAGATAAGATCAACAGGTAATGTGATAGTGCCAACTTGGATCATGCAAGATTTATAAACTGTAGATGTAACGAAGGTTTCACCCAACGGAGTTTCAACAGATAAGTTAAAGTCCAATTTCTCCGGAGTCAAGTTTAAACGTTGAGCACAAGCAGGAGAGATAAAAGAATGGGTAGAACCGGTATCTAGTAAAGTATAAACTTCGCAAGAATTCAAGATTAGCTTACCCGTGATCACCTCGTTCGGGTTTCTCACGTTTTGGCCAGTTACGACAAACGCTCTTCCAGGAACCGCTGATTTCGCCTTATCCGGGACAGCCCTTGGAATCACCACTCCCGCTGAACTTGGTTTCGCTATAGTACAATCTCGAGCGATGTGGCCTTCCTTCCCACAGTTGTAACACACCTTGGATTGTTGTGGACAGTTTGGGCTGATATGTCCCTCTTTCCCGCATTTGTAACATCTAACTGGCGGTCGTTCTCCTCCCCTAAAATTTGTTGTTGGTGCTGGTGCTGGTGCTGATGTCTTCCCGTCATTGTTGAATCTCCTCTTTCTGAAATTTCCACTTGACTCACCTCTCCTATTATCATGGCCACGATGACCACCCGAGTGGTTACCGCCTTTGTTCGTATTTTTCCCTCCTCGTTGGTTATCATCGCTCTGATGATTGCTGTCACCGGTATGACCCTGGTTGTGGTCCCTCGGTTGAGTATACTCATTATCTCTCTCTAATAATTGGGCCCTGTTGACAACGTCTGAATACAGAGAAAATTTATGAGAGATAAGGTATTGACGAATCTCAGGTTTTAAACCTCTCAGAAACATCCGCGTCATTCGTTCCTCATTTTCGACCAAATGAGGTGCAAACCTGGATAACTCTGCAAACTTCGCCTCGTACTGGGACACCGTCATGTTGTTTTGTTCCAGTCTAATAAACTCAACCTCCTTCATATGACGAATACTTTCAGGAAAGTACTTGTCATTGAACAGTTTTTGAAATGTTTCCCAGGACATGTTGAGTGCGTCAGGCTGGGTACGCTTCACAGACTCCCACCAGTAGTCTGCCTCACCGCGGAACATAAATGTGGCGAATGGAACCTTCTGTTCCTCCGTGCATCCCAAGACATCAAATATCTTGGTAATTTGCTTGACCCACGTTTCCGCCATGATCGGATCCGGCTTTCCCTTAAATTCTGGTGGTCCCAATTCTTTGAACTGCTTAGCTGTGACAAACCGCGCGTTGTTATCATTTCCACCCGTATTCTGCACACGAGTCTCCCTCGTCTGATTTTGCATGAACTGCAAAAAGCTCCTAAACATTCCATCATTCATCGTTTGCTCGGTAACGTTGTTTACAGGAGGAATATTGCCTTCCTGTTGCACGTTCCCCTGGGTAGTGATCAAAGGTGTCTCCACGGTCTGATTTACTCCATTATTAACGTTCTCAGCTGCCATTCTTAAATACTGCCATAAAACAAGGGTTAATAGTCATGTCATATATTATCCCTATACTCTGACCGACCAAATAAACACCAAATAAACTTAGTCAGGTCATACTAGCGAAGGAATTCCCCGTCTCTCCCCTCCTAGTTCTTGTCTCACATCTCAGCCAGGGATCATATCCCTAAGCTCTGATACCAACTGTGACGCCCCCAGAATAGGTATACAACACCCATTCTGAGTCGCCAAATACATGGTACAGAAAGCAAACTACAACTTCAATAATACAATTGTCGTGCAAAATACGACAACACATACTGTGAGTTTAAATACAAATATTGTCTTCTAGACAATATCCACACTCAAATAAATCCTCATTACAATTATTCAAACACTATTTTACAGAAATAGTGAGGACTGCTAATACATCTTTCTAGAACCATCACTCCATACCCCGACTAGATCCTGCTATGTTCTCACCTCCTGAGAAGAAAAATGGAACAAAAAGGAAAAGGGTGAGCTCAACTAGCCCAGTAAAGAATATTATGACTAAGATAATATACAACAAATTATCGTTAGTCTTCAACAGGGAAAAATCTGATAAAATATAATCGACAACAAGTTTTAGATCAACAACTGCAGCGGAAACAACAAACCATTAGAAGAGTCAAGTAGAGAAAGAATTCTACTATCTTCTAAGATTTAAAAGTCCATCATCAATATTTTATCCCTGTAACATCAATTAATAATCATCTTTAACCAAATATTCATCTTTGCACTACAGGCCAAAGATATTCATTTGTATCATCAGTCGGTCATGTTCATCTCAACACCTGTTCATCTTTGCACTACAGGCCAAAGATATTCATCAAGTAATTATACATCTTTGCACTACAGGCCAAAGATATTCAGTAATATCATCATTTAGGACTGAGGATGATGAAAAATATCTTAAAGAGAACGAATCCAATGAGACAGAAGGACAAATAGTAGGGATTCGTATAACAGTTTATCCAAGATCAATAATACTTCATAATAATCAATTGTGAAGCAGAATTCAAAAATAAAGATCAAAACATGGATACAATCAAAGATAGTAACCATAATAGACATCTTGGACAAAAAGGAAAAATTTTATTTTTCGGTGAATAGTGCCGTATTCGTGAATAGTGCCGTATACGTGAATAGTGCCGTATACGTGAATAGTAACCCCCGACACAAAAGTTCCAAATTTGATAAAAACTCATATCAATATTTCAGCATAATGATATTGAAGAAAATAATATCATTAAGAAGAAAATAATATCCCTTACCTCAAAATATCAGTACTTCTGGTCGGAATACCGGTATAAGGCTGAAAAAAACTTGCTCTGATGAATAGAAACTCTCAAAGTATCTAAATACTCACAAAATACACTCAATAATCTAGAGAGAGAAAGAGAGAAAACTTGTTTCTGGTGTAATTTTCAATTCTAACTTAGCCCTCTATTTATAGGAAAATTTTGGTAGGTTTGACCTGCAACCTGATGGCTTTACCTGCTACTATTCCCACCTACCACATTTGAAATATAATTCAGCACATTTCTTCACCAACCACAAGTGGGGCCCACCAATTCTAGAATTTTCCATCAAAATGATAAACTCCGAAAATTCAACAATTTCTGAACCAGTCATCTTGTAAAATTCATAATAAATCATACGTTCATTTTTAACGGTTCAAAATTTGTGGGCATATACTCAACTTATATATGTATAACATATCCAAAAATTACCACGATCCAACGGTCGGATTAAAAATTATAACCCCCGCAAAATATCTCAAAAACCCTGATTTTTAATACCTCCATTCCGACAAAAATATGGATAAAAACCTCAACATTAACTCCTTCATTTTTAACCACAAAAATATATCCCTCATTTATATCCACATAAAATAAATATTTCTTTATCATATGAATCAATAATTAATTATTCATAAATAATATTACAGAATCACATTTATGACAACCAGGCCGTTCCCAGGAAAGAGGGGGCTTTCCAATAAGGATTTCTCCTTACTGGCGCGCAATTAGATGACCAAACCTCTCCTTAGACAGAACTTTCTAGACATTGCCAATAATGTTATCTAATAATATTATTCAAATAATATGAATTATTGATCTGATAAATGAAAATACTGTGCAACAATAATTATTGAAACAACAATAATATAAAATATCAATGCAGCAATTATTGAACCAATAAAATAAAATATTGAACAGTAATCACTGTAACAATTATTGAGTAGTGCCTTCTTACGTACGAATCAATAATTCAACTATACTGTGCAATCCGTGTGTTACTATGCAACCACGCGTTATTACTGTATTTTTAACCACCGGGTATTTAAACAGTGTTAACGGTAACAACTACGCCATTATTAATAAACAACTTATACTTGTCGTTTTCTTCATCCAATCGCTTTCCGTTATGGGGCCCACACAAGGCTGCGTCGTCGTACGAATATTCCCCGACAGCAAGAATATTCCACGACCAACCGAATATTCACCGACCAAAAATAAATATTTTATAACCACTTGCTTATTTTGCAAAATTTGCACATTTCACCCATAACCAAAGTATTATATCAAATTAACCCCCTTATTATTCACAATAATATTTAGAGAAAATTTGATTTTATTCATTAATAAGTTGGGGTCTTACAGTATATATACATACATATATATATATATATATATATATATATATATATATATATATATATATATATTGATGGTACCATCAATTTCTAGATTTGTACCATCAATTTCTCGTCAATCAATTAATTGAGGTAGATACTTTCTCTTTCTCTCTTTTAGATTTGTAGTTAGTAACATATATTGTTGATTTTTTTTTTATGTTTTATGATTATTTTTTTATGATTATAAGTTTCGATTCAATTGTTAGGGTTTTAGAGGCTTGATAAATTAGGACAATTGTTCAATACTTTCATCTAGTCAGTCGGATTTTGATTACTTGTTCAAGTTGTTAATGATTGAGGGTTTTGGAATTGGCAAGAGTGGTTTGCTATTGAGTTTCATTGGTAATACTTTTAAAGATCTTTCTCCTACTATTGATAATTATTGCTTTTCATATTTTGATTCATGCATGTATAATAATCACATACATATATATGTACATGTAAATATAGATATAGAGAGAGAAATTGGAAAATTATAGTCATCGCAGAAGAGGAGAGAGACTGGATTTTGACGAGCTGAAGAGTGAATGCATCAAAGGAGGAGAGATTATTTTTGTCCAGATAAATATGAATTTGTTCAGATGTGCCTCTCTTATCGATTAAGGGGATGTTTATTTAGAGCTGAATGGAACTGAATCTGAATGGCTGAATCGGTCAGTGCGTTTGTTTTGACCTGAATGAGTGAATCGGTAAGATGGACGAGCTGAATGGCTAAGTCAGAATTTTTTAGCTGAATGAGTAGCTGAATGAAGTAAAAAAAAAAATTTAAAAAAATATTAACTATTATATTAAGTAATATTAAATAAATTTACAACAATTTTAAATTTTTTGAGAGGAGTAAAATAATAAAATTTTGCCATTCAGATGTTTCAAACATATCAATTATCAAACAACTTTTTTCATTAAGATTCAGATTCATTTAATTTTTATCAAACAGCCCCTAAGAGGCAAAAAAAAATTTACCATATAAATTCAGTCTTTGACCGAATCAGATACAGATCTATTAAACTATTAAAAAAATTAATATTAAACGATGATTGTGTATGATTGTGATTGAATATAGCTACCACATATATTTTTAACACTAGTATTTTTATAGTTAAATTTTACACAAAATTTAAAATTTATTTGGAGCAATAAATTTCATTGAAATTTTTAATTATACACAATACTTTGAAGTGATAAATGGGGGATTGGATCGGAGCGGATAATGCGGATTGTACTTGTTTACGCGTTGTCCTCAGAATCTTTTGGCATATAATCTCCATAGACACCAGTTGGTTGATTAGTAGCCTTTAGCTCTAAAGTTGGTGGAGCCCATAAAGTTCAATCCGCTGCCCACGGCCGACTGCATTATTTCATTTCCTCTTTCTTCTTTGCTTCGGCGACATTGAAGTCGCGACATTGCAGCGATAATTTTTTTTTTTTGATTTTTTTATTTGTAATATCTTTTAAAAATATATAGTATTTATTTTAATTGAAATTTTTATAAAAAATAATATTTTAGATGTAATTTGGATATATACAAGAAACATGGTATGTACAGTCTGTACAATCCTGTTTTTTGTATGTTTTTAAATTACACCTAAAATACTATTTTTTACAAAAATTTCAATCAGAATAAATACTATACATTTTTTAGGAGGTACTACAAAAAAATAAAATAAAATAAAAAATATCACTAGAAATGTTACTAAAAAATGTCCCCCTAAACTTATTGATAAGTTTTACTGGAGTATAATTTTGGCCAAATAATTGTATGTGGCCAAATAATTTAGTAATTCAATTCCTTCAACATTTCTCAAAATTCTCGTGAAAAAGATTCCCGTAATTGATAAAACCAGTGGGGCTAATTCAGAAGAAAATAAATCAAAGAGAAAATGCGATGTCAGCAATGAAGTCATCCTCTTTAAAAGGAAAAAAAATAAATAAACTTATGCAAATCTCTCCAATAAATAAACTAAGATTTAATTTAATGGGGCTGAAAGCCTACTAAGTACTATAGTGAAATGAATAAGTAAAATTGCATTGCATATAGTGAAAAATACAGATATCTTAGAAGGTGGTATTTAACTAATATACTTTATACGGTTAATACGTTAATTTTTAAGTTTATTAATTAAATTTTATGTTATAAATATAAAATATTTAAATATATGAATTTTATTTTCATTTGGCATGTATATCAATGACGGGTATAGTCGGAAAAGTACAGTAAATCTAACTAGTTAAAAAATGTATGTATTTACTTTACCGGATAACAATAATAATGGTATTATATATAATTTTTAATTTGGAAAAGTTTCTAGAATTGACAAATTCAATGGGATAGGCGGGGGCCACTCAATAAAGCCAAACAATTACTTTCTAGAAGAAAATTTGTATATTCTAAATACCAAGACCATGAGACGTCGGCAGTGAAGTCATTCCGCAGCGTGGCATGATGCTATAGTGACGCGCTTATTTATAGTCTAGAGTAAATAGGGATTTGGTTGTACTCCAATTTCATTCGATACACTAATTATTTTATTTTAATAATTTTATTAATAATAATTAAAATGTATTAATAAATAGTTAATATTATTAAGATCATTCTTATAAAAAAAAATTAAATAATTAAAAGTAATTTTAAAGTTAAAAGAGTTTTTAATCATTAAAATTTTAATAAAATATTAAAAAAATATCAAATTATTTTTATTTTTAAAATAATTATATTACTCAATATTATAAGTTGATTGGTCGGTGTTAATTTCAATTATATCATTTAAAATTATAAAATATAATGTATGAAATAGAATTAAAAGAAATGCGTAACTTAAAGGAGTCAAATTCAATAAATGGTATACTACTTACGGGAGCTTATATCATGTATGACCATTAAATTTTGGATAAACATTCATAATTTAAAAATAAAAATTAATATTTTTGTTTTAAAAAATAATAATAATTTTATATGAAAATACATGGAGGAGGAGGAGGAGTCTTATTGGATGATTAACAGTTTGATGCTTACACCGAAAGCTCTACGTTTATTCCCACGACTGAGACAGCCAAGCAGCCTTGTTAGTTGTTAACCCAATATATCCCCTATCTCGGCTCGGCTTGGCTTCCGCCCGGATATGGAGTACTTAATATCAAAGCTTTTATGAAAATATTATTACCAACTTCTTAAATTTTACTCCGTATAGGAATATAAATCTTCATTTATCTACTAGTCCTACATCAAAATACATATAACCATAACCAACACTTGTCACCTATCGGGAAGCTGCTATTATATTATATATTAGGGTTAACCCGTATCTCCGGTACTACGATTATTCGTGTACTTATTTAATACTTAAAGATAAATCTAAATAAAAAATGCGAGTTGACAACGTAAAAAGAGTATATATTTTGTAAGACCCCAACTTATTAATGAATAAAATCAAATTTTCTCTAAATATTATTGTGAATAATAAGGGGTTAATTTGATATAATACTTTGGTTATGGGTGAAATGTGCAAATTTTGCAAAATAAACAAGTGGTTATAAAATATTTATTTTTGGTCGGTGAATATTCGGTTGGTCGTGGAATATTCTTGCTGTCGGGGAATATTCGTACGACGACGCAGCCTTGTGTGGGCCCCATAACGGAAAGCGATTGGATGAAGAAAACGACAAGTATAAGTTGTTTATAAATAACGGCATAGTTGTTACCGTTAATACTGTTGGAATATTCGGTGGTTAAAATACAGTAGCACACGGTATTGCACCAATTATTGATTCTTACGTAAGAAGGCACTACTCAATAATTGTTACAGTAGTTATTATTCAATATTTTATTTTATTGATTCAATAATTGCTGCGTTGATATTTTATATTATTGTTGTTTCAATAATTGTTGCTGCACAGTATTTTCATTTATCAGATCAATAATTCATATTATTTGAATAATATTATTAGATAACATTATTGGCAATGTCTAGAAAGTTCTGTCTAAGGAGAGGTTTGGTCATCTAATTGCGCGCCAGTAAGGAGAAATCCTTATTGGAAAGCCCCCTCTTTCCTGGGAACGGCCTGGTTGTCATAAATGTGATTCTGTAATATTATTTGTGAATAATTAATTATTGATTCATATGATAAGGAAATATTTATTTTATGTGGATATAAATGAGGGATATATTTTTGTGGTTAAAAATGAAGGAGTTAATGTTGAGATTTTTATCAGTATTTTTGTCGGAATGGAGGTATTAAAAATCAGGGTTTTTGAGATATTTTGCGGGGGTTATAATTTTTAATCCGACCGTTGGATCGTGGTAATTTTTGGATATGTTATACATATATAAGTTGAGTATATGTCCACAAATTTTGAACCGTTAAAAATGAACGTATGATTTATTACGAATTTTACAAGATGACTGGTTCAGAAATTGTTGAATTTTCGGAGTTTATCATTTTGATGGAAAATTCTAGAATTGGTGGGCCCCACTTGTGGTTGGTGAAGAAATGTGCTGAATTATATTTCAAATGTGGTGGGTGGGAATAGTAGCAGGTAAAGCCATCAGGTTGCAGGTCAAACCTACTAAAATTTTTCTATAAATAGAGGGCTAAGTTAGAATTGAAAATCACACCAGAAACAAGTTTTCTCTCTTTCTCTCTCTAGATTATTGAGTGTATTTTGTGAGTATTTAGATACTTTGAGAGTTTCTATTCATCAGAGCAAGTTTCTTTCAGCCTTATACCGGTATTCCGACCAGAAGTACTGATACTTTGAGGTAAGGGATATTATTTTCTTCTTAAATGATATTATTTTCTTCAATATCATTATGCTAAAATATTGATATGAGTTTTTATCAAATTTGGAACTTTTTGTGTCGGGGGTTACTATTCACGTATACGGCACTATTCACGTATACGGCACTATTCACGAATACGGCACTATTCACCGAAAAATAAAATTTTCCCTTTTTGTCCAAGATGTCTATTATGGTTACTATCTTTGATTGTATCCATGTTTTGATCTTTATTTTTGAATTCTGCTTCACAATTGATTATTATGAAGTATTATTGATCTTGGATAAACTGTTATACGAATCCCTACTATTTGTCCTTCTGTCTCATTGGATTCGTTCTCTTTAAGATATTTTTCATCATCCTCAGTCCTAAATGATGATATTAATAAATATCTTTGGCCTGTAGTGCAAAGATGTATGATTACTTGATGAATATCTTTGGCCTGTAGTGCAAAGATGTATGATTACTTGATGAATATCAGGCCTGTAGTGCAAAGATGAACAGGTGTTGAGATGAACATGACTGACAGGTGATACAAATGAATATCTTTGGCCTGTAGTGCAAAGATGAATATTTGGATAAAGATGATTATTAATTGATGTTACAGGGATAAAATATTGATGATGGACTTTTAAATCTTAGAAGATAGTAGAATTCTTTCTCTACTTGACTCTTCTAATGGTTTGCTGTTTCCGCTGCAGTTGTTGATCTAAAACTTGTTGTCGATTATATTCTATCAGATTTTTCCCTGTTGAAGACTAACGATAATTTTTTTGTATATTATCTTAGTCATAATATTCTTTACTGGGCTAGTTGAGCTCACCCTTTTCCTTTTTGTTCCATTTTTCTTCTCAGGAGGTGAGAACATAGCAGGATCTAGTCGGGGTATGGAGTGATGGTTCTAGAAAGATGTTTTAGCAGTCCTCACTATTTCTGTAAAATAGTGTTTGAATAATTGTAATGAGGATTTATTTGAGTGTGGATATTGTCTAGAAGACAATATTTGTATTTAAACTCACAGTATGTGTTGTCGTATTTTGCACGACAATTGTATTATTGAAGTTGTAGTTTGCTTTCTGTACCATGTATTTGGCGACTCAGAATGGGTGTTGTATACCTATTTTGGGGGCGTCACAGTTGGTATCAGAGCTTAAGGATATGATCCCTGGCTGAGATGTGAGACAAGAACTAGGAGGGGAGAGACGGGAATTCCTTCGCTAGTATGACCTGACTAAGTTTATTTGGTGTTTATTTGGTCGGTCAGAGTATAGGGATAATATATGACATGACTATTAACTCTTGTTTTATGGCAGTATTTAAGAATGGCAGCTGAGAACGTTAATAATGGAGTAAATCAGACCGTGGAGACACCTTTGATCACTACCCAGGGGAACGTGCAACAGGAAGACAATATTCCTCCTGTAAATAACGTTACCGAGCAAACGATGAATGATGGAATGTTTAGGAGCTTTTTGCAGTTCATGCAAAATCAGACGAGGGAGACTCGTGTGCAGAATACGGGTGGAAATGATAACAACGCGCGGTTTGTCACAGCTAAGCAGTTCAAAGAATTGGGACCACCAGAATTTAAGGGAAAGCCGGATCCGATCATGGCGGAAACGTGGGTCAAGCAAATTACCAAGATATTTGATGTCTTGGGATGCACGGAGGAACAGAAGGTTCCATTCGCCACATTTATGTTCCGCGGTGAGGTAGACTACTGGTGGGAGTCTGTGAAGCGTACCCAGCCTGACGCACTCAACATGTCCTGGGAAACATTTCAAAAACTGTTCAATGACAAGTACTTTCCTGAAAGTATTCGTCATATGAAGGAGGTTGAGTTTATTAAACTGGAACAAAACAACATGACGGTGTCCCAGTACGAGGCGAAGTTTGCAGAGTTTCCAGGTTTGCACCTCATTTGGTCGAAAATGAGGAACGAATGACAAGGATGTTTCTGAGAGGTCTAAAACCCGAGATTCGACAATATCTTATCTCTCATAAATTTTCTTTATATTCAGATGTTGTAAACAGGGCTCAATTATTAGAGCGAGATAATGAGTATGTGCAACCGAGGGACCACAACCAGGGTCATACCGGTGGCGGCAGTCATCGAAGCAATGAAAACCAGCAGGGAGGAAAACATTCGGACAAAAGCGGTAACCACTCTGGTGGTAATCGTGGTCGTGATAATAGAAGGAGCGAGTCGGGAGGAGATTTCAAGAAGAGAAGGTACAACAATGATAACGTGAAGACGTCAGCACAAACATCAACTGTTTCTAGGGGAGGAGAACGACCACCGGTCGTATGTTACAAATGTGGGAAAGAGGGACATATCAGCCCAAACTGCCCACAACAATCCAAGGTATGTTATAACTGTGGAAAGGAAGGTCATATAGCTCGAGAGTGTTCTGTAGCAAAACCAAGTTCAGCGGGGATGGTGACTCCAAAAGTTATCCCGGATAAGTCGAAATCAGCGGTTCCTGGAAGGGCGTTTGTCGTTACTGGCCAAAACGCGAGAAACCCGAACGAGGTGATCACGGGTAAGCTAATCTTGAATTCTTGCGAAGTTTATACTTTACTAGATACCGGTTCTACCCATTCTTTTATCTCTCCTGCTTGTGCTCAACGTTTAAACTTGACTCTGGAGAAATTGGACTTTAACTTATCTGTTGAAACTCCGTTGGGTGAAACCTTCGTTACATCTACAGTTTATAAATCTTGCATGATCCAAGTTGGCACTATCACATTACCTGTTGATCTTATCTCTTTAAAGATACTTGCTTTTGATGTGATTTTAGGAATTGATTGGTTAACCACTCATCATGCCAAAATTGATTGCTTTCGTAAGGTTGTTAGTTTTCATATTCTTAAGCAACCTGTTATTCAAATTCAAGAAACCAAACCATTGAAGTCAAACTCTTTCATATCAAGCCGTAAAGTCATTCGTTTATTGAAAAACGGATGTGAAGCTTTCTTAGCTATGTTATGGACTTGAACAAAAATACGTCAGATTTGAATGATATTTCTATTGTTAGTAAAATTTTTGACGTATTTCCTGAAGAATTTCTTGGCTTACTCCCAGAGCGTGATATTGAATTTGAACTCAGTACAAAACCCATTTCTAAAATCTCATATTGAATAGCTCCTATTGAACTTCAGGAGTTAAAAACCCAACTATAGAAGTTGGTACCCGAACCTCTATCTGGTGACTTCCTTTGTGGAATGCACCAAAGCCAGACTCTCCGTAGGGGACGCCATATTCGTACGATAGTAAACTGATAGGTGTCATTGTGACGTGCTATCCAAGGTTGGGATATGAGTCACAGTTGAGAGCAATCTAAGTCGGTAATCGAAATATGTAGCTTTCTAGGCTTAGCTGGTTATTATCAGAGATTCGTTGAAGGATATTCTCGAATCGCTACTCCGTTAACTCAGCTGACTCGGAAAGATACAAAATTCGTATGGAGTGAGGAATGCGAGAAGAGTTTTCAAGAACTCAAGAGGAGACTCATTTCGGCACCTGTTCTGACAATACCATCTGGTTCGGATGGATTTGTTATCTACAGCGATGCTTCAGGCAAAGGGTTAGGATGTGTTCTCATGCAACATGAGAAAGTCATAGCCTATGCCTCACGACAACTCAAAGAATATGAGAGGAATTATCCTACTCATGATTTGGAGTTGGCAGCAGTCGTTTTTGCGTTGAAGATCTGGAGACACTACCTGTATGGGGAGAAAGTGGAGATCTATACAGATCATAAAAGCCTCAAATATTTCTTCACCCAAAAGGAACTCAACATGCGGCAGCGACGTTGGCTCGAGCTGTTGAAAGATTACGATCATACCATCCAATATCATCCTGGAAAAGCAAACGTAGTAGCTGACGCATTGAGTAGAAGATCATATGCGGGTACGAGTGCAATATTGTTAACACAAAGGCCCATTTTGTATGACTTACAAAGGATGGAGATAGAGATGAAGGCTCCAAGTACCCACATGATGATATCAAATATACGAGTAGAACCGACTTTAATCGATAAAGTTAAAGCTGCTCAAGCTACGGATATAGAGCTGATGCGTATGAAGAAGAAAGTGCAAGAAGGTGCTATTCCAGAAGCAAGAATCGATGAAGAAGGAATACTTCGAGTCAACTCCAGACTTTGTGTTCCTAACGATTTTGACTTGAAGCATAGAATAATGATGGAGGCACACAACACACCGTTTGCAATCCATCTTGGGAGTACCAAAATGTATCACGATCTTCGACATACATTTTGGTGGAGCAATATGAAAAGAGAGATCGCGGAGTTTATCTCGAGATGTTTAACTTGTCAACGTGTAAAAGCGGAGCATCAAGTACCAAAGGGTCCATTGCAATCACTTGAGATTCCGAAATGGAAGTGGGAACACATGACTATGGATTTTGTTACAGGTCTTCCCAAGGTTTCTCAAGGCATAGATGCGATTTGGGTTATTGTTGATAGATTAACTAAGTCCGCTCATTTCTTGCCGATACGTGGGACTTATTCCCTTGAACGTCTTGCTAGTATGTACGTGAACGAGATTGTGAGATTGCATGGCATGCCAGTATCCATAGTTTCGGATCGTGACCCAAGATTCACTTCACGATTTTGGGTTAGCTTGCAGAAAGCTATGGGCACGAATTTACGATTCAGTTCAGCATACCATCCTCAAACGGACGGACAATCAGAGAGGACTATTCAAACTCTTGAAGACCTATTAAGACTTTGTGTCCTAGATCTCAAAGGGAGTTGGGATAAGTACCTACCATTGGTGGAATTCTCCTACAACAACAGTTATCAGGCGAGCATAGGTGTGGCTCCATTTGAGGCGTTGTATGGAAGAAAATGTCGTTCTCCAGTATGTTGGGACGAGGTGGGTGAAGCAACATTGTTGGGACCAGAATTGGTACGCATTACTACAGAGAAGATCCAAACGATTCGACAACGTATACAAACGGCACAGGATCGACAAAAAAGTTATGCGGATCTTCATCGGAAGGACGTGGAATTTAATATTGGGGATCATGTATTGTTACGTGTTGCACCATGGAAGGGAGTTACAAGATTTGGGAAGAGAGGAAAGCTCAATCCAAGATTTGTTGGTCCATTTGAGATTCTTGAGCGAATAGGAAATGTGGCATATAGACTCGCATTACCTCCAAGCATGTCTCGTGTTCATAATGTTTTTCACATATCTATGCTTCGTAAATATGTTAAAGACCCGAACCACATTATTGAGTTAGAACCAGACGAGATAGCTGAAGATTTAACGTACGAGGAGGTACCTGTTAAGATCTTGGATAGAAAAGAGCATGTCCTACGCACGAAGGTTATACCACAAGTTAAGGTTTTGTGGAGAAACCATGCTATTGAAGAAATGACCTGGGAGTTGGAATCAGAAATGAAAGCGAGGTATCCTCACCTTTTTGAAACATCAGGTACGTACGTCAATTTCGAGGACGAAATTTCATAAGGAGGGGAGGTTGTAAGACCCCAACTTATTAATGAATAAAATCAAATTTTCTCTAAATATTATTGTGAATAATAAGGGGTTAATTTGATATAATACTTTGGTTATGGGTGAAATGTGCAAATTTTGCAAAATAAGCAAGTGGTTATAAAATATTTATTTTTGGTCGGTGAATATTCGGTTGGTCGTGGAATATTCTTGTTGTCGGGGAATATTCGTACGACGACGCAGCCTTGTGTGGGCCCCATAACGGAAAGCGATTGGATGAAGAAAACGACAAGTATAAGTTGTTTATAAATAACGGCATAGTTGTTACCGTTAATACTGTTGGAATATTCGGTGGTTAAAATACAGTAGCACACGGTATTGCACCAATTATTGATTCTTACGTAAGAAGGCACTACTCAATAATTGTTACAGTAGTTATTATTCAATATTTTATTTTATTGATTCAATAATTGCTGCGTTGATATTTTATATTATTGTTGTTTCAATAATTGTTGCTGCACAGTATTTTCATTTATCAGATCAATAATTCATATTATTTGAATAATATTATTAGATAACATTATTGGCAATGTCTAGAAAGTTCTGTCTAAGGAGAGGTTTGGTCATCTAATTGCGCGCTAGTAAGGAGAAATCCTTATTGGAAAGCCCCCTCTTTCCTGGGAACGGCCTGGTTGTCATAAATGTGATTCTGTAATATTATTTGTGAATAATTAATTATTGATTCATATGATAAGGAAAT
The DNA here is from genome assembly GCA_016801055.1 of Panax notoginseng. Classification (NCBI taxonomy): domain Eukaryota; kingdom Viridiplantae; phylum Streptophyta; class Magnoliopsida; order Apiales; family Araliaceae; genus Panax; species Panax notoginseng. Next base: position 159,914,830 of record CM029021.1, on the reverse strand, counting down.
ATTTATTTTATGTGGATATAAATGAGGGATATATTTTTGTGGTTAAAAATGAAAGAGTTAATGTTGAGATTTTTATCAGTATTTTTGTCGGAATAGAGGTATTAAAAATCAGGGTTTTTGAGATATTTTGCGGGGGTTATAATTTTTAATCCGACCGTTGGATCGTGGTAATTTTTGGATATGTTATACATATACAAGTTGAGTATATGTCCACAAATTTTGAACCGTTAAAAATGAACGTATGATTTATTACGAATTTTACAAGATGACTGGTTCAGAAATTGTTAAATTTTCGGAGTTTATCATTTTGATGGAAAATTCTAGAATTGGTGGGCCCCACTTGTGGTTGGTGAAGAAATGTGCTGAATTATATTTCAAATGTGGTGGGTGGGAATAGTAGCAGGTAAAGCCATCAGGTTGTAGGTCAAACCTACTAAAATTTTTCTATAAATAGAGGGCTAAGTTAGAATTGAAAATCACACCAGAAACAAGTTTTCTCTCTTTCTCTCTCTAGATTATTGAGTGTATTTTGTGAGTATTTAGATACTTTGAGAGTTTCTATCCATCAGAGCAAGTTTCTTTCAGCCTTATACCGGTATTCCGACCAGAAGTACTGATACTTTGAGGTAAGGGATATTATTTTCTTCTTAAATGATATTATTTTCTTCAATATCATTATGCTAAAATATTGATATGAGTTTTTATCAAATTTAGAACTTTTTGTGTCGGGGGTTACTATTCACGTATACGGCACTATTCACGTATACGGCACTATTCACGAATACGGCACTATTCACCGAAAAATAAAATTTTCCCTTTTTGTCCAAGATGTCTATTATGGTTACTATCTTTGATTGTATCCATGTTTTGATCTTTATTTTTGAATTCTGCTTCACAATTGATTATTATGAAGTATTATTGATCTTGGATAAACTGTTATACGAATCCCTACTATTTGTCCTTCTGTCTCATTGGATTCGTTCTCTTTAAGATATTTTTCATCATCCTCAGTCCTAAATGATGATATTAATAAATATCTTTGGCCTGTAGTGCAAAGATGTATGATTACTTGATGAATATCTTTGGCCTGTAGTGCAAAGATGTATGATTACTTGATGAATATCATTGGCCTGTAGTGCAAAGATGAACAGGTGTTGAGATGAACATGACTGACAGGTGATACAAATGAATATCTTTGGCCTGTAGTGCAAAGATGAATATTTGGATAAAGATGATTATTAATTGATGTTACAGGGATAAAATATTGATGATGGACTTTTAAATCTTAGAAGATAGTAGAATTCTTTCTCTACTTGACTCTTCTAATGGTTTGTTGTTTCCGCTGCAGTTGTTGATCTAAAACTTGTTGTCGATTATATTCTATCAGATTTTTCCCTGTTGAAGACTAACGATAATTTTTTTGTATATTATCTTAGTCATAATATTTTTTACTGGGCTAGTTGAGCTCACCCTTTTCCTTTTTGTTCCAGTTTTCTTCTCAGGAGGTGAGAACATAGCACGATCTAGTCGGGGTATGGAATGATGGTTCTAGAAAGATGTTTTAGCAGTCCTCACTATTTCTGTAAAATAGTGTTTGAATAATTGTAATGAGAATTTATTTGAGTGTGGATATTGTCTAGAAGACAATATTTGTATTTAAACTCACAGTATGTGTTGTCGTATTTTGCACGACAATTGTATTATTGAAGTTGTAGTTTACTTTCTGTACCATGTATTTGGCGACTCAGAATGGGTGTTGTATACCTATTTTGGGGGCGTCACATATTTGATGAAAATTAAAATATTTCATAATTATTTGTTGTAAATTAGAAATTTTTTAATCAAGATAGACATCCCACCAAAATATAAAGAAATCAAGAATTTTATTACAAATTGTATCTACATGCTCATGATTTACTTGTCCATCAAAATTCGCTACATGCTCATTATTTACCAAAAATATTAAATTGACAGCTACAATATGTACATGCTCATTATTTACTTGTCCATCAAAATTCTCTACATGCTCGTTATTTACCTAAAATATTAAATTGACAGCACCAATATGAATAGTCTCGTATCGCCACCACTATTGAAAAAATTGAGCCCCTATTTTCAATTCGACTTAAATCAATAATATGAAATCATTGAAAAGAGAAAAAAAATAATGACACAAATGAATATTGCCATATCATCCACCGAAAGTTTTATACAAATCTTTAAAAAGTAGATATTAGTCCTTCAAACAAATAATATTTTCCCTTATTTGCACATAAAGTAAAAAAAATAATGAAGATTATCTTCAATTTCTGTATAAGTTATGGACAAAAAATACTTTCCACTTATACACTTCCTCGGGGAAAGTAATCAAAATACATGTACCTTCACAGCAATGTCTCCTTTGTATCGACCACCTGCGAACTCTATACACATAATGGATGACACTTATTATTATAAATTTATATTCCCTCCGTCCTAAATTATTTGTTATTCTAGAGTTCCACACAGATACCAATATGTGTGACAAAAATACTAAAATACCCTTATTAGTAAAAATATGAAAAGGGTGTTTAAAAAAGAGTGCATGAAATAGTATGTAGAAAGAGGAAGAGAAAGAAAGTATGAGTGTATATATGTGTGGAGAGAGGAAGAGAGAGAAAATATGAGTATATTAAATAGACAAATAGTATGTAAAGAGAAAAAGTATGAGTGCATATATATGTGTAGAGAGAGGATGAGAGTAATTGTGAGACCCCAGATTTTATGAATAAATATTTAATTTTTCTCGAAATAATTTTTTTATATTATGGTGTGGATTTGATATAATAGTTATGGGTAGTATTTATAAATTTTGCAAAGTAAGCAAGTTGTTTTAAAATATTCGTTTGGTCGGGGAATATTCTTTTTATCGGGGAATATTCGTACGACGGCACAATCATTAGTGGACCCCACAACAGAAGTATAGTCGTAGTTAGAAAACGACAAAATTATCTTTCTATAAAAATAACGGATGAGGTGTTACCGTTAAAACTGTTGAACTACCCGGTAGTAAAAGTACAGTAATACGCGTGGTTGCATAGTAGCACACGGTATTGATTATTGATGCTTATGTGAGAAGTCACTCAGCTATACTCAATTATTGCTACAGTAATTACTGCATCATATTTCTTAAATTATTGTCATAGTATCATCTGTATAATATGTTATATTATTAAATCAATAATTGAGACGTTGTGGTAAGTTTGGTTATTTTTATGGGGGGCCATATGTCATCATCTAAGAGTCTCTTCGTCAATAGTAATTACCGTCGTCAATAGTATTTACCTTGGTCAATAGTATTTACCTTGGTCAATAGTAATTACCTTCGTCAATAGTATTTACCTTGGTCAATAGTAATTACTTTCGTCAATAGTAGTTGTCCCTTCAATATTACCAAGAGTCATTTGACCCTTCGTTAGGACCAAGAGTCATTTGACCCTTCGTTAAGACCAAGAGCCACCCTCAGTTTTTCTATAAATAGAGGCCTAGGGCTTCATTATTTTTCACGAATTCATTCAAGCGATAGAGAGATAAAGTATAGAGAGAATAAGAGAGAGAATAAAAATATTCTGCTACTTCACTTTTCCAATATCCAGTTCTTTTAAGGTAGGAAATATTATTTCTTTTATATTCATGAAGAGAACTTCTGTTATTCCATTCTTTATTATTCTGTTGGAATAACCAGTATACGCGGTCTACCCTATACTTGGTGACATTCTTCTATTATTCTGTTGGAACATCCTGTCTGTGTGTTTTACACCGGACCTGGTTCCGTTTTTATTATTATTCTGTTGGAACATCTTGTGTGTGTGTTTTACGCCGGACCTGGTTCCATTATTTATTATTTTGTTGGAATAAACTGTCTGTGCGGTCTATCGCATGCATGGTGATTTCTTTTGTTATTCCATTCTTTATTATACTCAGTTGGTTAAGTTTTGACTTCTATACTCCATGAAATTTGTGGAATATCCTTGATAGTTGCGTTTCATCCAGTATCTTTTCAAGAAAATATTCTTCTAAGCATTCTTGAATTTTACTCCACAAAGCAGTATCATGTTGACAATTTGGACGTTGTTAATTCCTAGACAAATTAATTCTTGAACTTATTTTATTGAATTCTTATATCATTGTCATCATCCTCATGTTTATAAAATGTTGAAAGTCATCTGTGGCCTGTAGTGCATAGATGGACTTGGTATGATTATGACCTGGGATTATTCGGTATAATCATGACCGTAATGTTACAAATGATGTGGTAAAAGTCTTCATTGGCCCGTAGTGCATTGATGGACAGTTGTTGACATGATCATGACCATTGATGAATACACAAATATCCTTGGCCCGTAGTGCATGGAATTTGTGGTCGTGACCCTAACGAATATCCTTGGCCGTAGTGCAGGGATGATGTGAATTATTTATTAAGCTGAGTCTCAGTGATAAAATTGTTGAAAAACCTTTTAAATCATAAAAGATAGTAGAGTTTATTTTCTACTTGACTCTTTTAATGGATTGTTTGTTCCGCTACAGTTAAACTTGATGTCTATTATATTTTATCAGTTTAACATTGTTGAAGACTAATGATAATTTATTCTGCATTATCTTAGTCATAATATTTCTTACTGGGCTAGTTGAGCTCACCCTTTCTTTCACTGTTCTCTTCAGGAAATGAGAACGTAGCTGGAGCAAGTCGGGGAGCGGAGTGATGGTCCGAATGATAGTATTAGTTAGTAATCCTCACTATTCTATGTAATAGTGTGTTAATAAATGTAATGAAGGCTCCTTTTGAGTATGAATACTCTCTAGAAGATAATATTTGTATTCAAACTCACAATTTATGTTTTGTCGTATTGTACACGACAGTTGTATTAGTAAGTTGTATTTGTATTCTGTACCATGTATCTGACGACCCAAGATGGGTGATGTATACCTAATTTTAGGGGCGTCACAGTAATGACTATCAATAATTAGGTAAATGGGTAAACTTGAAAAATAAAGAAAAAAAATGCATTGAAATCTTGAAAAAACAGATATTGTGGGATAATTTTTTTTTGCTAAAACAGCAGATAATTTGGGACAGAATGAGTAATAAATACAACGCGTATATCAATTAATTTTTTTTACAACAGTCTATTTTCCAATTATCTACCAAATTTATAATAAATACAACATTGTGTATATCAATATTTTTGTTTACAACAATCTATTTTTCGATTATCTACCAAAAAATATTACCACTTTTAATAAACTATGTTCATAAAAATACATATAACACCATTTTCCTTGTAGATCTGTCAAGCTCTACCATGTCTTCAGTACATAAACTTTTGAAAGGAAAGACTATCCATCGACAACGTCCACGACCAACAAATATTGTTTGTAACAAAAATTTGTTATTTATAAGAGAAAGCAAAATGTTAGTAGTATCGCAAGAAAGAAACAATTAACACGTGATTACTTGAATACGATTTAAGAATTATAAAATACACATAATTGTGATAACTTTTCTCCATCCTCGACTTGTTGAATGAACACGTTTCCATTCAATAGCATTATCATCCCAAGACTGCAAAAATTGAAATGAATCGTTTAGTTATGTCTTTTAAAAATTAAATATCAAAACTTTTATCGTAAGAATATCAATAATGCACGGAAATAAGAAATGGTACCTCCAACATATCAAATTATAACAAAACTTCATGATAGACAATATTTGTTGTGGACTTGTCAATTAATTCACGAAGTATGCATAAGCGGGAAAAACTTGTGCATCTTGACAGAGCTACATATAGTTGATCGTGACTAAATACTGGTGTACGTAAATCTACCCCAACAAATTTGACAGACTGACCCTGTGATTTATTCATTGTCATTGCATACGCTAACTTCACTGGTAATTGTCTTCTCGTCATTTTAATACTTAACTCAGACGAAGATGGAGTCAAAGAAATTCTTGGAATGAATACCAAGTTACCATGCTTATCACCAGTTAAAATCTTTGCTTCAAGTACTAAAGCACCACACTTGACTATGATAAGTCTAATACTATTACAAAGGCCATCTTTCGGTGCAATGTTCCTTAGAAGCATTATTGGACAACCACGTGAACTAATCATTGACTAATCCTCTCTAGAAGTGTATTATTATCCCTCATTTTCACAGAGCTTTCTTTAAGCTTAAAAGAAAAACAACATGACACATAAAAATCCGCCTCATTTTCTTATTGATTCTCATGATCTCATCAACTAAAAGGCTCTAAACTGCAAGTAGTCATCCGAAGCACCTTCAGTCAAATCTCTCAAAACCCAGAAAGAAAAATGAAAGATAAACAAAGCCCAGAAATAGATCAACATGAACAATAATGTTTTTTAAGGCAGATCAACTTTCATAGACAAAACCAATTAATTTAAAGAAAAACAGAAACCCCAAAATAAGACAAAACATGAAACTTTATTCTGTACCAGATAATCTTTTGATGCATGTAGTTATTTCAATATATAAACAATCTTTTGATGCATGTAGTACCTGAAAAATGTGCCTTCTAGTTTTAATATCATGGAGAGGGAATTCTATCTTCCTGTCAATTCGGCTAATTTTGGACCATCTCCAAGGTATTTTTGGATCAATTCACTTCCGATATCACGTAAGAAAGCTGCGGATGTAGAGTTTGCCACTGCCTGAGGAAACCCAAAGGAGACTTAAGAGTCTAAAGAGTTTTTTAAAAAGTAAATACTCTTTCAGCAAGAATAGATCTTAAATTGTGGAATGCAATGAAAAAGAACTGAACGGTTGACAGAAAGTAACAACTAAAAGAGGAATGTCCACTCCTAACAGAGTTCTCATCATTGCACAAAGTTAGTTGAAGCTTGAAACACATAGATGTAGAAATAAAAGATATACTTCTTACTTGTATATAAATCAGCTCAACACTCAAAGCTTTTACCAACTTTGGGATCCTGTTTCATTGTTCATATTTATCATATGGAGTTAGCAGCCACAGTTATATATGTACTACATGCCCATTGTGTACATAATATACACAAAATAAAAAATCCTATGTGCTGCTCACCTTGCAAATACTTGTATACAAACAACTTGAGGTTATTCAAATGACCTCACAATGAACATCTGAGTACATTGCTTCATAAAGTTAACTACAATTTTCTTACTAACTAATATCAACATTAGAGGTATCGTGGCTATCTGATGAAAAAAGCATAAGCAAGATGATCAAATATCATAGAGTTTCATTTAATTTCAAAACTAAAATAAAAAATAAAAAAATTGATAAGCATACATAACATTAAAGAGTTGACAATAAAAATAGGACTCAAATAGAATTCCAATTTTGCAGATAATAAACTATAATATTCCAAATTTTATTAAAACATTATCATATTATTACATACCTTGGCAAGTAAGGTCTTGCCTGTTCCTGGCTCCCCATAAAGTATTACCCCTTTAGGTGGCTTGATATACCAATGTCTTCATATAATTCAGGGTGTCAATGGGACCTCAACTGCTTCTTTGATTTCCTGTATTTGGGCATCTAACCCGCCTATATCAGCATATGATTCCAAAGGAGCCTTCTAAACTTTCATTACAGAAACCATTGGGTCAACATCATCTTGAAGCAACCCAACCACAGAAAGAACCTGAAAAAGATCGCACATAATACGAAAACTTACAATTATCAGCGCACTATAATAGCTGATTAACTATTTTAATCAACCAAGAGTTGTTATATTAGTATGACTTACAAATAATTCCTGGTATATGAGAACATGAGAACAATTAGCTAATAATTTTTTCATGTTGTCATGATATCATCTTGATTTATAATAAAGATACTTCAAGGGACTACAGAGCATCTCTACCGGTGGCTACCAGGAGGTAATTATTTACTAATTCATACAAAATCAAGACTCATAAATGCTACTAACTTTCTGAAACACCTGGAATAAGTAAATCAAGCAATACCAGACAACTAAAATACAAAAAGCAATTTCATCTCAATCTCTCCACATCGTTTTCTCATCGACGAAACATCACTTTAAAATGCATATAAGCCTAGTAAACACCCCAAATCATCAAAATCAAGCAATACCCGCCAATAAAAACCAGAACAAAAAAAACCATAACCAGATCAACATAAAAAAAAATAGAAGCCAAACTTGAGTTTGAGATCGGTCTCAAAATTGAACTCTAATCACGATAGTAAGGGAAAGAAGGGGAAGAACCATGAGCAAGAAGAGAGCAATCGGACGATTGAGAAGAAGAATGGCCAATGGTGGCTAGGGGAGAGGTAATGTCCATGCCAGGAAATTTGTGGGACTCTTTGGGTGACCAGCGCGTGATTGGATCGCAAGTGTTAGAGGGAGGAGAGTGAGGAGGATGAGGAGTTTGGAGGTGAAGGATTGGTGGGCGGGTGAAGGTTAGGGTCTGGCGGAATAAGAATACAAACCCGTCATTGCTATGGAAGATGCACAAAGAGAGAGTGGAGAGAAATTGGAGTTTAAGTGAAGTTAACATACATATTTTTCTATAAAAAAAATGCTCTGGAATTGTTTATGCACCTAGTTAGTACTCCCTTAGAAATTCAAATGGCACAGCCTTCACTTTCAATTGTCCTTTCAGCAACAACTAATGACAAAAAGTTCTAAAGGGATTAGGTTTCAGTTCATCCATGGAACCATTTATGCAAGAGATGATTTTATCATGCTTAGACCAAACGATGTTCAACAAATATCCAATTTTCTTACATGAAACATAACACAAACATCTTCAAGGGATGACAATTACAATAGTAATTTATTTCAACACTTTTGTATGCATATTGAAGAATCTACATTGGCATCAGATGATAAATGAAAATTAAGATGTTGTTGCCACATTAATACACTTAATACTGGCCAGTATAGGAGTTGGGATAGGGGTAAGGGTAGGGGGGAATTAAGAGTTTTGTAGCTATACTTCAGTAATCTAGAATTGTTATAAGTATATGTAGTGGACAATATTTTTCTTTTACCTCCCCAAAATCAACTATAAAAGCTTATTAATCAACTCATGATGATCCATCTCACACCCAAAGTATTTCCACTTCAGTCATGATATATTCTTCAACTGCAAAACCTATATATATTATCCCTCCTTTCACCGAAAAAAGTCCCTTTCGTAAATAAATAAATTGTTTCACGAAAAGAGTCATCTTTTTATTTATGGTAGTATAAAAAAATACAATGTTCTAAATTTCAATACCATGCTGCAGCCACCACCAAACACTCAATCACTCATTATATTTTTCAGAAAATAAATTTGCTAACAATTGATAACCTTAAAAATTACAAATACCATGCTGCAGCCACCACCAAACACTCAATCACTCATTATATTTCCCTTTCATTTTTCTTATACGGATAAATTCTTGAGAACCATGTGTTATTTAATTTATAACTTCTTTTTCCCTCTTTCTTAATCCCACTAAAAATTTCCAATCTTTTCAATTCTTCAACAATCTTTTGACTCAAACCAATAAAATTGAACCACATCGACTAATAATGAAGGGTTGGCTCCATATTTGGTTTATGCCAAATAAGAAATATGTTACTGGTGATTATCATGGGATTTGATTAATTCCAAAGGTACTAATCTAGAAGTATGCAAGAAATAGTATCTTCCACAATTACATTATAAGTATGTAATAATAGATATCCAAATATTAAAACTAAGCTAGATTTTAGTACATAAACCACGGTCAACGGTGCGGTGGGATTTATGATGATTTATATTTTTTATAGTGTTAGACTTAATTATCTAATGATTGTGTGAAGCACGAACTTTATTTTGTTATAAAATTATTGTATTATTTATACCTTTTTATCATATACTATTATGATAGATTAATATTGTGTACATTGATTTTTATATAAAGATTTTTTTTTTTTTGAAATATCATATTTAACTAATAATGTGAAACTAATGTGTCTGAAGTATTTATATATTTTTTTCTGAAATAATGTGCATATAAAGGAAATTATTTTTTATTTATCTATCACTCTATTGCTGATATTGCTTTTCACAAACTAATGCTACCAACTCTTCCTACAATTGTTGTTGAATTAATGTATCTCATTGCCTCCATTAACTACTCTACTTGAGGTAGCTTGGATGGTGTCCTTCCATCAATCTTCGTTTTCGGATCTTGTTTGAAAATATAGACTCGATCTGCAGCATGCTTGAATGCAAATAAATCAAACAAAACTTGTGTTGTTGTACTTGTTTTTATTCTAGTAAAACAAAAAACAACTTCTATATAACGGGAGTGGTTAGCATGAAATGAACTTTATAATAAGTTCACTCCATGGCTAATACAGTGCAAACACGCAAGCGGAGAGATTACCCTCCTGTCTATGTGTCAGTATTATATTGGACATGATAACCCTTGTTGCACTGTTGTACTAATGCTCCTGGGCTACTGCACTACTTCAACCTGTTGCAAACACTTACACTACTGCACCACTTCACTAATACACTGTTGCCATCATATTTCCACATTGAAATGCTCTAATTGCTGCTACATAATACTAACTTTTATTGGACTATTAAACCATAGATGACGAAAGTCTTCTTTTTTCTTTTCTTGATCCCACACAACCACTGCAAGCCTTATTCTTGGTCTTAATTCTACATAACTGAACTTTTTCTCAAAAATAGCTTCCTATCTTAACCAAATATTCCACATGGTAGTTCTAGATGTCTGGCATGTAAGGTTCTAGATGAAGGGTAGTGTGTCGTTTAGAGTAAAATGATATAAACCAAAATACAATGAATTGAGATGCTATGCATCCTTCAGAGAGAAATTACCAAGCATTTCAAACTTTAAAACCCAGACAAACCCCGACTCCCTCCTCTGCCACCGTTTTGTGGATTAGAAAGAAAACCCATAATATGACTAACTACAAGGTGATAAATTACAGGGTATTAACACTCGTGAAATACATAAAAATCATCATTAATTAGAGCTGCATAATTCAAGACGAAATGCCACCAAACATTTTAGAAAAACAAACGTCAATCCCTTCTATAAAAGTAAATAAAGACATTGATAAGCCCTTGTATAAAAGCAACAAACCGGGCTATAGAACATAAGGGAAAATCACATCGAAGAAGAACTAAACAGAGAGAAACATTAAACCAAATGAAATAGAAATAGTAGTTCAAAAAACCCAGATTAAAGAAACAATAGTCCCTCCAAAAGAGGACTCATTTCTTTCAAAAATAAAACAGGGCGAGAAAATAAAAATCAAAGTAAAATGTGAAAAAGACTAATAAAGATGGAGAAAAGAGGCCATGTAGTTAGTATAAAACCCATACAACACAGGAATTAAAACCCACACAAACTCGAGATTTGTGCGCCTCTTCTCTAGTCTCACAAATGAAGAATGCAACCTCTTGATCGTGTCATATTATGTCGACTTAAAAGGTATAAATATACAGCACAAACAGAAAGAACACCACCGGAAAAAGGAAGCAAGGCAACTTCACTACCGAAATTAAGGTCTACCTGCCTCCCAAAATTAGGGAGGCATGCTACTGACTGCCAGAACAGAATGGTTTCGTGGGCATTTTTCTCAATGGACAAACAATCCGCCTTAAAGTTTTTCTTTTAACAACTTGTACAGAGCATTAAGAGGGATGACTAAAATAGTCCACATCAATAAAAGAAATTTAATAACACAACATGAAAAATAACAATAAGCAATACTTGTGAGTACACAAAGAGGAGAAAAAATAAGATATTTTTTAGGTGCAGGGGAAATTCGGGCAGAAGTGGACACTATTATTTATCAATAAAAAAGAACAATAGACAAAGTGAGTGAAAAATAGAAGTAAATTATACTAACTGGGGTACAACGGCGAGCATTCAGACGCGAGAATGGACCAAAAGGAGAAGTAAGGATGACCGAACCTATGAAGTTATAGATACAACCTTTCGGAAGTTTGAAGCGCGAGGTGGTAATGGCGGAGGAGCTGTGGAGTAGGACAGGAGGCGGCAGAGAGCTGAAGAAGTAGCAAGTGACTGAAGAAGAAGGTTTGGCAGTTCGATAGATAGAGAGAAAGAGACTGAAGAAGAAGCAAGTGACTGAAGTCTGAAACCCTTGTTTTTTTCCTCCGTGTTTTGTTAGCCTTGTAGATACAATTAGTATTGTCGTATTGAAGGTTAGATTTATCCAAGTTTTTAACGGTCCCGATCTTTTAATAGGCTTGAGTGGGAGATGTAATTTTTTTAAAATCATTTGTGTTTTGTATAAATAGGTTATTGATTCTGACAGTATATATATATATATTATATCTCTCTATTTTTATAGATTAGAAACTAGATGAAAAGATTTTCATTTGTGCGATTGTGATCGGAGAGCCAAAACTCAAAAGCCATAGCCATGTAGTTTTGTATTGTAGAACAATCTAGAACTATTATCTCAACCGTAAAATTTTACTACCTCCATCCCATAATAACTGTCGTTGTAGAAGGAAATTTTTTTCCCAATTTATTTGTCGTTTACAACTTTCTAAAAGAATAAATTATTTACTTTCCTATATCACCCCTACATTCTCTCATTGTCCCAAGAAATTTTTCTCTTGTATTAATAGTTTCAACTTCCCATAAAAGGATAGTGATGAAATTTCACACTAATTTTAATTAATAAATGATAACACCAAATGACTTTCTTAATCCATGTGTATCAAGCTAAAGCGACAGTTATTCTTATGGAATGGAGGGAGTATTTTTTTTAATTCAGATCCATTTCCTAATTTCGAACCCGCTTTCTATAAATAAAAATTAGGGACTCCTACACACATTCATCAGCACCCGACTTTCTGGTTTTATGGATTTATGGGTTTTCTGCCTAGTATTTTGTAAGATAAATCTGACAATTAATAACTAAGGAAGTAATAAATAAAGTTTTTATTATTATTCTAAACTTTATTTATAATATTCTTCGTGTCAAGTTTTTATTATTATTCTAAACTTTATTGCAGTTACATGCGATTGCGGTATTGCGGTTACATACCCACTTTTATATATATTTAAAAAAAGTTATAATATATAATATTTATATTACTAATTTAAAAATTATTTTCACTTCAACACATATCTATTTAAAATTGTTATGTATAATATAAATAATAAAAAAATTAAATTTACAAATTGTAACTATAGATGAATATTATGCAAGGAACTACTACTGTTACATAAGTTTAACTAAAAATAAATAAATTCGTAGAATTAAAGAGATTTTAATAACTAATAAAAAATAATTTATGTTTTTTGTACTCGTGGAAAAATCAGAAATATTTCACTTTTCTCATGTAATAGTAGTATTTTAATCACGTTGCCATATGTTAAATTTCAGTGTGGCGGAGAGAAGTCTCTAACATCGCCACTTAGCGAGCCACCACCACCACCACCACAACTTGTTGTAAGATGACGGAAGTAGAAGCAAGGTAGCAGGTAGGTAGCTTTTTTCATAGGTAAGTAGAGGAGTTGATGCGAGTCTAGTACTGCAGGGTTCTCCATAGCTTTTTTTCTCTCAATTCATATACAAACAACCATTCAAATACATGCATAATACTTTAACTTAACTGCAATCAAATATAGATAGACAAAAAGATTCAAAGAGGGATTAACTGTAGTTATTGTTACCCAAGCTTCTTCCCTACCTGTGATCAGTTCCAGAAGAACCACTCCAAAGGAATAAGCATCTGTTTTGCTTGAATCTACCCCAGTTTCTTCATATCCTGGTGCTAAATACTCGAAAGTTTTCAATACCCTGGTTTCTGAAAACCAATCCAAGTCCTCATATTGATTTCAGCTATATACCAATGCCACATGATGGATGAAATGGTGTCAACAAAAAAAATAAAAATCATGTCTAGCCTTGAAAAAATTTAGAATTTAAGATTTGATCTTACCAGCGGATTGTAGTCGTGGGTCAGGAGGATGTTGTTTGGTCTCATACTTCCATAAAAGCTTTTGCTATGCAGATATTCTAGTCCTATTGCAGTTCCCATTGCTATTTTCATTATGTTAGTGCTTTACTTCTGTCTGCATCAATTTGTTACAACAAATTATAATGTCAACAAAATCTTCCTTTATATAAAAACTACAGAACAATTAATGTCAAATCTCAGCATTCCTAGCATGTTAGATGTGCATTTAGTGAACTGTTGCTAACATACTCGTAGACCAGCAACCTTTCAGGCCCTTCTGAATATGATCCTAATAGCACTGCCACATTTTCATGTCTAGCCTTTCCAAGCATTTGAACTCGAGACTTGAATTCCATTTCACTGATGGTTTCCAATGCGCGTCTCCTAACAACAATCCTCATTCCGTCGCTTAAAATTCCTCCATAAAATACCTTGCGATTATGAGATAGTAGATTGTGTTGGGAAAATCCACTCGTAGCAAATTGTAAGTCCCCGTAAGTGAATTCCCTAACAAGTCCAATTCTTGGCCTTGTGTTCATGCACACGGAGCAAATGGAGTTCTGGTATAGTACTTGTTAATATTCCCCACCTGTGTCTGGGGGAATGTCTTCTGCAGCCTTTGGTGCTCTTACATATTCAACATCTCCATCATGCTTCAGTCTAATGATTCCACATGTGAGGTAGTCCATAATATATTTTTCATCTTTCCTTAATTTCCTGTTTTGTATCAAGAAAAACATAAAATGTCGTTTAAAATTGTACATGAAGGATACATGGATAAGTTTGCCAGTTATATAGATGATGCTAAAAATGTTATTTAATGAAGGAAGGCTTGATTGTTATATTTTCAGTTCTCCTAGAAGGAATATTCAGGTAAGATATCCTTCAGTTCTAATTTGATCATAGGTTGTTATTTAATTTGCATAGGGATTATTACACTTATTCATAATAGGAATTATAACGAACCTGTTAAGGATTACACATGTTGCATCAAAATTCTTGGCAGCTTGTACAGTGACTTCTTTCAGTAAATGGCCTGCTTCAACTGCGGTCTCGATTTCAATCTAAATTACATGGAAAATATCAGTTAAATAACATTTAAAAGTTATACAAGGTTGCATAACTGCGAATTTTAAAGGTAATACAATCGCTACCACGGTCATTGTTTGGCTTTAGATTCTATCTCAATGGCCTCATTAGCCTCATGCAGTTGATGCAATTAGTACTATTTAGATTGTCATTTTATGGAACAAAACAATCTATTTATCTATCTATGACAGACACACACAGACACAACAAACAATAAGATTAACTACAGGAAAGTGAGAGGGAAAAAAATGATTAGTCAATGACCTGTTGCATTTTTGTCAGCTGAAGTATATTCTTGATCTCATGATTGTTTTGGTCCTCATCTAGCTTCTTTGCAATTTCTTTGTGGATACTTTCTTGTCTCTGCTTAATTGTTGCACTGCAATGCAATCTACTTTTGAATCTTACTGATATTAGTTTAGTATGTGATTAGAAAACAGAATCACAGTAAGGAAAGAAAAGAAAATAACAGACTCATCTTGATATTAATTTTCTTTTGAAATGATTAATATCATCCTTCGCCCGTTCATTTGTTGACATTTTTTACTTGCTACCAGTACACGACCTTTATTATGAAAGAAGATAAGTTCTTACCTAGTATCCCACAGCCCCTGTAAGATACAGTGTTAGCAGTCCTTAATCTTGTCACCGGGCTGAAGAGACAAGCCACACAACGCCCACGTGATTGCATGTACAGAAAGCTCAATCGATGCATCTTGAATCTCCAGCACCCTCTGAACTCTCAATGACATTTCTCTATCGGTAATGAAACCTGTCGTTTAACTCGTATCAAAAGGAAGAGTATGATGGTATTTTGAAGGGTGTATGCATAGTAAATCTCTTGTTAATCTCTGTCTTTCCAAGTTTTTGGAAGTTATGAAAAACAGAACATTTAACTAGAAGGGATGAAAACAAAACATATGAGCTGTTTGATACACACTTAAATTCACCAATTGTTTGTCATTTCTCAAGGTGGAACTACCACAGATGTAGGCATTTTTCCATAAAGTTGAAAAAGTGCCCAATAGAGCTGGTTGGGTTATTTTCGATAAGCCTAATTTATTTATTTTTGAGAATTTTGTCCATTTTCCTATCTGCAATAACTAATTTTCACCTAGATTAGTTCAGTTCTCTCCTAGGAATGCTAACGTTGTACATATTCTCTTTTTCATTCCCTTTGGAAACTCTACAATCCAAACAGTTTTTAGTGCAATTTGACTTGCTTATTACTACTTCAGTTCCAACTACACACAACACTAAGCCCATTGGACTGAACCCCACTTTCAAACAAACAAATAAAGACAAAATTGGGCCCACCCCTACAATTCCTCCAATTTAATGAGCTAATCCAACAGCCCAAAGTGATCCAACAAACACAACAGATGTGAAAAGAGTTTTGATACAAGTTTAAGCTATTAGACTTAAAATCAATAAGCAGAGAACAAAATTACAGTGGACCAACCATACATACTTGGAAGTTGGAACAATCTATGCCTCACATGTGACTTGCCGGAACATATTTGAAATAATTAGAGTCATTAGACAGCCGTGATGAAATAGGTTCATTGTGGTGGAGTCTAGACAGCCCAATGAAAATCAGCTCGATAATACTGACTTTTAAGTCGATGCACCATCTCCAGCTCAACTCATGATCAGATAGTCGTGTTTGCACCAATTCTTTCACTTGCTGCTATCTATGCTGGTCCTGCGTATTTATTATTTAGCTTCAGAAAAACGGAACGAAAGACTACATTAAGGAGGAGGAAAAAAACTGTGAATGGCTCTTGAAAACTGGCGATTTTGTTTAAATCTTTTCCTCACATAAATTTTACAATCCATAATATTCAAGAAAACAACATTTGAAGAGATTTTATGCACAACTTATGATACATGACCAACAAGATCAGAATCATTTCATCTGTTCCAGATTATATAAATGTCTTTTTTAGTTTGGACCACTTAACTTGTGCTTGTTTATTTGTCAATAATTCATTCTTTACCTTCTCTCCTCCATTTAGCTAATTTTGAGGTACTGAAGTAGACAATGTACACCTATTAGGCGGTGCTCATCTGGCAGGCAGTTCTGAGAACCTCTCTTCTTTTTTAGCTCTTTTTTTTCCATGAATAAGTCTTAATTTCATACCTTCAAATAGTAGAATTATCTAACAGATCTCTTCTATATATTATTAAAGCGTCAAACCACACTCACAAAGCCATATACAAAGAGGGAACAATGGAAGACTTAACCAAATAAGTAAGTAGGATAAAGTAGACTAACTAAATGAACAAAATAAGTAATAGAACATGAGGACAAAGAAGACCTGAAAAATATTTTAGTAGCGACTTTTATGTAATTCCTGATTTACATTTATGTAATGATGAGAATTAATATATTGTAAGTTTAATATATATATATATATATATATATATATATATATATTGCCATTCGAAATTTTATTTCATAATATTTTCTTTATAGTTAAACATTGTCCACACTAAATAATTTAGTGTCCGCCACATAGATATTGTATCCCATTGTAAAACAGATGATTACTACATATCAGAATGCAACAAAAGTACTATTTTAGAAGTTCTCAAAGAGCCGCAGACAAAGTTAAATTTAGTTTTACCTCAAAGTTAAGGTTTGCAGCTTAGCTGATGGATATATCCTGCTCCACTTTCACATATTTCCGGTATGGGTAGAGTGATACGAAATCAGGATGTTGATATGTCAGGTGAATGCTACCATTCAGTAGTCCAAACCGATGAACCTAAAGCAAAACAAGAATTTTTAACTAGATGTGTGTAATGCATTACCAAGTGAAAACAAGAAAATAATAATGTATAAAACATCAGATGGAAAAATAATTGCAACAAACCTGAAGGTCGACAAGGAATGCTGGAGGAGAATACAACATCCCAAGGATCCCATCCTATGTTGATTTAGGATTCTCTAAAACCTCCTTCACTGTTCTCATCTCGCTTCACAGCAAGACCTTCACGTGTTGGTAACAGAAGACCTTGTCTGCACCACAGGTTTCTTATACAAATTTGGGCATTCCCTAACACTGAAATCTTGTAGAGATGGCAATTCAACCCCAATACTCTTCATCACTGGTAGGTTCCACATATGCAATTCGTGTAGCTTATGCAATGTACTCTCTGATACACTCTGCTCAAAGACACTCCCCAGCCTTTCACAAAATTTTACATGGAGGATCTCCATATTTTCAGGCAGATGGGATGAAGAGAGAACAGTTACAAGTGTAGGGCATTCACCAACTTGTAATGAGTGCAGATTTGGCACCATACACCCCACCCTTTTCAACTTGGGTAGTGCCCACAGATGTAATGTCTGTAACTTTGGTAACATTACGGACTCATGTTCAAACAGAGTCTCCAATTCATCACAGAATTTGATTTCAAGGACTTCAAGGTTATCAAACTGCTGTGACGAACAAAAGACTTCTGAAAGTTTTGGGCAGCAGTCAAGGTAAAAAAACTTGAGGTTTTTAAAGATATTTCCTTGCAGGTTCCCATTGACAATACACTCCAAATTTGTAGCATTAGAGACCCACAAGATCTCAAGATTATCTCCCAATATCTCCATCTCTTCTACCTGTTCCCCTGAGTTGGCAGTATATCTTACCTTCTCAGCATCCATAATACTCTTCATTCCGTTACATCTCTCAATCCAACAGATTTTCATCTCCTTCATGTTGTCCAAATGTAAATCGGATAACAAATTGATAAACGGATTATCAATCAAATACACAACGTCAGCATGACCTAAGAGAACATCAACACCCACAGGGTAACTTTGAAATCCACGAATCTCCAAAGATCGTGCTCGTTCTGTAAGGTGACCAAATTGCCTAGCTTGAAAGAAAATCTCTCTGAAGATAAGTTCATTTGTGTGGACATATTTATTTACCTTTTTGCTCTGTTGATTGATGGGACGGAGAAGGAAATGGAATTGCTTGAAGCTGGTATCCCACAAAGAGGGATCCTCTTCCAAGAGTTCAAGAAACTGGGTACTACTCACAGATATGCCATGTTTATCATACTCAGTTTGTGTTTCAGCTGACCAATTAGAGATAATCCATTGCTGCTGATTCAGGTCTTCTTCCGGGTTCTCTAATTTGATGGTATCAGCTCCTTGATTTTTTCTCTTTCTAGGAAGTTCAAGCAGCTCAAGTTGAGCTAAATTTGAGATCCCGCAGGGAAGTTGGATAACATTGTGCCCCAATAGATCGGTCATTTTCAGATCTAGAAAATTTTTCACGCTTGAATGATACTGACGAAGGTTTCTGAAACTGCCAAGGGATTGTAATTGGCTAACAGCTGTTGCAGAAAGATCCAGAACCTCAAGATTCGTAAGTGTATCCAAATCTGGCACATTTTCAAGATCCTGGCAACCCCTAAGAGAAAGAACATTAAGGTTTTTGAGGTTTGACATGGCTGGTAAACCTTTAATCAGGGTTTCAGAGAGATTGAGAATTCGAAGGTTGTTCATGCCCTCCAAAAAATCAGCTCCTATTTCTCCCAAAATGCTGACACCAGAAAGGTCAAGCTCCTCAAGTTTTGAAAGAGTTATATCCTTTGGAAGTTTTTTCAAGTTGGTACATTTTTTCAGTAAGAGCTTACGGAGGTTGCTTGGATTTGGCAGAGGTGGAAGGATTTCAATCTTTGTTTCAGAAAGGTCAAGCATCTGAAGGCGAGACATGTGCTCAAATGAGTTGTTTGGTATGACCGTCAAAGCAGTACAGTGTGAAGCATCAAGCACCTCCAGCTTTGTAAGGGCATTCAATTCTGGCAACTTCTTCAATGACTCGCAACATGATAGTAAAAGCTCGCGGAGATTAAAAAGATTGGAGAGCGATGGTAAACTTGTGACTTTGGTTTCCGACAGTTTGAGTTCTTGAAGGCATGTCAAATTTTCAAAAAATCCTTCTTCAATTTCTTCCAGTTGACTGGAACCTGAAAGATCAAGTACCTCGAGATCTTGGAGGGCCTCCATCAGTGGTAGTTGCGTTAGCTGAGAGCAACCTTTTAGAAATAGATGGCGTGGATTGCCAATGTTAGATGGTAGCTTTTCAATTCTAGTGTTGGATATATTAAGGATCTTAAGGCTACCAATATTTTCTAGTGACTGATCATGAAATTCTTTAAACTTTATAGCACCTGAAATATCAAGAATTTGAAGACTGGTCAGAGGAGCAATGCTTCGCAGTCTATCTAAATCTGCACAATCACTTAGCACGAGATGAGTGAGATCCCCAAGTTCTTTGAGCAAAGGTAAGGTTTTAACTTTGGTTTTAGAAAGATTCAGCATTTGAAGTCTCAGATTTTTGCGAAAGTTCTTGTCTTTCAGATATACCAAAGAAGTAGCATCAGAAAGATCAAGACCCTCGAGATTTACAAGTTTTGAGAGGACGCCTACTTCTCTTAAGCAAGAACACCCTCTAAGGATTAGCCAGCGTAGCTCAACAAGGTCGTAAAGAGATGAAGGTAATGATTCAATGTTAAGTTTGGAGAAATTGAGGCTCTGAAGTTGGGGCATGTCCTTAAAAAAATCATTTGGGATATTTTTTAAGGAGGTAGCACCAGATATCTCAAGCACGGTTAAATATTTAAGTTGTGGAGTGAGGTTAATTTTCTCCAAAAAGTCGCAACCTCTGAGAACAACCACATAAAGGTCAGGCATTTCAGACAAGGGAGATGGCAGCTCTTTCAGCGTGGGGTGGAAAAGAGCTAAAACTTGAAGTTTTTTGGACTGAAGGAAATTAGTTAAGATTTCCCCACTAAAATGGTTGCCATCCAGCAGTAAGGTTGAAAGATTCGTCCCTTGTTTATCCTTGAAAAGTGTTCTAACAACACCATCTTTATGTGTAATCCTCCCAAAGCCTTTCCACTTTCTATCAAAGACAGTAGCCAATCCTAGAGTAACTTTTCCGAGAAATCCAAAATGGTGGCAATCATACAAATTTAAGACAGGTGCCTCCATGATCACATAACCAGCCTCTAGTTCTTTCAGCATCCCACAATCAATGAGCTCCATCACGACATGATGCCCTATCTCATAAGCCTTCTCAATTGAATCAATGCAGCCAAGATATCCTTCCAATATCCAGTAAGTTATCAAATCACTGTAATGTACACTTCCACGTTCACGGAAGACGTGCCTGCCTTGCCAGCAGAAGTCAATTAGGACACTAATTGGCAACAGATCATATCCACTACGCAGTAATTGCATAACATTGTAGTTTTCATCAGTATCTGCTTCCTCCAATGCATTTTGTAGTAGCTGCACCCCAGAATCACGCTTTCCAAAGTAATTCAATGCTTTTGCTACCACACTGACTGCAGCAGGCAAGCTCTTGCACTTTTTTACAATGAAATCATCAAATAAATTTTTAATACGTGCAAAATCAATAGTTGCGTCGATTCTTTCTTGCAACAAGGAAGACAACTCCTCCAAAGGCAAAAGCTTCACATGAATCTCCTCAGGAATATGGCTGCTGCTGTTGATTGCTCTAGTGATCAAAATTATGTATGAATCTTCCTGATCAGGAGGCATCAACATTTTCAGTTCTGTCATGATCTCTTCTTCTTTCATTGTACTTCCCTCATCATCCAGAACTAGGAGAAACCTCTTTTTTGCAAGTGTTTCATGTATTTTCTTTTTCAAGTTCTCTGAGTTCTCCTTATTTTCCCCTTCCTTGTCAGCCTCATTGTTGTCATCTGCAACTTCATATTCCTCACTATGGACAAGTAAGGACAACTGACGAGCAACACTCTCGAGAAGAGACATCTTGTCATAATTTCTACGAAGAAATATCCAAAGGCTGAAATCAAATATTCTTTTTCTAATTGCATGATCACTTAACTTCTTTGCCATCCATGTTTTTCCAACTCCACGTTCACCAACAAGAATAATTTTCTTCGTATTGCCTGAACTTAGCCTCTTATATATTTCTTTCAGTTGAGCCATTGAACTCAATGCAATCAAGGTGCAGGTAACTACATCATAAATAAATATAAAAAAAACTGTCTATATTAGAATTTTCATATCTATCTTGAATTGAAGGTAGTAGTTTAGTTTATAAAATAATTATCTGTGCTACAGAAAATTTTGCAAATATAAGGGCCATCAGTTTTGTTGATCAACTAACACAAAGAAACACATCCAGAAGAAAAGTCTATAAGATTTTGACTACCATACCATATTAGTTTTATGTAGCATGAGCCAATAATGAACTTTATTAAGACCTTGAAAAGAAAAAAAATGATTTTCAATTTGCTTAATTTGTAGTGCCCTTAGCTTCGGACTCCTAAAAAGCTGAACTTTCCAAGATATAGAATCCCCCTTAAAGTGAAAGAAACCAGACATAGGATGACGTGAAGAACAGGAGTCGAAGTAATTAATGAAAAATTGAATATAAGGAAAAACAATCAACCAGATATCAGACTCAGTTTTTCAATAACCCAATCAAAGCTTCCTAAATTCGTATAATCCTTGTGACTTTACAATGCAAAAGTTGAACACCAATTCTGAATGTTCAAGGTACATTACACATTTTTTATTTTTTATTTTAATTATCAGATTAAAGAAATTACAAGTTATCCAAACATTAGATAATTGTAATAGATCAAATAAGAAAATGGCAGTTTATTAGAGACTAACATTAGGGAAAGATAAGATTCAGAATACCAGATTAAGCAAATACATCTACTGGTACTACTAAATAATTATGTTGAAGTAACTAAGCCATAAGATCAAGTGCCCATTTGAGTATAGATCTTAACATACAGTAGCTAGACAAGTTCAAATAATTAGTTCGCATCTATACAGGAATAAAAAAAATGAAATTAAATAAAAATGCATTAACATATGACTATATATATTTGATACAAATTTTGAAAAATAGAAAAAAATGAACCTGGGAAGCAAGAAGCCAAGAACAATATACTCTTTCAAAGACTGGATTTGTAGGAAGGAAACTAGCACGAATTTGATCCAGCTTCCAGTTGTTTTATACACCAATTCGCCTGGTCCAACTTGGCCTACTTAATAATTACAGCGGTGCCAGTAATAATAAACATTTTCTGCTCACGTCTACTGGGACCACCAATAATGACGGATGCCTCCACTTTAATGTTCTATAAAATTTTCAAAATTTATTAATAATGAAATAAGATCTCATTAAGACTCGTTTAACTATTAAATTGATTAAGATCTCTAATCGAGTTCGAACGATTTGAATTTTTTAAACATATATAATTCGAATATTAATAAAAAATTATAATTTAAAAATGTTCGAGTAATTGAGTAATTTGTCAAATTTTAAAATTTACTCATATTTGAATTGTTCATATTTCAAGTCGAGTTCCAATTAAATTTTTAATATAACGAGTAGAAGTCGAGCCCAAACTATTTAGTTCATTTTACGCCCTTATTCCTCTTATTATACTGTCTCATTGTATCTTACTATCTTATACTCCCTCCGTTAATAAATTACAAATATTATTTTATTTTGAGGTAAAAGATGACATTAAATTTTAATATTATGGACACAACTTATACACAAATAATATAAAAATAGAAAGAAAATAAGAACCGGGACTTATATCGGATATTTTACATATTTTTATTAATAAGCAATACATGAGTCTTATTTTTTTGTGTACTGTTTTATTATTCTTATTAGTTAGTTTATTACATTTATGATTTTTCTGTTACATTTTTTTTTATTAACGTAACTTTAATTAATTTTTATATAAAAATTCAAACTGCTATTTTTAATACTCCCTCCGTCCCAAATTAACTGCTCAGTTTTGACTTTTTAAAGTCAAATTTACCATTTTTAAAACTAATATTTTTACTATTTTTGCTAAAATATAGGTAAAGTGATTATAACCAAAAGAAAGTATATACAATTTATTACTAATCCCAATTTTTATAATTTTAGAAATATATTTATATATGCTTAATTATTAATTCTAAAAATAGTTAATTTAATTTAAAAAAGTCAAAATTGAGTAATTAATTTGAGACGGAGGGAGTATTTGTATTAATGAATTTGTGGATGAATAAAGATGAGCCAAGCAAATAATGATTGGGACTGCGCATTCTTTCAAAAGGAATTCATATGGGTAGTGCAACATGCAACAGCCTCGTCTCCAACTGTAGCAGTTTTTGTTAGTCCCGCTAGACTCCGGTATAGGCTTACCCATTACAATGCATTCAGAAAATGAATCTAAACCTTCCATACTTACCAAAAATACTAAATCCTAACCCTACATTTGCACATCAGGTGCCATTCTCTTTATTTAGAAATGGTATTTGGATATTTGAATTATTCTATACCCATTTTATTCCAAACAAGGCTATCATTCGTAACACCAACATGCAAAAATTAGATATTTTATTGGTACGAATTTGTAATTTCCCTCTAAAAATATTTTTTTTTATAAAGTCCTTTCTCACATAGTCTGTGAGAACTATTTATTTAGAAAGGTTAGATTTCCTTCACTAATTATATATTGTGATTTTTTTTTTAAATTTATCGAGATGAAATTTCTTCGACAAGATTGTTATTAAATAATTAAATCGTTGCAAATTAAAAACATTTATTAATTTGTAATCAACATCAAATAAAATATTATATTATATAAATAACCAATTGTATAATCGACAATTAAATATGTAATAATCAAGTAACTGAACTTACAAAACTTGTAATCAAAATAAATGTACATGACCCGAAGGTCATAGTACCTAAAATATTTAATCATTAATACCTAAAATATTTAATCATAAATACAAGTAAAGAGGTAAGAAAGACAAGCTATAAAAACTTTGTAGCTTTGCCATATTAAGTTCTCTTTTCATTATCATAATTTTATTCAACGCAAGGTTGATCTTGTAAACTTTAGCCTGCAAAAAAAAAATCAAAACTTAACTTAAAATATTTGAATGAAAATAATATGACAAAAGATTAAACTAGCAAAAAAATTAAGAAGCAATTTAACAAGTAAAAGTTATAATTCCATAAGATATCTGTCTCGCATGAATAGTAAATGTGTCCCACTAGACCTGTCAAACGGGCCGGGCCAAAACGGCCTGATTTTTCGCAGGCCGAAAAATGTAAGCCCAAAGCCAGCGGTTTCACGGGTCGAGGGTGTTTTATGCCTATTTTTTGACTTTTTTTTGGGTTTTAAATGAACAGGCCGGGCCGGGCCGGGCCAAAAAGGCCTGATTTTTTGTGGGCCGAAAAAATACGACCCAAAGCCCGCTTTTTGACGGCCGGGCCGAGCTGGTCCACGGGCTTTGGGCCCGTTTGCCAGGTCTATGTCCCACTTAGGTGAGGTGAAAATATAAAATTTTGATTGTGCGTGCAAATATCAATACTCTAATTAAATGAGAAATATTATTAAAACGATAAAAGATGAGAGATTGGTACCTATATATATATATATATATATATATATATATATATATATATGGGAAATGATCCATATCATATATTTGTTATGGATGAAAAATAGACAAATAGTATCATAATCATACATTACATAAATTAATGGTCATGATACTATTTGTCCATTTTTCATCCATAGCAAATACATGATATTGATCATTTATATATATATATATATATATATATATATATATATATATATATAATTTTGTCTGCCCCTTAAATTTATTAATTTACATATCTATCCCTACTCTTATACCTATAAAAAAAATTTAGCAGTAAATGATAATTTTAGATGTGTAATAAGTAAGACCCTCTTATTATTCTATTCAATCTCATGTTTTGATATATTTCCGACACATATTTATCACAATGATTGAGTCTATAATATAGTTTTCATCTGTGTATTAGAGGTGTTGTTCATTTATAGTATTAAGTGAGAACAAACTGGTTTTTAAGCTATAAGCTTCTCCAAATAAAATGCAAAAAAGCCAAAGCAATTAAGATCTGCCCATCATTATCTTGAAAACCTCCCGGGCATGGTAGAGTGTAGGAGTGAGCATTCGATTATTATCCGAACTGAATAAAAATTTTGGTTATAATCGAAACCCAAAAATATACTATTTTACCAAAACCCTTGCAAGGAAAAACGCATCTTTAGTTTTGTACAAGTGGAGACCGGCACTTTTCTTTACTCTTTAGTATTTCCGATTTTTAAGTCCTTTTCTCTTAATTACCTTTGTTTTTGTTTCCTCCAATAAACTATTATTTTTCCTCATTTATTTTTTCTTAATTAAATTCATATATTTTATTTTACAAAATACAAGAATAATTTGATATTTTAATGCATATTAAATTATATGTTTAAATTTCATCTTTTTATTTATTTTGGAATATCTTGACGCTTTTTTAATGGTTTCATCACTTGACAATCTAAAAATTTCTTCACGTATTTTTGAATTAATAATGCTTTAAGCTTATCTTTATATTAATTTTATTTTTGAGAACCTACACCAGAGGATACCCTAGTCACTTTTTAATTTTTTGAAACGAGTTTGGTGAATTTCTGACTTCTCGTTGATAGATAGACTAGATCGAACATATGACCTTACACAATAACGAGTAAGATATCAACTCTTGGCTCTCGCTAGACTATCGCATTTGATCTCCATTTATCCTTCTTATAAATAGTACTATTTTAAAAGAAGGATTTCAAATAAATATATTATACGTTTATCATTGTTTTTTTAAGATAAAATTGGCCAAATTAAATCTTTCCACCACGGTATATACAATTTACGGGAGTTTTACTCAATTAATTAGTGCAACACAATAATAATATTTTAAATTTTTCTCAATTCTTTCGCTTTAACCGAACGAAATCGCATACCATCACCACCTACTACTACTAATTCTCTATCACTCTCCTCAACCTCTGTTTCTCCCTCTCTACAATTTACAGAGCACTAACAACAATGACTTCACATATCATTACCACCTACTACTACTACTAATTTTCTACCATTCTCTCCTATCTCTGTTTCTCTCCCTACAATTTACAAAGCACCAACAACAATGGCGATTTCTACTACTACTACTAATTCTCTTTTACCTATGTTTCTCTCTCTACAATTTACAGAGCACCAACAATAATGACAATGACTATTTCAGTGGACAATTATCTCTTTAGAGAGAGAAAGTACTCTTTCACTTTCTCTCTCTTCATTCTACTCATAATATTCTTATTTTCTTTCATTTTCTTATTCGATTCTCAGTCCTGCTCTCATTTTTACCTTCGATCTCGCTACTACACAACCACCCGTCTCTTTATCTTCTCCGTCGTTGCCTTCCGCCGATTGGTAACCCAATAAAACTGAATTGGTTACCTTTGTATGAATATTTGGCTACCAACTGCACTATGAAAAAAAAATATACCGACGGCGACCATTGCAGAACCCAATAAAACTGCTATTATTGCACATGTTGAAGAAAATAAATCCAGGTAACACTTGGAAACTGTTCTTAACTTTTTTTATAATTAATTGGTAACCCAATAAAACTGATTTGGTTAACTTTGTATGAATGTTTGGCTACCAATTGTACTATGAAAAAAATATGTACTGACGACGACAATTATAGAATCCAATAAAAATGTTCATGGTCGCACATGTTGAATAAAACAAATCCAGATAACACTTGAAAACTGTTCTTAATTTTTTTTATAATTAATTGGCAACTCAATAAAATTGAATTGGATTTGTATGAAGGTTTGACTACCAACTGTACTATAACGGAGCGGACAGCAGCAGTGGCAACTCCGACAGGACTATATGTAAGACCCCAAATTATTAATAAATGAAATTTAATTTCTTCTATTTATTATTTTGAAATAGTAAGGGTTAAATTGATTAATGAGGTTAGTTATGGGTAAAATGCGCAAATATTTCAAATAAGCAGGTGGTTATAAAATATTCATTGTTGTCGGAGAATATTCGTTTGGTCGTGGAATATTCTTGCTGTCGGGGAATATTCGTACGACGGCGCAGCTTTGTGTGGGCTCCATTACGGAAAGCGATTGAATGAAGAAAACGACAAAAATAAGTTATTTATAAATAACAGCGGAGTTGTTACCGTTAATACTGTTGGAATACCAGGTAGTTAAAACACAGTAATACGCGTTGCACAGTAGCACACGGTATTGCACCAATTATTAATTTTTACGTAAGAAGACATTACTCAATAATTGTTACAGTAATTACTGTTCAGTATTTTATTTTATTGATTCAATAATTGCTGATTTGATATTTTATATTACTGTTATTTTAATAATTGTCACTACACAGTATTTTCTATTATCGGAGCAATAATTCATATTATCTGAATAATATTATTAGATAACATTATTGACAATGTCTAGAAAGTTCTGTCTAAGAAGAGGTTGATCATCTAATTGCGCGCCAGTAAGGAGAGATCCTTATTAGAAAGCCCCCTCTTTCCTGAGAACGGCCTGGTTGCCAGTACCGTGATTCTGTAATATTATTTGTGAATAATTAATTATTAATTTATATGATGAGGAAAATATTAATTTTATGTGAATATAGATGGAGAAAATTTTTAATGTGACAATTGTTGAAAATTAATATTTTATCTTTTTTGATAAAATAATTCATTTAAATATATTATTTTAATAATATAATAATGATGATATTTTTACAATGAATGTGGGATATATGAGTATATGAGTAGAAAGAGTATTTTTGTTGTAAAAGTTGTTTAAAACATGTTAAACATGTCTGTGGGCCCATTTCTTGACTGAAATTTGATTATAGCCTGTAAAATCGCCCGTTTGTGGATTTCGGTCAATTTCTGTTTGGAATTTAGAAAAACTTTCTTCTGCAAAGTTGTAGAGAATTGAATTTTCTATAAAAAATCGTGAAATTCGAATTTTTTGACAAAATAGCTATTTATTATGAATTATTGAAGTTCTGAAGTTCTAAAATAATTGATTTTTAAAAGTTTTAATTATTATTTTAAAGAAAAACGTTTTTTACAAATTAGTGGGCTCAACATGTGATAAGAATGGGCTGAATTCAGATCTTCTAAGGTGGGCTTGATAATTTTATAAATGTAATATTATTATATTTAATTTTCTACTTTGGTGTTCTAAGCATTTTCTTATAAATAGGGTGCTTAGGTTAGAATTAAAAATCACACCAGAAACTGAAATATTCTCTCTCTTTCTCTCTCTGTATTAGTGAGCGTATTCTTGTGAGTATTCTAATACTTTAAGTATTGCTATACGGTGCAAGTTCAAGTCATAGCCTATATCCGGTGTTTCAACTAGAAGTACTGTTTTTACGAGGTAAGGGATGTTATTTTATTCGAAAATGATATTATTTCTTCAATATCATTATGCCGAAATATTGGTTGGAAATTTTTATCAAATTTGGAACATTTCATGTCGGGGTTACTATTCATGAGTTACTATTCACGAGTTACTATTCACCGAAAAATGAAATTTTCTTCTTTTTGTCCAAAATATCTATTCTGGATACTAGCTTTGATTGTATCTATGTTTTAATCATTCTTGAATTTTACTCCACTATAATTGTTTATGAGGTATTTTTGGACATGGAATAGCTGAAATACGAATTCTTAATATCTACTCTTTTGTTTCACTGGATTCGTTTTCTTTAAAAGATTTTTCATCATCATCAGTCCTAAATGATGATATAACTGAATATCTTTGGTCTGTAGTGTAAATATTAATGATTTTATGATGAATATCTTTGGCCCGTAGTGCAAAGATGAACAGGTGTTGAGATGAATATGACCAACTGATGAATATCTTTGGCCTGTAGTGTAAAGATGAATATTTAATTTAAGATGTTTATTGGTTGATGTTATAGGGATAAAATATTGATGATGGACTTTTAAATTCATAGATGATAGTAGATTTCATCCTCTACTTAACTCTTCTAATGAATTATTATTTCCGCTGCGAATATTGATTTAAAATTTATTGTCTATTGTATTCCATTAAATTTTTTCCTGTTGAAGACTAACGATAATTTGTTCTATATTATCTTAGTCATAATATTATTTACTAGGCTAGTTGAGCTCACCCTTTTCCTTGCTGTTCTATTTTTCTTCTCAGGAGGCGAGAATGTAGCGGGTACTAGTCGGGGTATGAAATGAAGATTCAAGATAGTTATTTTAGTAGTCCTCACTATTTTGTAAGATAGTGTATCAATAAGTATAATGAGGACTTAATTGGGTATGAATACTGTCTAGATGACAATATTTGTATTTAAACTCACAGTATATGTGTTGTCGTATTTTACACGACAATTGTAATAATAAAGTTGTAGTTGTTTCTGTACCGTATATTTGGCGACTCAAAAAATCCTTCTTCAATTTTACAAGTAAAAATTATAATTCCATAAGATATCTGTCTCGCATTAATAGTAAATGTGTCCCACTAGACCTGTCAAACGGGCCGGGCCAAAACGGCCTGATTTTTCGCAGGCCGAAAAATGTAAGCCCAAAGCCAGCGGGTTCCCGGGCTGGCGTGGCCGAGGGTGTTTTATGCCTATTTTTTGACTTTTTTTTGGGCTTCAAGTGAACAGGCCGGGCCAAAAAGGCCTGATTTTTTGTGGGCCGAAAAAATGCGACCCAAAGCCCGCTTTTTGACGGGCGGGCCGAGCTGGTCCACGGGCTTTGGGCCATCTCTTTATCTTCACAACCACCCGTCTCTTTATCTTCTCCGCCGTTGCCTTCCGCCGATTGGTAACCCAATAAAACTGAATTGGTTACCTTTGTATGAATATTTGGCTACCAACTGCACTATGAAAAAAAAATATACCGACGGTGTAACGACCCCAAAATAGGTCCATTCCACCCAACCCATTCTGAGTCGTCAAATACATGGTACAGAAAACAACTACAACTTTATTACAACAATTGTCGTGCAAAATACGACAACACATATGCTGTGAGTTTGGATACAAATATATACCAAATGTGACTCATGTTCCAACCGTAGACATCACCTCACAATAACACCTTACATAAAGGTATAGTCAAAAACTGTTTTAGAAATTAGAATCTTTGGGAAGTGCTCAAGGAAACCTTCATACATGGGAGGCCACGCGTTTAGGTTATGATAGATATCATATGGCCACAGAATTATCCTTGGTTGACCCAATAGACCCCAAAGAAAAACGAGAAGATTACTATCATATTCTTCCCAATGGTGAGTCTTCTCTTGACTTATCATTATCTCCACTGTCTCTAATTGAGAATTATACTTCAAACAAACACCAAGATTATATAGGTAGTGCCCATAGATATACTCAGCAAGTGGATGAGCACAACCCTGTCTTATGATGACACGAGGTTGTATGTCATTAGACATCTTGTATGATAGTGACAAAACACCCTTCCAACGTTGAGTTCGCCTCACCCTATTTTCTTCACCAAATATAACTACTAAATGATGACCACCGTTCTATTCCCTTGTTACCCCCGCTCGACCCAGCTACACTCTTATTACCTGAAAGGAATTGTGAAGCAAAAGGGTGAGCACAACTAGCTCAGTAAAGAATATCATGACTAAAGATAATTCAATTATCAATAGC
Organism: Panax notoginseng; assembly: GCA_016801055.1. NCBI lineage: Eukaryota > Viridiplantae > Streptophyta > Magnoliopsida > Apiales > Araliaceae > Panax > Panax notoginseng. Next base: position 159,883,089 of record CM029021.1, on the reverse strand, counting down.
CTTCATCAATAATAAATCAGAGATTTAGAACATATGGTAAATGATAAAAATTTCAACCATAGTTGCAGCGGAACGAGCAATCCATTAGAAGAGTCAAATAGACTATAAAGTCTATTATCTTCTCCATGTTAAAAATCCATCAACAATGTTTTATCCCTTTAACATTAATCAACAATTCTGGTCCACAATCATATGAATAACTCATAATCATAACTGTAGTTCTAAATTCCTCTTCTCATCCAGGACGAAGATAATTTTCATCACCTATCTTTACCTGAAACATCAAAGATCAAGGTTACACCAAATCACATTTCCTGTTCATAATCATACGAATAACTTCATCTTTGAACTACGACCAAAGATATCCATTTGTATCACCAGTTGGTCATGTTCATCTCAACATCTGTTCATCTTTGCACTACTGGCCAAAGATATTCAACAACATGTCATCTTTGCACTACGGGCCAAAGATATTCATCAATAATTCATCTTTGCACTACAGGCCAAAGATATTCCTCAACAGTTCATATTTGCACTACGGCTAAATATATTCATCAACAGTTCATATTTGCACTACAGGCCAAATATATTAATATCTAAAAGAAATATATAATCATTTCAGAATTTATATAAACAATAATTATAGCCATGTTGATCAATTCACCTTTGCACTTAAGCTAAAGATATTCACTTATAAATTCAATAGTCATTATCATACCAGTCAACAATTCAACTTTGCACTACTGGCCAAAGAGAACCCATAGTCATGATCATACCAATAATTTACCCATCTTTACACTCAAGCGAAAGAGAATTTCAACATCAAGGTTATAAAAATGTTATATATGATAATAAAAATAATATGATCAAAACATGGATTTAATTTCAAGAGCAATATTCATAAATCAACTATAATTTGGTTAGAAAAAGAAACCAATTTTGTCGTGAATAGTAACTCGTGAATAGTAACTCATGAATAGTAACTCATGAATAGTAACCCCGACATGAAAAAGGTAGAAATTTCACAATAATATACATACCAATATTTTGGTATGATGATATTGAAAGAATAATATTTCTTAAGCTTATAAACAATTTATTTAAATTATTTACACTTTACTAAATAATGCATTTAATCATTCTAAAATACCAAACTCATAAGATTTTATCACCAATAATCAAAACCCTCATCAAAAATCTGCATATACCTCATATAGGATTCTCAAGCCATAAAATCCTATTTTCTAATTTTCTTTTTTTTTCACAAAACATATTTAATTCATTTACTCATAACTAAACTATTTTTATGAAAAATACTAAATCAGTTCCAAAAATATTTCTTTTCTGAGATTTAGCATAATATAGTCCCATAGTGAACATATATTTTTCTCAGAATTTTTAAAACTCATTTACTATTTTTCATATGGCCAAAACAGCCGAATATTTAGACATTTATCATAAATTGTACTTTTGTCCAAAAATTATGAAATTTATAGAGTATACTTCTATCATATACATGTACTCCCAATAAAAATTTCATCAATTTTGGAGTTAACCACAAGGAATTATAAGATGTTACTTCTAAAATAGTCTTTTCTCATAAAATTCATAACTCTCAATCTATACATCCAAAAATCACCATTTTTGGACACAATCAAGAAAACTCATCAAAATATCATTTCAAATTTTTCCAGAATTTTTGAAGATCAGAAAAGTTACGAAACTGAAAATCATAACAACCCTTAAAATCCCTTACTATCTCTTACTATCCCTTACTATCCCTTACCTCAAAAGAGTAGTACTTCTGATCGGTATGCTGTAAGACCCCAACTTATTAATGAATAAAATCAAATTTTCTCTAAATATTATTGTGAATAATAAGGGGGTTAATTTGATATAATACTTTGGTTATGGGTGAAATGTGCAAATTTTGCAAAATAAGCAAGTGGTTATAAAATATTTATTTTTGGTCGGTGAATATTCGGTTGGTCGTGGAATATTCTTGCTGTCGGGGAATATTCGTACGACGACGCAGCCTTGTGTGGGCCCCATAACGGAAAGCGATTGGATGAAGAAAACGACAAGTATAAGTTGTTTATTAATAATGGCGTAGTTAACACTGTTTAAATACCCGGTGGTTAAAAATACAGTAATAACGCGTGGTTGCATAGTAGCACACGGATTGCACAGTATAGTTGAATTATTGATTCGTACGTAAGAAGGCACTACTCAATAATTGTTACAGTGATTACTGTTCAATATTTTATTTTATTGGTTCAATAATTGCTGCATTGATATTTCATATTATTGTTGTTTCAATAATTGTTACTGCACAGTATTTCCCATTATCAGATCAATAATTCATATTATTTGAATAATATTATTAGATAATATTATTGACAATGTCTAGAAAGTTCTGTCTAAGGAGAGGTTTGGTCATCTAATTGCGCGCCAGTAAGGAGAAATCCTTATTGGAAAGCCCCCTCTTTCCTGGGAACGGCCTGGTTGTCATAAATGTGATTCTGTAATATTATTTATGAATAATTAATTATTGATTCATATGATAAGGAAATATTTATTTTATGTGGATATAAATGAGGGATATATTTTTGTGGTTAAAAATGAAGGAGTTAATGTTGAGGTTTTTATCCATATTTTTGTCGGAATGGAGGTATTAAAAATCAGGGTTTTTGAGATATTTTGCGGGGGTTATAATTTTTAATCCGACCGTTGGATCGTGGTAATTTTTGGATATGTTATACATATATAAGTTGAGTATATGCCCACAAATTTTGAACCGTTAAAAATGAACGTATGATTTATTATGAATTTTACAAGATGACTGGTTCAGAAATTGTTGAATTTTCGGAGTTTATCATTTTGATGGAAAATTCTAGAATTGGTGGGCCCCACTTGTGGTTGGTGAAGAAATGTGCTGAATTATATTTCAAATGTGGTAGGTGGGAATAGTAGCAGGTAAAGCCATCAGGTTGCAGGTCAAACCTACCAAAATTTTCCTATAAATAGAGGGTTAAGTTAGAATTGAAAATTACACCAGAAACAAGTTTTCTCTCTTTCTCTCTCTAGATTATTGAGTGTATTTTGTGAGTATTTAGATACTTTGAGAGTTTCTATTCATCAGAGCAAGTTTCTTTCAGCCTTATACCGGTATTCCGACCAGAAGTACTGATATTTTGAGGTAAGGGATATTATTTTCTTCTTAATGATATTATTTTCTTCAATATCATTATGCTGAAATATTGATATGAGTTTTTATCAAATTTGGAACTTTTTGTGTCGGGGGTTACTATTCACGTATACGGCACTATTCACGTATACGGCACTATTCACGAATACGGCACTATTCACCGAAAAATAAAATTTTTCCTTTTTGTCCAAGATGTCTATTATGGTTACTATCTTTGATTGTATCCATGTTTTGATCTTTATTTTTGAATTCTGCTTCACAATTGATTATTATGAAGTATTATTGATCTTGGATAAACTGTTATACGAATCCCTACTATTTGTCCTTCTGTCTCATTGGATTCGTTCTCTTTAAGATATTTTTCATCATCCTCAGTCCTAAATGATGATATTACTGAATATCTTTGGCCTGTAGTGCAAAGATGTATAATTACTTGATGAATATCTTTGGCCTGTAGTGCAAAGATGAACAGGTGTTGAGATGAACATGACCGACTGATGATACAAATGAATATCTTTGGCCTGTAGTGCAAAGATGAATATTTGGTTAAAGATGATTATTAATTGATGTTACAGGGATAAAATATTGATGATGGACTTTTAAATCTTAGAAGATAGTAGAATTCTTTCTCTACTTGACTCTTCTAATGGTTTGTTGTTTCCGCTGCAGTTGTTGATCTAAAACTTGTTGTCGATTATATTTTATCAGATTTCTCCCTGTTGAAGACTAACGATAATTTGTTTGTATATTATCTTAGTCATAATATTCTTTACTGGGCTAGTTGAGCTCACCCTTTTCCTTTTTGTTCCATTTTTCTTCTCAGGAGGTGAGAACATAGCAGGAACTAGTCGGGGTACGGAGTGATGGTTCTAGAAAGATGTTTTAGCAGTCCTCACTATTTCTGTAAAATAGTGTTTGAATAATTGTAACGAGGACTTATTTGAGTGTGGATATTGTCTAGAAGATAATATTTGTATTTAAACTCACAGTATGTGTTGTCGTATTTTGCAAGACAATTGTATTATTGAAGTTGTAGTTTATTTTCTGTACCATGTATTTGGCGACTCAGAATGGGTGTTGTATACCTATTTTGGGGGCGTCACAGTTGGTATCAGAGCTTAGGGATATGATCCCTGGCTGAGATGTGAGACAAGAACTAGAAGGGGAGAGACGGGGAATTCCTTCGCTAGTATGACCTGACTAAGTTTATTTGGTGTTTATTTGGTCGGTCAGAGTATAGGGATAATATATGACATGACTATTAACCCTTGTTTTATGACAGTATTTAAGAATGGCAGCTGAGAACGTTAATAATGGAGTAAATCAGACCGTGGAGACACCTTTGATCACTACCCAGGGGAACGTGCAACAGGAAGGCAATATTCCTCTTGTAAACAACGTTACCGAGCGAACGATGAATGATGGAATGTTTAGGAGCTTTTTGCAGTTCATGCAAAATCAGACGAGGGAGACTCGTGTGCAGAATACGGGTGGAAATGATAACAACGCGCGGTTTGTCACAGCTAAGCAGTTCAAAGAATTGGGACCACCAGAATTTAAGGGAAAGCCGGATCCGATCATGGCGGAAACGTGGGTCAAGCAAATTACCAAGATATTTGATGTCTTGGGATGCACGGAGGAACAGAAGGTTCCATTCGCCACATTTATGTTCCGCGGTGAGGCAGACTACTGGTGGGAGTCTGTGAAGCGTACCCAGCCTGACGCACTCAACATGTCCTGGGAAACATTTCAAAAACTGTTCAATGACAAGTACTTTCCTGAAAGTATTCGTCATATGAAGGAGGTTGAGTTTGTAAGACCCCAACTTATTAATGAATAAAATCAAATTTTCTCTAAATATTATTGTGAATAATAAGGGGTTAATTTGATATAATACTTTGGTTATGGGTGAAATGTGCAAATTTTGCAAAATAAGCAAGTGGTTATAAAATATTTATTTTTGGTCGGTGAATATTCGGTTGGTCGTGGAATATTCTTGCTGTCGGGGAATATTCGTACGACGACGCAGCCTTGTGTGGGCCCCATAACGGAAAGCGATTGGATGAAGAAAACGACAAGTATAAGTTGTTTATAAATAACGGCGTAGTTGTTACCGTTAATACTGTTGGAATACCCGGTGGTTAAAATACAGTAGCACACGGTATTGCATCAATTATTGATTCTTACGTAAGAAGGCACTACTCAATAATTGTTACAGTAGTTATTATTCAATATTTTATTTTATTGATTCAATAATTGCTGCGTTGATATTTTATATTATTGTTGTTTCAATAATTGTTGTTGCACAGTATTTTTATTTATCAGATCAATAATTCATATTATTTGAATAATATTATTAGATAACATTATTGGCAATGTCTAGAAAGTTCTGTCTAAGGAGAGGTTTGGTCATCTAATTGCGCGCCAGTAAGGAGAAATCCTTATTGGAAAGCCCCCTCTTTCCTGGGAACGGCCTGGTTGTCATAAATGTGATTCTGTAATATTATTTATGAATAATTAATTATTGATTCATATGATAAGGAAATATTTATTTTATGTGGATATAAATGAGGAATATATTTTTGTGGTTAAAAATGAAGGAGTTAATGTTGAGATTTTTATCCGTATTTTTGTCAGAATGGAGGTATTAAAAATCAGGGTTTTTGAGATATTTTGCGGGGGTTATAATTTTTAATCCGACCGTTGGATCGTGGTAAATTTTGGATATGTTATACATATATAAGTTGAGTATATGCCCACAAATTTTGAACCGTTAAAAATGAACGTATGATTTATTATGAATTTTACAAGATGACTGGTTCAGAAATTGTTGAATTTTCGGAGTTTATCATTTTGATGGAAAATTCTAGAATTGGTGGGCCCCACTTGTGGTTGGTGAAGAAATGTGCTGAATTATATTTCAAATGTGGTAGGTGGGAATAGTAGCAGGTAAAGCCATCAGGTTACAGGTCAAACCTACCAAAATTTTCCTATAAATAGAGGGCTAAGTTAGAATTGAAAATCACACCAGAAACAAGTTTTCTCTCTTTCTCTCTCTAGATTATTGAGTGTATTTTGTGAGTATTTAGATACTTTGAGAGTTTCTATTCATCAGAGCAAGTTTCTTTCAGCCTTATACCGGTATTCCGACCAGAAGTACTGATATTTTGAGGTAAGGGATATTATTTTCTTCTTAATGATATTATTTTCTTCAATATCATTATGCTGAAATATTGATATGAGTTTTTATCAAATTTAGAACTTTTTGTGTCGGGGGTTACTATTCACGTATACGGCACTATTCACGTATACGGCACTATTCACGAATACGGCACTATTCACCGAAAAATAAAATTTTCCCTTTTTGTCCAAGATGTCTATTATGGTTACTATCTTTGATTGTATCCATGTTTTGATCTTTATTTTTGAATTCTGCTTCACAATTGATTATTATGAAGTATTATTGATCTTGGATAAACTGTTATACGAATCCCTACTATTTGTCCTTCTGTCTCATTGGATTCGTTCTCTTTAAGATATTTTTCATCATCCTCAGTCCTAAATGATGATATTACTGAATATCTTTGGCCTGTAGTGCAAAGATGTATAATTACTTGATGAATATCTTTGGCATGTAGTGCAAAGATGAACAGGTGTTGAGATGAACATGACCGACTGATGATACAAATGAATATCTTTGGCCTGTAGTGCAAAGATGAATATTTGGTTAAAGATGATTATTAATTGATGTTACAGGGATAAAATATTGATGATGGACTTTTAAATCTTAGAAGATAGTAGAATTCTTTCTCTACTTGACTCTTCTAATGGTTTGTTGTTTCCGCTGCAGTTGTTGATCTAAAACTTGTTGTCGATTATATTTTATCAGATTTTTCCCTGTTGAAGACTAACGATAATTTGTTGTATATTATCTTAGTCATAATATTCTTTACTGGGCTAGTTGAGCTCACCCTTTTCCTTTTTTTTTCCATTTTTCTTCTCAGGAGGTGAGAACATAGCAGGATCTAGTCGGGGTATGGAGTAATGGTTCTAGAAAGATGTATTAGCAGTCCTCACTATTTCTGTAAAATAGTGTTTGAATAATTGTAATGAGGATTTATTTGAGTGTGGATATTGTCTAGAAGACAATATTTGTATTTAAACTCACAGTATGTGTTGTCGTATTTTGCACGACAATTGTATTATTGAAGTTGTAGTTTGCTTTCTGTACCATGTATTTGGCGACTCAGAATGGGTGTTGTATACCTATTTTGGGGGCGTCACAGTTGGTATCAACATGTCCTGGGAAACGTTTCAGAAACTGTTCAATGACAAGTACTTTCCCGAAAGTATTCGTCATATGAAGGAGGTTGAGTTTATTAGACTGGAACAAAACAACATGACGGTGTCCCAGTACGAGGCGAAGTTTGCAGAGTTATCCAGGTTTGCACCTCATTTGGTCGAAAATGAGGAACGAATGACGCGGATGTTTCTGAGAGGTTTAAAACCTGAGATTCGTCAATACCTTATCTCTCATAAATTTTCTCTGTATTCAGACGTTGTCAACAGGGCCCAATTATTAGAGAGAGATAATGAGTATACTCAACCGAGGGACCACAACCAGGGTCATACCGGTGACAGCAATCATCAGAGCGATGATAACCAACGAGGAGGGAAAAATACGAACAAAGGCGGTAACCACTCGGGTGGTCATCGTGGCCATGATAATAGGAGAGGTGAGTCAAGTGGAAATTTCAGAAAGAGGAGATTCAACAATGACGGGAAGACATCAGCACCAGCACCAGCACCAACAACAAATTTTAGGGGAGGAGAACGACCGCCAGTTAGATGTTACAAATGCGGGAAAGAGGGACATATCAGCCCAAACTGTCCACAACAATCCAAGGTGTGTTACAACTGTGGGAAGGAAGGCCACATCGCTCGAGATTGTACTATAGCGAAACCAAGTTCAGCGGGAGTGGTGATTCCAAGGGCTGTCCCGGATAAGGCGAAATCAGCGGTTCCTGGAAGAGCGTTTGTCGTTACTGGCCAAAACGCGAGAAACCCGAACGAGGTGATCACGGGTAAGCTAATCTTGAATTCTTACGAAGTTTATACTTTACTAGATACCGGTTCTACCCATTCTTTTATCTCTCCTGCTTGTGCTCAACGTTTAAACTTGACTCCGGAGAAATTGGACTTTAACTTATCTGTTGAAACTCCGTTAGGTGAAACCTTCGTTACATCTACAGTTTATAAATCTTGCATGATCCAAGTTGGCGCTATCACATTACCTGTTGATCTTATCTCTTTAAAGATACTTGCTTTTGATGTGATTTTAGGAATTGATTGGTTAACCACCCATCATGCTAAAATTGATTGTTTTCGTAAGGTTGTTAGTTTTCATATTCCTAACCAACCTGTCATACGAATTCAAACTACTAAACCACTAAAATCAGTCACTGTCATATCGAGCCACAAAGCTATTCGTTTATTGAAAAACGGATGTCAAGCTTTCTTAGCCCATGTTATGGATTTGAACAAAGACAAGTCAGATTTGAATAATATTTCTATTGTTAGAGAATTTTCCGATGTATTTCCTGAAGAACTTCCCGGTCTACCCCCGGAACGAGAAATTGAATTCTTTATTGACCTTGAACCCGGTACAAAGCCCATTTCTAAAACCCCATATCGAATGGCTCCTATTGAACTTCAGGAGTTAAAAGTCCAACTACAGGAGTTGTTGGACATCGGTTTTATTCGTCCTAGTACGTCTCCTTGGGGTGCTCCTGTTTTATTCGTAAAGAAGAAAGACGGGAGTATGCGACTTTGTATTGACTATCGAGAATTGAACCATGTCACCATCAAGAATAGGTATCCGCTACCTCGCATTGATGACCTGTTTGACCAGTTGCAAGGAGCACAATTCTTTTCAAAGATCGATCTTCGTTCTGGATATCATCAGCTGAAGATTAAAACTGAGGATATTCCAAAGACTGCCTTCAGAACTCGGTACGGGCATTATGAATTCTTAGTAATGTCTTTTGGATTGACTAATGCTCCTGCTGCCTTCATGGATATGATGAACCGTGTATTCAAAGAATATTTGGATCAGTTCGTTGTTGTCTTTATTGATGACATCCTCATCTATTCCAAAAGCCGTGAAGATCATGAGCGCCATTTGAAGCTGGTACTGCAAAGGCTTCGTGAAAACAAGCTATATGCCAAACTGAAGAAATGCGAGTTCTGGCTTGAGGAAGTAGCATTCCTTGGGCACGTGGTGTCAAAACATGGAGTATCTGTCGACCCGGCGAAGATTGAAGCCATACAAAGTTGGGAGCAACCGAAGTCGGTAACCGAAGTACGTAGCTTTCTGGGCTTAGCTGGTTATTATCGGAGATTTGTGGAAGGATTTTCTCGAATCGCTACTCCGTTAACTCAGCTGACTCGGAAAGATACAAAATTCGTATGGAGTGAGGAATGCGAGAAGAGTTTCCAAGAACTCAAGAGGAGACTCATTTCGGCACCTGTTCTGACAATACCATCTGGTTCGGATGGATTTGTTATCTACAGCGATGCTTCAGGCAAAGGGTTAGGATGTGTTCTCATGCAACATGGGAAAGTCATAGCCTATGCCTCACGACAACTCAAAGAATATGAGAGGAATTATCCTACTCATGATTTGGAGTTGGCAGCAGTCGTTTTTGCGTTGAAGATCTGGAGACACTACCTGTATGGGGAGAAAGTGGAGATCTATACAGATCATAAAAGCCTCAAATATTTCTTCACCCAAAAGGAACTCAACATGCGGCAACGACGTTGGCTCGAGCTGTTGAAAGATTACGATCATACCATCCAATATCATCCTGGAAAAGCAAACGTAGTAGCTGACGCATTGAGTAGAAGATCATATGCGGGTACGAGTGCAATGTTTTTAACACAAAGGCCCATTTTGTATGACTTGCAAAGGATGGAGATAGAGATGAAGGCTCCAAGTACCCACATGATGATATCAAATATACGAGTAGAACCGACTTTAATCGATAAAGTTAAAGCTGCTCAAGCTACGGATATAGAGCTGATGCGTATGAAGAAGAAAGTGCAAGAAGGTGCTATTCCAGAAGCAAGAATCGATGAAGAAGGAATACTTCGAGTCAACTCCAGACTTTGTGTTCCTAACGATTTTGACTTGAAGCATAGAATAATGATGGAGGCACACAACACACCGTTTGCAATCCATCCTGGGAGTACCAAAATGTATCACGATCTTCGACATACATTTTGGTGGAGCAATATGAAAAGAGAGATCGCGGAGTTTATCTCGAGATGTTTAACTTGTCAACGTGTAAAAGCGGAGCATCAAGTACCAAAGGGTCCATTGCAACCACTTGAGATTCCGAAATGGAAGTGGGAACACATTACTATGGATTTTGTTACAGGTCTTCCCAAGGTTTCTCAAGGCATAGATGCGATTTGGGTTATTGTTGATAGATTAACCAAGTCCGCTCATTTCTTGCCGATACGTGAGACTTATTCCCTTGAACGTCTTGCTAGTATGTACGTGAACGAGATTGTGAGATTGCATGGCATGCCAGTATCCATAGTTTCGGATCGTGACCCAAGATTCACTTCACGATTTTGGGTTAGCTTGCAGAAAGCTATGGGCACGGATTTACGATTCAGTTCAGCATACCATCCTCAAACGGACGGACAATCAGAGAGGACTATTCAAACTCTTGAAGATCTATTAAGACTTTGTGTCTTAGATCTCAAAGGGAGTTGGGATAAGTACCTACCATTGGTGGAATTCTCCTACAACAACAGTTATCAGGCGAGCATAGGTATGGCTCCATTTGAGGCGTTGTATGGAAGAAAATGTCGTTCTCCAGTATGCTGGGACGAGGTGGGTGAAGCAACATTGTTGGGACCAGAGTTGGTACGCATTACTACAGAGAAGATCCAAACGATTCGACAACGTATACAAACGGCACAGGATCGACAAAAGAGTTATGCGGATCTTCATCGGAAGGACGTGGAATTTAATATTGGGGATCATGTATTGTTACGTGTTGCACCATGGAAGGGAGTTACAAGATTTGGGAAGAGAGAAAAGCTCAATCCAAGATTTGTTGGTCCATTTGAGATTCTTGAGCGAATAGGAAATGTGGCATATAGACTCGCATTACCTCCAAGCATGTCTCGTGTTCATAATGTTTTTCACATATCTATGCTTCGTAAATATGTTAAAGACCCGAACCACATTATTGAGTTAGAACCAGACGAGATAGCTGAAGATTTAACGTACGAGGAGGTACCTGTTAAGATCTTGGATAGGAAAGAGCATGTCCTACGCACGAAGGTTATACCACAAGTTAAGGTTTTGTGGAGAAACCATGCTATTGAAGAAATGACCTGGGAGTTGGAATCAGAAATGAAAGCGAGGTATCCTCACCTTTTTGAAACATCAGGTACGTACGTCAATTTCGAGGACGAAATTTCATAAGGAGGGGAGGTTGTAAGACCCCAACTTATTAATGAATAAAATCAAATTTTCTCTAAATATTATTGTGAATAATAAGGGGTTAATTTGATATAATACTTTGGTTATGGGTGAAATGTGCAAATTTTGCAAAATAAGCAAGTGGTTATAAAATATTTATTTTTGGTCGGTGAATATTCGGTTGGTCGTGGAATATTCTTGCTGTCGGGGAATATTCGTACGACGACGCAGCCTTGTGTGGGCCCCATAACGGAAAGCGATTGGATGAAGAAAACGACAAGTATAAGTTGTTTATAAATAACGGCGTAGTTGTTACCGTTAATACTGTTGGAATACCCGGTGGTTAAAATACAGTAGCACACGGTATTGCACCAATTATTGATTCTTACGTAAGAAGGCACTACTCAATAATTGTTACAGTAGTTATTATTCAATATTTTATTTTATTGATTCAATAATTGCTGCGTTGATATTTTATATTATTGTTGTTTCAATAATTGTTGTTGCACAGTATTTTTATTTATCAGATCAATAATTCATATTATTTGAATAATATTATTAGATAACATTATTGGCAATGTCTAGAAAGTTCTGTCTAAGGAGAGGTTTGGTCATCTAATTGCGCGCCAGTAAGGAGAAATCCTTATTGGAAAGCCCCCTCTTTCCTGGGAACGGCCTGGTTGTCATAAATGTGATTCTGTAATATTATTTATGAATAATTAATTATTGATTCATATGATAAGGAAATATTTATTTTATGTGGATATAAATGAGGGATATATTTTTGTGGTTAAAAATGAAGGAGTTAATGTTGAGGTTTTTATCCGTATTTTTGTCGGAATGGAGGTATTAAAAATCAGGGTTTTTGAGATATTTTGCGGGGGTTATAATTTTTAATCCGACCGTTGGATCGTGGTAATTTTTGGATATGTTATACATATATAAGTTGAGTATATGCCCACAAATTTTGAACCGTTAAAAATGAACGTATGATTTATTATGAATTTTACAAGATGACTGGTTCAGAAATTGTTGAATTTTCGGAGTTTATCATTTTGATGGAAAATTCTAGAATTGGTGGGCCCCACTTGTGGTTGGTGAAGAAATGTGCTGAATTATATTTCAAATGTGGTAGGTGGGAATAGTAGCAGGTAAAGCCATCAGGTTGCAGGTCAAACCTACCAAAATTTTCCTATAAATAGAGGGCTAAGTTAGAATTGAAAATCACACCAGAAACAAGTTTTCTCTCTTTCTCTCTCTAGATTATTGAGTGTATTTTGTGAGTATTTAGATACTTTGAGAGTTTCTATTCATCAGAGCAAGTTTCTTTCAGCCTTATACCGGTATTCCGACCAGAAGTACTGATATTTTGAGGTAAGGGATATTATTTTCTTCTTAATGATATTATTTTCTTCAATATCATTATGCTGAAATATTGATATGAGTTTTTATCAAATTTGGAACTTTTTGTGTCGGGGGTTACTATTCACGTATACGGCACTATTCACGTATACGGCACTATTCACGAATACGGCACTATTCACCGAAAAATAAAATTTTCCCTTTTTGTCCAAGATGTCTATTATGGTTACTATCTTTGATTGTATCCATGTTTTGATCTTTATTTTTGAATTCTGCTTCACAATTGATTATTATGAAGTATTATTGATCTTGGATAAACTGTTATACGAATCCCTACTATTTGTCCTTCTGTCTCATTGGATTCGTTCTCTTTAAGATATTTTTCATCATCCTCAGTCCTAAATGATGATATTACTGAATATCTTTGGCCTGTAGTGCAAAGATGTATAATTACTTGATGAATATCTTTGGCATGTAGTGCAAAGATGAACAGGTGTTGAGATGAACATGACCGACTGATGATACAAATGAATATCTTTGGCCTGTAGTGCAAAGATGAATATTTGGTTAAAGATGATTATTAATTGATGTTACAGGGATAAAATATTGATGATGGACTTTTAAATCTTAGAAGATAGTAGAATTCTTTCTCTACTTGACTCTTCTAATGGTTTGTTGTTTCCGCTGCAGTTGTTGATCTAAAACTTGTTGTCGATTATATTTTATCAGATTTTTCCCTGTTGAAGACTAACGATAATTTGTTGTATATTATCTTAGTCATAATATTCTTTACTGGGCTAGTTGAGCTCACCCTTTTCCTTTTTTTTCCATTTTTCTTCTCAGGAGGTGAGAACATAGCAGGATCTAGTCGGGGTATGGAGTAATGGTTCTAGAAAGATGTATTAGCAGTCCTCACTATTTCTGTAAAATAGTGTTTGAATAATTGTAATGAGGATTTATTTGAGTGTGGATATTGTCTAGAAGACAATATTTGTATTTAAACTCACAGTATGTGTTGTCGTATTTTGCACGACAATTGTATTATTGAAGTTGTAGTTTGCTTTCTGTACCATGTATTTGGCGACTCAGAATGGGTGTTGTATACCTATTTTGGGGGCGTCACAGAGTTTATTAGACTGGAACAAAACAACATGACGGTGTCCCAGTACGAGGCGAAGTTTGCAGAGTTATCCAGGTTTGCACCTCATTTGGTCGAAAATGAGGAACGAATGACGCGGATGTTTCTGAGAGGTTTAAAACCTGAGATTCGTCAATACCTTATCTCTCATAAATTTTCTCTGTATTCAGACGTTGTCAACAGGGCCCAATTATTAGAGAGAGATAATGAGTATACTCAACCGAGGGACCACAACCAGGGTCATACCGGTGACAGCAATCATCAGAGCGATGATAACCAACGAGGAGGGAAAAATACGAACAAAGGCGGTAACCACTCGGGTGGTCATCGTGGCCATGATAATAGGAGAGGTGAGTCAAGTGGAAATTTCAGAAAGAGGAGATTCAACAATGACGGGAAGACATCAGCACCAGCACCAGCACCAACAACAAATTTTAGGGGAGGAGAACGACCGCCAGTTAGATGTTACAAATGCGGGAAAGAGGGACATATCAGCCCAAACTGTCCACAACAATCCAAGGTGTGTTACAACTGTGGGAAGGAAGGCCACATCGCTCGAGATTGTACTATAGCGAAACCAAGTTCAGCGGGAGTGGTGATTCCAAGGGCTGTCCCGGATAAGGCGAAATCAGCGGTTCCTGGAAGAGCGTTTGTCGTAACTGGCCAAAACGTGAGAAACCCGAACGAGGTGATCACGGGTAAGCTAATCTTGAATTCTTGCGAAGTTTATACCTTACTAGATACCGGTTCTACCCATTCTTTTATCTCTCCTGCTTGTGCACAACGTTTAAACTTGACTCCGGAGAAATTGGACTTTAACTTATCTGTTGAAACTCCGTTGGGTGAAACCTTCGTTACATCTACAGTTTATAAATCTTGCATGATCCAAGTTGGCACTATCACATTACCTGTTGATCTTATCTCTTTAAAGATACTTGCTTTTGATGTGATTTTAGGAATTGATTGGTTAACCACTCATCATGCTAAAATTGATTGTTTTCGTAAGGTTGTTAGTTTTCATATTTGTAAGACCCCGAATTTTATGAAATAAAAGTATTCAATTTTTCTTATAATTACTATTCAGTAAATGGTTAAATTGATAAAAAGTTAAAGTTATGGGTGAAATGTGAAAATTTTTCAAAATACACAAATGGTTATAAAATAATCATTGTTGTCGGGGAATATTCGTTTGGTCGTGGAATATTCTTTCTGTCGGGGAATATTCGTACGACGGCGCAGCTATTTGTGGGCCCCATAACAGAATAACTGTCGGGTGAAGAAAACGACAAATTTAAGTTTTTACAAATAACGGCGTAGTTGTTACCGTTAACACTGTTGGAATACCCGGTGATTAAAATACAGTAATACGCGTTATTGCACAGTAGCACACGGTATTGCATAGTATTTTTGAAATTATTGATTCTTACGTAAGAAGGCACTACTCAATAATTGTTACAGTAATTACTGTTCAATATTTTATTTTATTGATTCAATAATTGCTACGTTGAAATTTTATATTATTGTTGTTCAATAATTGTTGCTGCACAGTATTTTCCATTATCAGATCAATAATTCATATTATTTGAATAGTATTATTAGATAGCATTATTGGCAATGTCTAGAAAGTTCTGTCTAAGGAGAGGTTTGGTCATCTAATTGCGCGCTAGTAAGGAGAAATCCTTATTGGAAAGCCCCCTCTTTCCTGGGAACGGCCTGGTTGTCATAAATGTGATTCTGTAATATTATTTGTGAATAATTAATTATTGATTTATATGATAAGAAAATATTTATTTTATGTGGATATAAATGAGGGATATATTTTTGTGGTTAAAATGAAGGAGTTAATGTTGAGGTTTTTATCAGTATTTTGTCGGAATGGAGGTATTAAAAATCAGGGTTTTTGAGATATTTTGCGGGGGTTATAATTTTTAATCCGACCGTTGGATCGTAGTAATATTTGGATATGTTATACATATATAAGTTGAGTATATGTCCACAAATTTTGAACCGTTAAAAATGAATGTATGATTTGTTATGAATTTTACGAGATGACTGGTTCAGAAATTGTTGAATTTTGGAGTTTATCATTTTGGTGGAAAATTCTAGAATTGGTGGGCCCCACTTGTGGTTGGTGAAGAAATGTGCTGAATTATATTTCAAATGTGGTGGGTGGGAATAGTAGCAGGTAAAGCCATCAGGTTGCAGGTCAAACCTACCAAAATTTTCCTATAAATAGAGGGCTAAGTTAGAATTGAAAATCACACCAGAAACATAAGCTTTCTCTCTTTCTCTCTCTAGATTATTGAGTGTATTTTGTGAGTATTTAGATACTTGGTGAGTTTCTATTCATCAGTGCAAGTTTCCTTCAGCCTTATACCGATCAGAAGTACTGCTCTTTTGAGGTAAGGGATAGTAAGGGATAGTAAGGGATTTTAAGGGATTTTAAGGGTTGTTATGTTTTTCAGTTTCGTAATTTTTCTGAACTTCAAAAATTCTGGAAAAATTTGAAATGATATTTTGATGAGTTTTATTGATTGTGTCCAAAAATGGTGATTTTTGGATGTATAGATTGAGAGTTATGAATTTTATGAGAAAAGACTATTTTAAAAGTAACTGCTTATAATTTCTTGTGGTTAACTCCAAAATTGATGAAATTTTTATTGGGAGTACATGTATATGATGGAAGTATACTCTGTTAATTTCAGAATTTTTGGATAAAAGTATAATTTTTGATAAATGTCTAAATATTCGGCTATTTTGGCCATATGAAAAATAGTAAATGACTTTTAAAAATTCTGAGAAAAATATATGTTCACTATGGGACTATATTATGTTAAATCCCAGAAAAGAAATATTTTTGGAACTGATTTGGTATTTTTCATGAAAATGGTCTAGTTATGAGTAAATGAATTAAATATGTTTTGTGAAGAAAGAAAATTGGAAAATAGGATTTTATGGCTTGAGAATCCTATATGAGGTATATGCAGATTTTTGATGACGGTTTTTGTTATTGATGATGAAATTGTAAGAGTTGGCATTTTATGATGATTAAATGCATTAATTAGTAAAGTGTAAACAATTAAAATAAATTGTTTATAAATTTAAGTAATGTTATTCTTTCAATATCATTATACCGAAATATTGGTATGAATTTTATTGTAGAATTTCTATCTTTTGTGTCGGGGTTACTATTCATGAGTTACGAATATTACTCTTGAGATTAAATCTATATGTTGATTATATTGATTTTATTATCATATATAACATTTTTATAACCCTGATGTTGAATTTCTCTTTCACTGGAGTGTAAAGATGGGTAGATTATTGGTATGATCATGACTAGGGTTCTCTTTGGCCTGTAGTGCAAAGTTGAATTGTGACTGGTATGATCATGACCATTGAATTTATAAGTGAATATCTTTAGCTTAAGTGCAAAGGTGAATTGATCAACATGGTTATAATTATTGTTTATATAAATTCTGAAATGATTATATATTTCTTTGAGATATGAATATATTTGGCCTGTAGTGCAAATATGAATTGTTGATGAATATCTTTGGCATGTAGTGCAAAGATGGCCTGTTGATGAATATATTTGGCCTGTAGTGTAAATATGAATTGTTGATGAATATCTTTGGCCTGTAGTGCAAAGATGAACTGTTGTTGAATATCTTTGGCCTGTAGTGCAAAGATGAACTGTTGTTGAATATCTTTGGCCCGTAGTGCAAAGATGGATTTGTTAGTATGATTATAAACAGGAATTGTGATTTGGTATAACCATGATCTTTGATGTTTCAGGTAAAGACAGGTGATGAAAATATTCTTCGTCCTGGGTACGAAGAAAAATTTAGAGTCACAATTATGATTATGAGTTATTCATATGATTGTGGAAAGGAACTATTGAGTGATGTTACATGGATAAAACATTGTTGGTGGATTTTTAACATGGAAGAGATAATGGGCTTTATGGTCTATTTGACTCTTCTAATGGATTGCATGTTCCGCTGCAACTATGGTTGAAATTTTTATCATTTACCATATGTTCTAAATCTCTGATTTATTATTGATGAAGGCTATTGATAATTTAATTATCTTTAGTCATGATATTCTTTACTGGGCTAGTTGTGCTCACCCTTTTGCTTCACAATTCCTTTCAGGTAATAAGAGTGTAGCTGGGTCGAGCGAGGGTAACGGGAAAATAGAACAGTGGTCTCTAGCTGTGGATGTTCTCCCGAAGCAGTATAGAAAAGTTCATTTAGTAGTTATATTTGGTGAATCCAATAGGGTAAGGTGTACCCAACGTTGGAAGGGTGGTTTGCCACTATCATACAAGATGTCTAACGACATACAACCTCGTGTCATCATAAGACAGGGATGTGCTCATCCACTTGCTGAGTATATATACGAGCACTACCTATATAATCTTGGTGTTTGTTTGAAGTATAATTCTCAATTTGAGACAGTGGAGATAATGATAAGTCAAGAGAAGACTCACCATTGGGAAGAATATGATAGTAATCTTCTCGTTTTTCTTTGGGGTCTATTGGGTCAACCAAGGATAATTCTGTGGCCATATGATATCTATCATAACCTAGACGCGTGGCCTCCCATGTACGAAGGTTTCCTTGAGCACTTCCCAAAAATTCTAGTTTCTAAAACAGTTTTTGACTATACCTTTATGTAAGGTACCTTTGTAAGGTGCTGATACATGATGGTGTCCAATGTCACATTTGGTATATATTTGTATCCAAACTCACAGCATATGTGTTGTTGTATTTTGCACGACAATTGTGTAATAAAGTTGTAGTTATTTTCTGTACCATGTATTTGACGACTCAGAATGGGTTGGGTGGAATGAACCTATTTTGGGGTCGTTACAGTTGGTATCAGAGCTTAGGGATATGATCTCTGGTGGAGATCGGGGAATATAACTAGGAGGGGAGAGATGCGTAAATCCTTCGCTAGTGTGTCCTACCTAAGCTTATTTATTGGTTAGTCATAATATTGAGATATTATGTGATATGTTAATTTGTTTAATTAACCCTTATTTTATGGCAGTATTTGAGAATGGCAGCTGAGAATGCTAACAATGGAGTGAATGAGACTGTGGGGATACCTCTAATCACTAACCGTGATAATGTGATGTCAGACGAAGAAGGAATTAGAGATATCCATGTGGTGAGTGAAGAATTGATAGTTACACCCGAGATAGTCGCAGAGGTAACAGCTGAGACTGAGGAAGAAGAGGAAGAAGAAGTACCAGAGGAGAGTTTATTAGAGGTATTATATGATCAAAATGTAGAATTTCAAAATCGTATTCATGAGTTAGAAGAGCAGGCAGAAGAACGACAGGCGGTCGTGGAACAAAAGGATGCAACAATTCAAGCTTGTGTTACCCGATATGTGATGCTTGAACAGAAGCATTCTTTGGCAGAGTATAAGATGATAAAAATGGAATCTGAGCTGAAAGAAGAAAAAATTGAACGAGTGAGAATAAGTGATGCATGGGCAAAAGCCGCACGACACGTGGATATTGTGGAAAGAGATGTTCGATCTAAGAAGGCTAAAATAGATGATATGAATTTCTCTTTTTGGAAAGCAATTGGGAGAACCCAACATCGAGTTTTGAATTACCCTGTACATAGCGGTCAACCTGAATCCGATATGGATCGAAGATTGATGATTCAGATCATGAATGAGGAGTACGAAGAGGCAGTTGAGGGAGGAATATATCCTATAGAAAGGTATATTCCAACGGTAATGATGACGCCAAATGCTGCTCCAGACAAGTCAAAGCCGAGTAGTTCGAGGGATGGCGGTTGTCATGACTTCCCAACAAATGAGGAACCCAAATGAAGTTATCATGGGAGATGAGCAATGGAGAAATCATGATGATCTGAGAGATAGAATCTGAAATGGAAGCAAGGTATTCTCAACTCTTCGAAATACCAGGTACGTAAATTTCGGGGACGAAATTTCATAAGGAGGGGAGATTGTAAGACCCCGAATTTTATGAAATAAAAGTATTCAATTTTTCTTATAATTACTATTCAGTAAATGGTTAAATTGATAAAAAGTTAAAGTTATGGGTGAAATGTGAAAATTTTTCAAAATACACAAATGGTTATAAAATAATCATTGTTGTCGGGGAATATTCGTTTGGTCGTGGAATATTCTTTCTGTCGGGGAATATTCGTACGACGGCGCAGCTATTTGTGGGCCCCATAACAGAATAACTGTCGGGTGAAGAAAACGACAAATTTAAGTTTTTACAAATAACGGCGTAGTTGTTACCGTTAACACTGTTGGAATACCCGGTGATTAAAATACAGTAATACGCGTTATTGCACAGTAGCACACGGTATTGCATAGTATTTTTGAAATTATTGATTCTTACGTAAGAAGGCACTACTCAATAATTGTTACAGTAATTACTGTTCAATATTTTATTTTATTGATTCAATAATTGCTACGTTGAAATTTTATATTATTGTTGTTCAATAATTGTTGCTGCACAGTATTTTCCATTATCAGATCAATAATTCATATTATTTGAATAGTATTATTAGATAGCATTATTGGCAATGTCTAGAAAGTTCTGTCTAAGGAGAGGTTTGGTCATCTAATTGCGCGCTAGTAAGGAGAAATCCTTATTGGAAAGCCCCCTCTTTCCTGGGAACGGCCTGGTTGTCATAAATGTGATTCTGTAATATTATTTGTGAATAATTAATTATTGATTTATATGATAAGAAAATATTTATTTTATGTGGATATAAATGAGGGATATATTTTTGTGGTTAAAATGAAGGAGTTAATGTTGAGGTTTTTATCAGTATTTTGTCGGAATGGAGGTATTAAAAATCAGGGTTTTTGAGATATTTTGCGGGGGTTATAATTTTTAATCCGACCGTTGGATCGTAGTAATATTTGGATATGTTATACATATATAAGTTGAGTATATGTCCACAAATTTTGAACCGTTAAAAATGAATGTATGATTTGTTATGAATTTTACGAGATGACTGGTTCAGAAATTGTTGAATTTTTGGAGTTTATCATTTTGGTGGAAAATTCTAGAATTGGTGGGCCCCACTTGTGGTTGGTGAAGAAATGTGCTGAATTATATTTCAAATGTGGTGGGTGGGAATAGTAGCAGGTAAAGCCATCAGGTTGCAGGTCAAACCTACCAAAATTTTCCTATAAATAGAGGGCTAAGTTAGAATTGAAAATCACACCAGAAACATAAGCTTTCTCTCTTTCTCTCTCTAGATTATTGAGTGTATTTTGTGAGTATTTAGATACTTGGTGAGTTTCTATTCATCAGTGCAAGTTTCCTTCAGCCTTATACCGATCAGAAGTACTGCTCTTTTGAGGTAAGGGATAGTAAGGGATAGTAAGGGATTTTAAGGGATTTTAAGGGTTGTTATGTTTTTCAGTTTCGTAATTTTTCTGAACTTCAAAAATTCTGGAAAAATTTGAAATGATATTTTGATGAGTTTTATTGATTGTGTCCAAAAATGGTGATTTTTGGATGTATAGATTGAGAGTTATGAATTTTATGAGAAAAGACTATTTTAAAAGTAACTGCTTATAATTTCTTGTGGTTAACTCCAAAATTGATGAAATTTTTATTGGGAGTACATGTATATGATGGAAGTATACTCTGTTAATTTCAGAATTTTTGGACAAAAGTATAATTTTTGATAAATGTCTAAATATTCGGCTATTTTGGCCATATGAAAAATAGTAAATGACTTTTAAAAATTCTGAGAAAAATATATGTTCACTATGGGACTATATTATGTTAAATCCCAGAAAAGAAATATTTTTGGAACTGATTTAGTATTTTTCATGAAAATGGTCTAGTTATGAGTAAATGAATTAAATATGTTTTGTGAAGAAAGAAAATTGGAAAATAGGATTTTATGGCTTGAGAATCCTATATGAGGTATATGCAGATTTTTGATGACGGTTTTTGTTATTGATGATGAAATTGTAAGAGTTGGCATTTTATGATGATTAAATGCATTAATTAGTAAAGTGTAAACAATTAAAATAAATTGTTTATAAATTTAAGTAATGTTATTCTTTCAATATCATTATACCGAAATATTGGTATGAATTTTATTGTAGAATTTCTATCTTTTGTGTCGGGGTTACTATTCATGAGTTACGAATATTACTCTTGAGATTAAATCTATATGTTGATTATATTGATTTTATTATCATATATAACATTTTTATAACCCTGATGTTGAATTTCTCTTTCACTGGAGTGTAAAGATGGGTAGATTATTGGTATGATCATGACTAGGGTTCTCTTTGGCCTGTAGTGCAAAGTTGAATTGTGACTGGTATGATCATGACCATTGAATTTATAAGTGAATATCTTTAGCTTAAGTGCAAAGGTGAATTGATCAACATGGTTATAATTATTGTTTATATAAATTCTGAAATGATTATATATTTCTTTGAGATATGAATATATTTGGCCTGTAGTGCAAATATGAATTGTTGATGAATATCTTTGGCATGTAGTGCAAAGATGGCCTGTTGATGAATATATTTGGCCTGTAGTGCAAATATGAATTGTTGATGAATATCTTTGGCCTGTAGTGCAAAGATGAACTGTTGTTGAATATCTTTGGCCTGTAGTGCAAAGATGAACTGTTGTTGAATATCTTTGGCCCGTAGTGCAAAGATGGATTTGTTAGTATGATTATAAACAGGAATTGTGATTTGGTATAACCATGATCTTTGATGTTTCAGGTAAAGACAGGTGATGAAAATATTCTTCGTCCTGGGTACGAAGAAAAATTTAGAGTCACAATTATGATTATGAGTTATTCATATGATTGTGGAAAGGAACTATTGAGTGATGTTACATGGATAAAACATTGTTGGTGGATTTTTAACATGGAAGAGATAATGGGCTTTATGGTCTATTTGACTCTTCTAATGGATTGCATGTTCCGCTGCAACTATGGTTGAAATTTTTATCATTTACCATATGTTCTAAATCTCTGATTTATTATTGATGAAGGCTATTGATAATTTAATTATCTTTAGTCATGATATTCTTTACTGGGCTAGTTGTGCTCACCCTTTTGCTTCACAATTCCTTTCAGGTAATAAGAGTGTAGCTGGGTCGAGCGAGGGTAACGGGAAAATAGAACAGTGGTCTCTAGCTGTGGATGTTCTCCCGAAGCAGTATAGAAAAGTTCATTTAGTAGTTATATTTGGTGAATCCAATAGGGTAAGGTGTACCCAACGTTGGAAGGGTGGTTTGCCACTATCATACAAGATGTCTAACGACATACAACCTCGTGTCATCATAAGACAGGGATGTGCTCATCCACTTGCTGAGTATATATACGAGCACTACCTATATAATCTTGGTGTTTGTTTGAAGTATAATTCTCAATTTGAGACAGTGGAGATAATGATAAGTCAAGAGAAGACTCACCATTGGGAAGAATATGATAGTAATCTTCTCGTTTTTTTTTGGGGTCTATTGGGTCAACCAAGGATAATTCTGTGGCCATATGATATCTATCATAACCTAGACGCGTGGCCTCCCATGTACGAAGGTTTCCTTGAGCACTTCCCAAAAATTCTAGTTTCTAAAACAGTTTTTGACTATACCTTTATGTAAGGTACCTTTGTAAGGTGCTGATACATGATGGTGTCCAATGTCACATTTGGTATATATTTGTATCCAAACTCACAGCATATGTGTTGTTGTATTTTGCACGACAATTGTGTAATAAAGTTGTAGTTATTTTCTGTACCATGTATTTGACGACTCAGAATGGGTTGGGTGGAATGAACCTATTTTGGGGTCGTTACAATATTCCTAACCAACCTGTCATACGAATTCAAACTACTAAACCACTAAAATCAGTCACTGTCATATCAAGCCACAAAGCTATTCGTTTATTGAAAAACGGATGTCAAGCTTTCTTAGCCCATGTTATGGATTTGAACAAAGACAAGTCAGATTTGAATAATATTTCTATTGTTAGAGAATTTTCCGATGTATTTCCTGAAGAACTTTCCGGTCTACCCCCGGAACGAGAAATTGAATTCTTTATTGACCTTGAACCCGGTACAAAGCCCATTTCTAAAACCCCATATCGAATGGCTCCTATTGAACTTCAGGAGTTAAAAGTCCAACTACAGGAGTTGTTGGACATCGGTTTTATTCGTCCTAGTACGTCTCCTTGGGGTGCTCCTGTTTTATTCGTAAAGAAGAAAGACGGGAGTATGCGACTTTGTATTGACTATCGAGAATTGAACCATGTCACCATCAAGAATAGGTATCCGCTACCTCGCATTGATGACCTGTTTGACCAGTTGCAAGGAGCACAATTCTTTTCAAAGATCGATCTTCGTTCTGGATATCATCAGCTGAAGATTAAAACTGAGGATATTCCAAAGACTGCCTTCAGAACTCGGTACGGGCATTATGAATTCTTAGTAATGTCTTTTGGATTGACTAATGCTCCTGCTGCCTTCATGGATATGATGAACCGTGTATTCAAAGAATATTTGGATCAGTTCGTTGTTGTCTTTATTGATGACATCCTCATCTATTCCAAAAGCCGTGAAGATCATGAGCGCCATTTGAAGCTGGTACTGCAAAGGCTTCGTGAAAACAAGCTATATGCCAAACTGAAGAAATGCGAGTTCTGGCTTGAGGAAGTAGCATTCCTTGGGCACGTGGTGTCAAAACATGGAGTATCTGTCGACCCGGCGAAGATTGAAGCCATACAAAGTTGGGAGCAACCGAAGTCGGTAACCGAAGTACGTAGCTTTCTGGGCTTAGCTGGTTATTATCGGAGATTTGTGGAAGGATTTTCTCGAATCGCTACTCCATTAACTCAGCTGACTCGGAAAGATACAAAATTCGTATGGAGTGAGGAATGTGAGAAGAGTTTCCAAGAACTCAAGAGGAGACTCATTTCGGCACCTGTTTTGACAATACCATCTGGTTCGGATGGATTTGTTATCTACAGCGATGCTTCAGGCAAAGGGTTAGGATGTGTTCTCATGCAATATGGGAAAGTCATAGCCTATGCCTCACGACAACTCAAAGAATATGAGAGGAATTATCCTACTCATGATTTGGATGGCAGCAGTCGTTTTTGCGTTGAAGATCTGGAGACACTACCTGTATGGGGAGAAAGTGGAGATCTATACAGATCATAAAAGCCTCAAATATTTCTTCACCCAAAAGGAACTTAACATGCGGCAACGACGTTGGCTTGAGCTGTTGAAAGATTACGATCATACCATCCAATACCATCCTGGAAAAGCAAACGTAGTAGCTGACGCATTGAGTAGAAGATCATATGCGGGTACGAGTGCAATGTTTTTAACACAAAGGCCCATTTTGTATGACTTGCAAAGGATGGAGATAGAGATGAAGGCTCCAAGTACCCACATGATGATATCAAATATACGAGTAGAACCGACTTTAATCGATAAAGTTAAAGCTGCTCAAGCTACGGATATAGAGCTGATGCGTATGAAGAAGAAAGTGCAAGAAGGTGTTATTCCAGAAGCAAGAATCGATGAAGAAGGAATACTTCGAGTCAACTCCAGACTTTGTGTTCCTAACGATTTTGACTTGAAGCATAGAATAATGATGGAGGCACACAACACACCGTTTGCAATCCATCCTGGGAGTACCAAAATGTATCACGATCTTCGACATACATTTTGGTGGAGCAATATGAAAAGAGAGATCGCGGAGTTTATCTCGAGGTGTTTAACTTGTCAACGTGTAAAGGCGGAGCATCAAGTGCCAAAGGGTCCATTGCAACCACTTGAGATCCCGAAATGGAAGTGGGAACACATTACTATGGATTTTGTTACGGGTCTTCCCAAGGTTTCTCAAGGTATAGATGCGATTTGGGTTATTGTTGATAGATTAACCAAGTCCGCTCATTTCTTACCGATACGTGAGACTTATTCCCTTGAACGTCTTGCTAGTATGTATGTGAACGAGATTATGAGATTGCATGGCATGCCAGTATCCATAGTTTCGGATCGTGACCCAAGATTCACTTCACGATTTTGGGTTAGCTTGCAGAAAGCTATGGGCACGGATTTACGATTCAGTTCAGCATACCATCCTCAAACGGACGGACAATCAGAGAGGACTATTCAAACTCTTGAAGATCTATTAAGACTTTGTGTCTTAGATCTCAAAGGGAGTTGGGATAAGTACCTACCATTGGTGGAATTCTCCTACAACAACAGTTATCAGGCGAGCATAGGTATGGCTCCATTTGAGGCGTTGTATGGAAGAAAATGTCGTTCTCCAGTATGCTGGGACGAGGTGGGTGAAGCAACATTGTTGGGACCAGAATTGGTACGCATTACTACAGAGAAGATCCAAACGATTCGACAACGTATACAAACGGCACAGGATCGACAAAAGAGTTATGCGGATCTTCATCGGAAGGACGTGGAATTTAATATTGGGGATCATGTATTGTTACGTGTTGCACCATGGAAGGGAGTTACAAGATTTGGGAAGAGAGGAAAGCTCAATCCAAGATTTGTTGGTCCATTTGAGATTCTTGAGCGAATAGGAAATGTGGCATATAGACTCGCATTACCTCCAAGCATGTCTCGTGTTCATAATGTTTTTCACATATCTATGCTTCGTAAATATGTTAAAGACCCGAACCACATTATTGAGTTAGAACCAGACGAGATAGCTGAAGATTTAACGTACGAGGAGGTACCTGTTAAGATCTTGGATAGGAAAGAGCATGTCCTACGCACGAAGGTTATACCACAAGTTAAGGTTTTGTGGAGAAACCATGCTATTGAAGAAATGACCTGGGAGTTGGAATCAGAAATGAAAGCGAGGTATCCTCACCTTTTTGAAACATCAGGTGCGTACGTCAATTTCGAGGACGAAATTTCATAAGGAGGGGAGGTTGTAAGACCCCAACTTATTAATGAATAAAATCAAATTTTCTCTAAATATTATTGTGAATAATAAGGGGGTTAATTTGATATAATACTTTGGTTATGGGTGAAATGTGCAAATTTTGCAAAATAAGCAAGTGGTTATAAAATATTTATTTTTGGTCGGTGAATATTCGGTTGGTCGTGGAATATTCTTGCTGTCGGGGAATATTCGTACGACGACGCAGCCTTGTGTGGGCCCCATAACGGAAAGCGATTGGATGAAGAAAACGACAAGTATAAGTTGTTTATTAATAATGGCGTAGTTAACACTGTTTAAATACCCGGTGGTTAAAAATACAGTAATAACGCGTGGTTGCATAGTAGCACACGGATTGCACAGTATAGTTGAATTATTGATTCGTACGTAAGAAGGCACTACTCAATAATTGTTACAGTAATTACTGTTCAATATTTTATTTTATTGGTTCAATAATTGCTGCATTGATATTTCATATTATTGTTGTTTCAATAATTGTTACTGCACAGTATTTCCCATTATCAGATCAATAATTCATATTATTTGAATAATATTATTAGATAATATTATTGACAATGTCTAGAAAGTTCTGTCTAAGGAGAGGTTTGGTCATCTAATTGCGCGCCAGTAAGGAGAAATCCTTATTGGAAAGCCCCCTCTTTCCTGGGAACGGCCTGGTTGTCATAAATGTGATTCTGTAATATTATTTATGAATAATTAATTATTGATTCATATGATAAGGAAATATTTATTTTATGTGGATATAAATGAGGGATATATTTTTGTGGTTAAAAATGAAGGAGTTAATGTTGAGGTTTTTATCCATATTTTTGTCGGAATGGAGGTATTAAAAATCAGGGTTTTTGAGATATTTTGCGGGGGTTATAATTTTTAATCCGACCGTTGGATCGTGGTAATTTTTGGATATGTTATACATATATAAGTTGAGTATATGCCCACAAATTTTGAACCGTTAAAAATGAACGTATGATTTATTATGAATTTTACAAGATGACTGGTTCAGAAATTGTTGAATTTTCGGAGTTTATCATTTTGATGGAAAATTCTAGAATTGGTGGGCCCCACTTGTGGTTGGTGAAGAAATGTGCTGAATTATATTTCAAATGTGGTAGGTGGGAATAGTAGCAGGTAAAGCCATCAGGTTGCAGGTCAAACCTACCAAAATTTTCCTATAAATAGAGGGTTAAGTTAGAATTGAAAAATTACACCAGAAACAAGTTTTCTCTCTTTCTCTCTCTAGATTATTGAGTGTATTTTGTGAGTATTTAGATACTTTGAGAGTTTCTATTCATCAGAGCAAGTTTCTTTCAGCCTTATTGTGACGACCCCAAAATAGGTCCATTCCACCCAACCCATTCTGAGTCGTCAAATACATGGTACAGAAAACAACTACAACTTTATTACAACAATTGTCGTGCAAAATACAACAACACATATGCTGTAAGTTTAGATACAAATATATACCAAATGTGACTCATGTTCCAACCGTGGACATCACCTCACAATAACACCTTACATAAAGGTATAGTCAAAAAATGTTTTAGAAATTAGAATCTTTGGGAAGTGCTCAAGGAAACCTTCGTACATGGGAGGCCACGCGTCTAGGTTATGATAGATATCATATGGCCACAGAATTATCCTTGGTTGACCCAATAGACCCCAAAGAAAAACGAGAAGATTACTATCATATTCTTCCCAATGGTGAGTCTTCTCTTGACTTATCATTATCTCCACTGTCTCTAACTGAGAATTATACTTCAAACAAACACCAAGATTATATAGGTAGTGCCCATAGATATACTCAGCAAGTGGATGAGCACAACCCTGTCTTATGATGACACGAGATTGTATGTCATTAGACATCTTGTATGATAGTGACAAAACACCCTTCCAACGTTGGGTTCGCCTCACCCTATTTTCTTCACCAAATATAACTACTAAATGATGACCACCGTTCTATTCCCTTGTTACCCCCGCTCGACCCAGCTACACTCTTATTACCTGAAAGGAATTGTGAAGCAAAAGGGTGAGCACAACTAGCTCAGTAAAGAATATCATGACTAAAGATAATTCAATTATCAATAGCCTTCATCAACAATAAATCAGAGATTTAGAACATATGGTAAATGATAAAAATTTCAACCATAGTTGCAGCGGAACGAGCAATCCATTAGAAGAGTCAAATAGACTATAAAGTCTATTATCTTCTCCATGTTAAAAATCCACCAACAATATTTTATCCATGTAACATCACTCAACAGTTCCTTTCCACAATCATATGAATAATTCATAATCATAATTGTGACTATAAATTTTTCTTCGCACCCAGGACGAAGAATATTTTCATCACCTGTCTTTACCTGAAACATCAAAGATCATGGTTATACCAAATCACAGTTCCTGTTTATAATCATACTAACAAATCCATCTTTGCACTACGGGCCAAAGATATTCATCAACAAACCATCTTTGCACTACGGGCCAAAGATATTCAACAACAGTTCATCTTTGCACTACAGGCCAAAGATATTCATCAACAATTCATATTTGCACTACAGGCCAAATATATTCATATCTCAAAGAAATATATAATCATTTCAGAATTTATATAAACAATAATTATAACCATGTTGATCAATTCACCTTTGCACTTAAGCTTAAGATATTCAATTATAAATTCAATGGTCATGATCATACCAGTCACAATTCAACTTTGCACTACAGGCCAAAGAGAACCCTAGTCATGATCATACCAATAATCTACCCATCTTTACACTCCAGTGAAAGAGAATTTCAACATCAGGGTTATAAAAATATTATATATGATGATAAAAATAATATGATCAACATATAGTTTTAATCTCAAGAGTAATATTCATAACTCATGAATAGTAACCCCGACACAAAAGATAGAAATTCTACAATAAAATTCATACCAATATTTCGGTATAATGATATTGAAAGAATAACATTACTTAAATTTATAAACAATTTATTTTAATTGTTTACACTTTACTAATTAATGCATTTAATCATCATAAAATGCCAACACTTACAATTTCATCATCAATAACCAAAACCCTCATCAAAAATCTGCATATACCTCATATAGGATTCTCAAGCAATAAAATTCTATTTTCCAATTTTCTTTCTTCACAAAACATATTTAATTCATTTACTCATAACTAAACCATTTTCATGAAAAATACCAAATCAGTTCCAAAAATATTTCTTTTCTAGAATTTAGCATAATATAGTCCCATAGTGAACATATATTTTTCTCAGAATTTTTAAAAGTCATTTACTATTTTTCATATGGCCAAAATAGCCGAATATTTAGACATTTATCAAAAATTATACTTTTGTCTAAAAATTCTAAAATTTACAGAGTATACTTCTATCATATACATGCACTCCCAATAAAAATTTCATCAATTTTGGAGTTAACCACAAGGAATTATAAGCGGTTACTTTTAAAATAGTCTTTTCTCATAAAATTCATAACTCTCAATCTATACATCCAAAAATCACCATTTTTGGACACAATCAATAAAACTCATCAAAATATCATTTCAAATTTTTCCAGAATTTTTGAAGTTCAGAAAAATTACGAAACTGAAAATCATAACAACCCTTAAAATCCCTTACTATCCCTTACTATCCCTTACTATCCCTTACAATCCCTTACCTCAAAAGAGCAGTACTTCTGGCTGGATATCGGATATGATGCTAAAGAAAACTTACACTGATAAATAGTAACTCACCAAGTATCTAAAAACTCACAAAATATGCTTCATAATATAGAGAGAGAAAGAGAGAAAGCTTATGTTTCTGGTGTGATTTTCAATTCTAACTTAGCCCTCTATTTATAGGAAAATTTTGGTAGGTTTGACCTGCAACCTGATGGCTTTACCTGCTACTATTCTCACCCACCACATTTGAAATATAATTCAGCACATTTCTTCACCAACCACAAGTGGGGCCCACCAATTCTAGAATTTTCCACCAAAATGATTAACTCCGAAAATTCAACAATTTCTGAACCAGTCATCTCGTAAAATTCATAATAAATCACACGTTCATTTTTAACGGTTCAAAATTTGTGGACATATACTCAACTTATATATGTATAACATATCCAAATATTACCACGATCCAACGGTCGGATTAAAAATTATAACCCCCGCAAAATATCTCAGAAACCCTAATTTTTAATACCTCCATTCCGACAAAAATACGGATAAAAATCTCAACATTAACTCCTTCATTTTTAACCACAAAAATATATCCCTCATTTATATCCACATAAAATAAATATTTTCTTATCATATGAATCAATAATTAATTATTCATAAATAATATTACAGAATCACATTTATGACAACCAGGTCGTTCCCAGGAAAGAGGGGGCTTTCCAATAAGGATTTCTCCTTACTAGCGCGCAATTAGATGACCAAACCTCTCCTTAGACAGAACTTTCTAGACATTGCCAATAATGTTATCTAATAATATTATTCAAATAATATGAATTATTGATCTGATAATAGAAAATACTGTGCAACGACAATTATTGAAACAACAATAATATAAAATATCAACGCAGCAATTATTGAATCAATAAAATAAAATATTGAACAGTAATTACTGTAATAATTATTGAGTAGTGCCTTCTTACGTAAGAATCAATAATTTTAAAAAATACTGTGCAATACCGTGTGCTACTGTGCAATAACGTGTATTACTGTATTTTAACCACCGGGTATTCCAACAGTGTTAACGGTAACAACTACGCCGTTAATTGTAAAAACTCAAATTTGTCGTTTTCCTTCACCCGACAGTTATTCGTTATGGGGCCCACAAATAGTTGCGCTGTCGTACGAATATTCTCTGACAGAAAGAATATTCCACGACCAAAACGAATATTCCCCGACAACAATGATTATTTTATAACCACTTGCTTATTTTGAAAAAAAAATTCATATTTCACCCATAACTTTAAACTTTTATCAATTTAACCATTTACTAAATTGTAATTATAATAAAAATTGAATACTTTTATTTCATAAAATTCGGGGTCTTACACTTATACCGGTATTCCGACCAGAAGTACTGATATTTTGAGGTAAGGGATATTATTTTCTTCTTAATGATATTATTTTCTTCAATATCATTATGCTGAAATATTGATATGAGTTTTTATCAAATTTAGAACTTTTTGTGTCGGGGGTTACTATTCACGTATACGGCACTATTCACGTATACGGCACTATTCACGAATACGGCACTATTCACCGAAAAATAAAATTTTTCCTTTTTGTCCAAGATGTCTATTATGGTTACTATCTTTGATTGTATCCATGTTTTGATCTTTATTTTTGAATTCTGCTTCACAATTGATTATTATGAAGTATTATTGATCTTGGATAAACTGTTATACGAATCCCTACTATTTGTCCTTCTGTCTCATTGGATTCGTTCTCTTTAAGATATTTTTCATCATCCTCAGTCCTAAATGATGATATTACTGAATATCTTTGGCCTGTAGTGCAAAGATGTATAATTACTTGATGAATATCTTTTGCCTGTAGTGCAAAGATGAACAGGTGTTGAGATGAACATGACCGACTGATGATACAAATGAATATCTTTGGCCTGTAGTGCAAAGATGAATATTTGGTTAAAGATGATTATTAATTGATGTTACAGGGATAAAATATTGATGATGGACTTTTAAATCTTAGAAGATAGTAGAATTCTTTCTCTACTTGACTCTTCTAATGGTTTGTTGTTTCCGCTGCAGTTGTTGATCTAAAACTTGTTGTCGATTATATTTTATCAGATTTCTCCCTGTTGAAGACTAACGATAATTTGTTTGTATATTATCTTAGTCATAATATTCTTTACTGGGCTAGTTGAGCTCACCCTTTTCCTTTTTGTTCCATTTTTCTTCTCAGGAGGTGAGAACATAGCAGGAACTAGTCGGGGTACGGAGTGATGGTTCTAGAAAGATGTTTTAGCAGTCCTCACTATTTCTGTAAAATAGTGTTTGAATAATTGTAACGAGGACTTATTTGAGTGTGGATATTGTCTAGAAGATAATATTTGTATTTAAACTCACAGTATGTGTTGTCGTATTTTGCAAGACAATTGTATTATTGAAGTTGTAGTTTGTTTTCTGTACCATGTATTTGGCGACTCAGAATGGGTGTTGTATACCTATTTTGGGGGCGTCACATATGCCAAGCCGAAGGAAACTTGCACTGAATAGCAACTCTCAAAGTATCTAAAAACTCACAAAATATGCTTCATAATATAGAGAGAGAAAGAGAGAAAGCTAATTTTTCTGGTGTGATTTTCAATTCTAACTTAGCCCTCTATTTATAGGAAAATTTTGGTAGGTTTGACCTGCAACCTGATGGCTTTACATGCTACTATTCCCACCCACCACATTTGAAATATAATTCAGCATATTTCTTCACCAACCACAAGTGGGGCCCACCAATTCTAGAATTTTCTATCAAAATGATAAACTCCGAAAATTCAACAATTTCTGAACCAGTCATCTTGTAAAATTTATAATAAATCATACGTTCATTTTTAACGGTTCAAAATTTGTGGGCATATACTCAACTTATATATGTATAACATATCCAAAAATTACCACGATCCAACGGTCGGATTAAAAATTATAACCCCCGTAAAATATCTCAAAAACCCTAATTTTTAGTACCTCCATTCCGACAAAAATACTGATAAAAATCTCAGCATTAATTCTTTCATTTTTAACCACAAAAATATATCCCTCATTTATATCCACATAAAATAAATATTTCCTTATCATATGAATCAATAATTAATTATTCACAAATAATATTACAGAATCACATTTATGACAACCAGGCCGTTCCCAGGAAAGAGGGGGCTTTCCAATAAGAATTTTTCCTTACTAGCGCGCAATTAGATGACCAAACCTCTCCTTAGACAGAACTTTCTAGACATTACCAATAATGCTATCTAATAATACTATTCAAATAATATGAATTATTGATCTGATAATGGGAAATACTGTGCAGCAACAATTATTGAACAACAATAATACAAAATTTCAACGTAGCAATTATTGAATCAATAAAATAAAATATTAAACAGTAATTACTGTAACAATTATTGAGTAGTGCCTTCTTACGTAAGAATCAATAATTTCAAAAATACTATGCAATACCGTGTGCTACTGTGCAATAACGCGTATTACTGTATTTTAACCACCGGGTATTCCAACAGTGTTAACGGTAACAACTACGCTGTTAATTATAAAAACTCAATTTTTTGTCGTTATCTTCATCCGACAGTTATTCTGTTATGAGGCCCATAAATGGCTGCGCCGTCGTACGAATATTCCCCGACAGAAAGAATATTTCAAGACCAAACGAATATTCCCCGACAACAATGATTATTTTATAACCACTTGTTTATTTTGAAAAAATTTCACATTTCACCCATAACTTTAACTTTTATCAATTTAACCATTTACTGAATAGTAACTATAAGAAAAATTGAATGTTTTTATTTCATAAAATTCGGGGTCTTACAGACGGCGACCATTGCAGAACCCAATAAAACTGCTATGATTGCACATGTTGAAGAAAATAAATCCAGGTAACACTTGGAAATTGTTCTTAACCTTTTTTTATAATTAATTGGTAACCCAATAAAACTGATTTGATTAACTTTGTATGAATGTTTGGCTACTAACTGCACTATGAAAAAAATATGTACTGACGACGACAATTATAGAATCCAATAAAAATGTTCATAGTCGCACATGTTGAAGAAAACAAATCCAGATAACACTTGAAAACTGTTCTTAATATTTTTATAATTAATTGGCAACTCAATAAAATTGAATTGGTTACATTTGTATGAAGGTTTGGCTACCAACTGTATTATAACGGAGCGGACAGCAACAGTGGCAACTCCGACAGGACTATAGTAGACGAGTTGCACGACCAACTCGATCCTGAAGGGATTTCATGACTTGAATTGGAGGAAGAAAAGTGGGTACCAGTTGGGGGGTTTCGAAGGAGGAGTTCACGAGGAGGAGGGATATTAGTGATGAGTCATGGTGGAATGGGGATCTGAGCTTGAGGGATTTGTTTTGGAATAAAATGAGTTGCAACAAAGGTGAGGTAAGAGACATTTGTGTTGGATGTATAAGGAAAATTCAGTTGTGAAAATTGAGATCGTTTGTAAGACCCCAACTTATTAATGAATAAAATCAAATTTTCTCTAAATATTATTGTGAATAATAAGGGGGTTAATTTGATATAATACTTTGGTTATGGGTGAAATGTGCAAATTTTGCAAAATAAGCAAGTGGTTATAAAATATTTATTTTTGGCCGGTGAATATTCGGTTGGTCGTGGAATATTCTTGCTGTCGGGGAATATTCGTACGACGACGCAGCCTTGTGTGGGCCCCATAACGGAAAGCGATTGGATGAAGAAAACGACAAGTATAAGTTGTTTATTAATAATGGCGTAGTTAACACTGTTTAAATACCCGGTGGTTAAAAATACAGTAATAACGCGTGGTTGCATAGTAGCACACGGATTGCACAGTATAGTTGAATTATTGATTCGTACGTAAGAAGGCACTACTCAATAATTGTTACAGTGATTACTGTTCAATATTTTATTTTATTGGTTCAATAATTGCTGCATTGATATTTCATATTATTGTTGTTTCAATAATTGTTACTGCACAGTATTTCCCATTATCAGATCAATAATTCATATTATTTGAATAATATTATTAGATAATATTATTGGCAATGTCTAGAAAGTTCTGTCTAAGGAGAGGTTTGGTCATCTAATTGCGCGCCAGTAAGGAGAAATCCTTATTGGAAAGCCCCCTCTTTCCTGGGAACGGCCTGGTTGTCATAAATGTGATTCTGTAATATTATTTATGAATAATTAATTATTGATTCATATGATAAGGAAATATTTATTTTATGTGGATATAAATGAGGGATATATTTTTGTGGTTAAAAATGAAGGAGTTAATGTTGAGGTTTTTATCCATATTTTTGTCGGAATGGAGGTATTAAAAATCAGGGTTTTTGAGATATTTTGCGGGGGTTATAATTTTTAATCCGACCGTTGGATCGTGGTAATTTTTGGATATGTTATACATATATAAGTTGAGTATATGCCCACAAATTTTGAACCGTTAAAAATGAACGTATGATTTATTATGAATTTTACAAGATGACTGGTTCAGAAATTGTTGAATTTTCGGAGTTTATCATTTTGATGGAAAATTCTAGAATTGGTGGGCCCCACTTGTGGTTGGTGAAGAAATGTGCTGAATTATATTTCAAATGTGGTAGGTGGGAATAGTAGCAGGTAAAGCCATCAGGTTGCAGGTCAAACCTACCAAAATTTTCCTATAAATAGAGGGCTAAGT
Source organism: Panax notoginseng (assembly GCA_016801055.1). Taxonomy (NCBI): domain Eukaryota; kingdom Viridiplantae; phylum Streptophyta; class Magnoliopsida; order Apiales; family Araliaceae; genus Panax; species Panax notoginseng. Next base: position 159,846,428 of record CM029021.1, on the reverse strand, counting down.
TAGAATTGAAAATTACACCAGAAACAAGTTTTCTCTCTTTCTCTCTCTAGATTATTGAGTGTATTTTGTGAGTATTTAGATACTTTTAGAGTTTCTATTCATCAGAGCAAGTTTCTTTCAGCCTTATACCGGTATTCCGACCAGAAGTACTGATATTTTGAGGTAAGGGATATTATTTTCTTCTTAATGATATTATTTTCTTCAATATCATTATGCTGAAATATTGATATGAGTTTTTATCAAATTTGGAACTTTTTGTGTCGGGGGTTACTATTCACGTATACGGCACTATTCACGTATACGGCACTATTCACGAATACGGCACTATTCACCAAAAAATAAAATTTTTCCTTTTTGTCCAAGATGTCTATTATGGTTACTATCTTTGATTGTATCCATGTTTTGATCTTTATTTTTGAATTCTGCTTCACAATTGATTATTATGAAGTATTATTGATCTTGGATAAACTGTTATACGAATCCCTACTATTTGTCCTTCTGTCTCATTGGATTCGTTCTCTTTAAGATATTTTTCATCATCCTCAGTCCTAAATGATGATATTACTGAATATCTTTGGCCTGTAGTGCAAAGATGTATAATTACTTGATGAATATCTTTGGCCTGTAGTGCAAAGATGAACAGGTGTTGAGATGAACATGACCGACTGATGATACAAATGAATATCTTTGGCCTGTAGTGCAAAGATGAATATTAGGTTAAAGATGATTATTAATTGATGTTACAGGGATAAAATATTGATGATGGACTTTTAAATCTTAGAAGATAGTAGAATTCTTTCTCTACTTGACTCTTCTAATGGTTTGTTGTTTCCGCTGCAGTTGTTGATCTAAAACTTGTTGTCGATTATATTTTATCAGATTTCTCCCTGTTGAAGACTAACGATAATTTGTTTGTATATTATCTTAGTCATAATATTCTTTACTGGGCTAGTTGAGCTCACCCTTTTCCTTTTTGTTCCATTTTTCTTCTCAGGAGGTGAGAACATAGCAGGAACTAGTCGGGGTACGGAGTGATGGTTCTAGAAAGATGTTTTAGCAGTCCTCACTATTTCTGTAAAATAGTATTTGAATAATTGTAACGAGGACTTATTTGAGTGTGGATATTGTCTAGAAGATAATATTTGTATTTAAACTCACAGTATGTGTTGTCGTATTTTGCAAGACAATTGTATTATTGAAGTTGTAGTTTGTTTTCTGTACCATGTATTTGGCGACTCAGAATGGGTGTTGTATACCTATTTTGGGGGCGTCACAGTTGGTATCAGAGCTTAGGGATATGATCCCTGGCTGAGATGTGAGACAAGAACTAGGAGGGGAGAGACGGGGAATTCCTTCGCTAGTATGACCTGACTAAGTTTATTTGGTGTTTATTTGGTCGGTCAGAGTATAGGGATAATATATGACATGACTATTAACCCTTGTTTTATGGTAGTATTTAAGAATGGCAGCTGAGAACGTTAATAATGGAGTAAATCAGACCGTGGAGACACCTTTGATCACTACCCAGGGGAACGTGCAACAGGAAGGCAATATTCCTCCTGTAAACAACGTTACCGAGCGAACGATGAATGATGGAATGTTTAGGAGCTTTTTGCAGTTCATGCAAAATCAGACGAGGGAGACTCGTGTGCAGAATACGGGTGGAAATGATAACAACGCGCGGTTTGTCACAGCTAAGCAGTTCAAAGAATTGGGACCACCAGAATTTAAGGGAAAGCCGGATCCGATCATGGCGGAAACGTGAGTCAAGCAAATTACCAAGATATTTGATGTCTTGGGATGCACGGAGGAACAGAAGGTTCCATTCGCCACATTTATGTTCCGCGGTGAGGCAGACTACTGGTGGGAGTCTGTGAAGCGTACCCAGCCTGACGCACTCAACATGTCCTGGGAAACATTTCAAAAACTGTTCAATGACAAGTACTTTCCTGAAAGTATTCGTCATATGAAGGAGGTTGAGTTTATTAGACTGGAACAAAACAACATGACGGTGTCCCAGTACGAGGCGAAGTTTGCAGAGTTATCCAGGTTTGCACCTCATTTGGTCGAAAATGAGGAACGAATGACGCGGATGTTTCTGAGAGGTTTAAAACCTGAGATTCGTCAATACCTTATCTCTCATAAATTTTCTCTGTATTCAGACGTTGTCAACAGGGCCCAATTATTAGAGAGAGATAATGAGTATACTCAACCGAGGGACCACAACCAGGGTCATACCGGTGACAGCAATCATCAGAGCGATGATAACCAACGAGGAGGGAAAAATACGAACAAAGGCGGTAACCACTCGGGTGGTCATCGTGGCCATGATAATAGGAGAGGTGAGTCAAGTGGAAATTTCAGAAAGAGGAGATTCAACAATGACGGGAAGACATCAGCACCAGCACCAACAACAAATTTTAGGGGAGGAGAACGACCGCCAGTTAGATGTTACAAATGCGGGAAAGAGGGACATATCAGCCCAAACTGTCCACAACAATCCAAGGTGTGTTACAACTGTGGGAAGGAAGGCCACATCGCTCGAGATTGTACTATAGCGAAACCAAGTTCAGCGGGAGTGGTGATTCCAAGGGCTGTCCCGGATAAGGCGAAATCAGCGGTTCCTGGAAGAGCGTTTGTCGTAACTGGCCAAAACGTGAGAAACCCGAACGAGGTGATCACGGGTAAGCTAATCTTGAATTCTTGCGAAGTTTATACCTTACTAGATACCGGTTCTACCCATTCTTTTATCTCTCCTGCTTGTGCTCAACGTTTAAACTTGACTCCGGAGAAATTGGACTTTAACTTATCTGTTGAAACTCCGTTGGGTGAAACCTTCGTTACATCTACAGTTTATAAATCTTGCATGATCCAAGTTGGCACTATCACATTACCTGTTGATCTTATCTCTTTAAAGATACTTGCTTTTGATGTGATTTTAGGAATTGATTGGTTAACCACTCATCATGCTAAAATTGATTGTTTTCGTAAGGTTGTTAGTTTTCATATTCCTAACCAACCTGTCATACGAATTCAAACTACTAAACCACTAAAATCAGTCACTGTCATATCAAGCCACAAAGCTATTCGTTTATTGAAAAACGGATGTCAAGCTTTCTTAGCCCATGTTATGGATTTGAACAAAGACAAGTCAGATTTGAATAATATTTCTATTGTTAGAGAATTTTCCGATGTATTTCCTGAAGAACTTTCCGGTCTACCCCCGGAACGAGAAATTGAATTCTTTATTGACCTTGAACCCGGTACAAAGCCCATTTCTAAAACCCCATATCGAATGGCTCCTATTGAACTTCAGGAGTTAAAAGTCCAACTACAGGAGTTGTTGGACATCGGTTTTATTCGTCCTAGTACGTCTCCTTGGGGTGCTCCTGTTTTATTCGTAAAGAAGAAAGACGGGAGTATGCGACTTTGTATTGACTATCGAGAATTGAACCATGTCACCATCAAGAATAGGTATCCGCTACCTCGCATTGATGACCTGTTTGACCAGTTGCAAGGAGCACAATTCTTTTCAAAGATCGATCTTCGTTCTGGATATCATCAGCTGAAGATTAAAACTGAGGATATTCCAAAGACTGCCTTCAGAACTCGGTACGGGCATTATGAATTCTTAGTAATGTCTTTTGGATTGACTAATGCTCCTGCTGCCTTCATGGATATGATGAACCGTGTATTCAAAGAATATTTGGATCAGTTCGTTGTTGTCTTTATTGATGACATCCTCATCTATTCCAAAAGCCGTGAAGATCATGAGCGCCATTTGAAGCTGGTACTGCAAAGGCTTCGTGAAAACAAGCTATATGCCAAACTGAAGAAATGCGAGTTCTGGCTTGAGGAAGTAGCATTCCTTGGGCACGTGGTGTCAAAACATGGAGTATCTGTCGACCCGGCGAAGATTGAAGCCATACAAAGTTGGGAGCAACCGAAGTCGGTAACCGAAGTACGTAGCTTTCTGGGCTTAGCTGGTTATTATCGGAGATTTGTGGAAGGATTTTCTCGAATCGCTACTCCATTAACTCAGCTGACTCGGAAAGATACAAAATTCGTATGGAGTGAGGAATGTGAGAAGAGTTTCCAAGAACTCAAGAGGAGACTCATTTCGGCACCTGTTTTGACAATACCATCTGGTTCGGATGGATTTGTTATCTACAGCGATGCTTTAGGCAAAGGGTTAGGATGTGTTCTCATGCAATATGGGAAAGTCATAGCCTATGCCTCACGACAACTCAAAGAATATGAGAGGAATTATCCTACTCATGATTTGGATGGCAGCAGTCGTTTTTGCGTTGAAGATCTGGAGACACTACCTGTATGGGGAGAAAGTGGAGATCTATACAGATCATAAAAGCCTCAAATATTTCTTCACCCAAAAGGAACTTAACATGCGGCAACGACGTTGGCTTGAGCTGTTGAAAGATTACGATCATACCATCCAATACCATCCTGGAAAAGCAAACGTAGTAGCTGACGCATTGAGTAGAAGATCATATGCGGGTACGAGTGCAATGTTTTTAACATAAAGGCCCATTTTGTATGACTTGCAAAGGATGGAGATAGAGATGAAGGCTCCAAGTACCCACATGATGATATCAAATATACGAGTAGAACCGACTTTAATCGATAAAGTTAAAGCTGCTCAAGCTACGGATATAGAGCTGATGCGTATGAAGAAGAAAGTGCAAGAAGGTGTTATTCCAGAAGCAAGAATCGATGAAGAAGGAATACTTCGAGTCAACTCCAGACTTTGTGTTCCTAACGATTTTGACTTGAAGCATAGAATAATGATGGAGGCACACAACACACCGTTTGCAATCCATCCTGGGAGTACCAAAATGTATCACGATCTTCGACATACATTTTGGTGGAGCAATATGAAAAGAGAGATCGCGGAGTTTATCTCGAGGTGTTTAACTTGTCAACGTGTAAAGGCGGAGCATCAAGTGCCAAAGGGTCCATTGCAACCACTTGAGATCCCGAAATGGAAGTGGGAACACATTACTATGGATTTTGTTACGGGTCTTCCCAAGGTTTCTCAAGGTATAGATGCGATTTGGGTTATTGTTGATAGATTAACCAAGTCCGCTCATTTCTTACCGATACGTGAGACTTATTCCCTTGAACGTCTTGCTAGTATGTATGTGAACGAGATTGTGAGATTGCATGGCATGCCAGTATCCATAGTTTCGGATCGTGACCCAAGATTCACTTCACGATTTTGGGTTAGCTTGCAGAAAGCTATGGGCACGGATTTACGATTCAGTTCAGCATACCATCCTCAAACGGACGGACAATCAGAGAGGACTATTCAAACTCTTGAAGATCTATTAAGACTTTGTGTCTTAGATCTCAAAGGGAGTTGGGATAAGTACCTACCATTGGTGGAATTCTCCTACAACAACAGTTATCAGGCGAGCATAGGTATGGCTCCATTTGAGGCGTTGTATGGAAGAAAATGTCGTTCTCCAGTATGCTGGGACGAGGTGGGTGAAGCAACATTGTTGGGACCAGAATTGGTACGCATTACTACAGAGAAGATCCAAACGATTCGACAACGTATACAAACGGCACAGGATCGACAAAAGAGTTATGCGGATCTTCATCGGAAGGACGTGGAATTTAATATTGGGGATCATGTATTGTTACGTGTTGCACCATGGAAGGGAGTTACAAGATTTGGGAAGAGAGGAAAGCTCAATCCAAGATTTGTTGGTCCATTTGAGATTCTTGAGCGAATAGGAAATGTGGCATATAGACTCGCATTACCTCCAAGCATGTCTCGTGTTCATAATATTTTTCACATATCTATGCTTCGTAAATATGTTAAAGACCCGAACCACATTATTGAGTTAGAACCAGACGAGATAGCTGAAGATTTAACGTACGAGGAGGTACCTGTTAAGATCTTGGATAGGAAAGAGCATGTCCTACGCACGAAGGTTATACCACAAGTTAAGGTTTTGTGGAGAAACCATGCTATTGAAGAAATGACCTGGGAGTTGGAATCAGAAATGAAAGCGAGGTATCCTCACCTTTTTGAAACATCAGGTGCGTACGTCAATTTCGAGGACGAAATTTCATAAGGAGGGGAGGTTGTAAGACCCCAACTTATTAATGAATAAAATCAAATTTTCTCTAAATATTATTGTGAATAATAAGGGGGTTAATTTGATATAATACTTTGGTTATGGGTGAAATGTGCAAATTTTGCAAAATAAACAAGTGGTTATAAAATATTTATTTTTGGTCGGTGAATATTCGGTTGGTCGTGGAATATTCTTGCTGTCGGGGAATATTCGTACGACGACGCAGCCTTGTGTGGGCCCCATAACGGAAAGCGATTGGATGAAGAAAACGACAAGTATAAGTTGTTTATTAATAATGGCGTAGTTAACACTGTTTAAATACCCGGTGGTTAAAAATACAGTAATAACGCGTGGTTGCATAGTAGCACACGGATTGCACAGTATAGTTGAATTATTGATTCGTACGTAAGAAGGCACTACTCAATAATTGTTACAGTGATTACTGTTCAATATTTTATTTTATTGGTTCAATAATTGCTGCATTGATATTTCATATTATTGTTGTTTCAATAATTGTTACTGCACAGTATTTCCCATTATCAGATCAATAATTCATATTATTTGAATAATATTATTAGATAATATTATTGACAATGTCTAGAAAGTTCTGTCTAAGGAGAGGTTTGGTCATCTAATTGCGTGCCAGTAAGGAGAAATCCTTATTGGAAAGCCCCCTCTTTCCTGGGAACGGCCTGGTTGTCATAAATGTGATTCTGTAATATTATTTATGAATAATTAATTATTGATTCATATGATAAGGAAATATTTATTTTATGTGGATATAAATGAGGGATATATTTTTGTGGTTAAAAATGAAGGAGTTAATGTTGAGGTTTTTATCCATATTTTTGTCGGAATGGAGGTATTAAAAATCAGGGTTTTTGAGATATTTTGCGGGGGTTATAATTTTTAATCCGACCGTTGGATCGTGGTAATTTTTGGATATGTTATACATATATAAGTTGAGTATATGCCCACAAATTTTGAACCGTTAAAAATGAACGTATGATTTATTATGAATTTTACAAGATGACTGGTTCAGAAATTGTTGAATTTTCGGAGTTTATCATTTTGATAGAAAATTCTAGAATTGGTGGGCCCCACTTGTGGTTGGTGAAGAAATGTGCTGAATTATATTTCAAATGTGGTAGGTGGGAATAGTAGCAGGTAAAGCCATCAGGTTGCAGGTCAAACCTACCAAAATTTTCCTATAAATAGAGGGTTAAGTTAGAATTGAAAATTACACCAGAAACAAGTTTTCTCTCTTTCTCTCTCTAGATTATTGAGTGTATTTTGTGAGTATTTAGATACTTTGAGAGTTTCTATTCATCAGAGCAAGTTTCTTTCAGCCTTATACCGGTATTCCGACCAGAAGTACTGATATTTTGAGGTAAGGGATATTATTTTCTTCTTAATGATATTATTTTCTTCAATATCATTATGCTGAAATATTGATATGAGTTTTTATCAAATTTGGAACTTTTTGTGTCGGGGGTTACTATTCACGTATACGGCACTATTCACGTATACGGCACTATTCACGAATACGGCACTATTCACCGAAAAATAAAATTTTTCCTTTTTGTCCAAGATGTCTATTATGGTTACTATCTTTGATTGTATCCATGTTTTGATCTTTATTTTTGAATTCTGCTTCACAATTGATTATTATGAAGTATTATTGATCTTGGATAAACTGTTATACGAATCCCTACTATTTGTCCTTCTGTCTCATTGGATTCGTTCTCTTTAAGATATTTTTCATCATCCTCAGTCCTAAATGATGATATTACTGAATATCTTTGGCCTGTAGTGCAAAGATGTATAATTACTTGATGAATATCTTTGGCCTGTAGTGCAAAGATGAACAGGTGTTGAGATGAACATGACCGACTGATGATACAAATGAATATCTTTGGCCTGTAGTGCAAAGATGAATATTTGGTTAAAGATGATTATTAATTGATGTTACAGGGATAAAATATTGATGATGGACTTTTAAATCTTAGAAGATAGTAGAATTCTTTCTCTACTTGACTCTTCTAATGGTTTGTTGTTTCCGCTGCAGTTGTTGATCTAAAACTTGTTGTCGATTATATTTTATCAGATTTCTCCCTGTTGAAGACTAACGATAATTTGTTTGTATATTATCTTAGTCATAATATTCTTTACTGGGCTAGTTGAGCTCACCCTTTTCCTTTTTGTTCCATTTTTCTTCTCAGGAGGTGAGAACATAGCAGGAACTAGTCGGGGTACGGAGTGATGGTTCTAGAAAGATGTTTTAGCAGTCCTCACTATTTCTGTAAAATAGTGTTTGAATAATTGTAACGAGGACTTATTTGAGTGTGGATATTGTCTAGAAGATAATATTTGTATTTAAACTCACAGTATGTGTTGTCGTATTTTGCAAGACAATTGTATTATTGAAGTTGTAGTTTGTTTTCTGTACCATGTATTTGGCGACTCAGAATGGGTGTTGTATACTTATTTTGGGGGCGTCACATCGTTTGTTTCTCTCTTTAAAAATTTCAAAAAAAATTTAATTTGTCTCTCTCTAAAACCCCTGTTTCCAAACCATGCAATACGTGATCTTCTCATTAATTTCAATTTTCGAAGCTAATTCTTAAATTTCTGCTTTCAATGGCAGAATAAATTCTTCTCAGTTAGAGCAAAGTTGTAATGAAGAGAAGCACTAATTTTGTAAATAAAATATTAAAAATATATTAATTCTGTAAATATTTTTTAGATGCACTTTTATATATATATATATATATATATATATATATATATATATTTAAAATGTACTAGAAAATGTAATTAACTCTTAATTAACTTTAGGCTGTGTTTGATAAACATGAGAATTAAGATCTGAATGATTATGATGTCTTAATAAATTAGACCATCTGAATGATTATGAGGTCTGAATCTAAAAAATTATTTGATAACTAAAAAGTAAGTTGTCTCTTAATGACATTATTTTACCATTTTAAAGAGTAAAAATTTATTTAATAATTTTAAATATTCAATTTAATAAAAATGAGTGCATAATATTGTTGAATATATTTATATAAAAAAAATTTATCAAAAAAATTTCATTAAAAGGTACCTCTTAAGTATTAAGATTTTATTTTCTGTCTTACCAATTAAGAGGTATTCAAAAATAATAAAAAAATAAATAAATAATATCATACCTCTTAATAAATAAAAGACAATCTATTAAAATATAATTAAATATAAACAAACAACACCTTACTATAAAATTAATGTTAACTCGATTTACCGACTACCTTCATTATAAAAGTAGTAGATTGAAATTTTGAAGTATTTGGAGGATTTGACTTTTGGCAGGCCCACCTTAAGTTTTTTTTTTCAATAATTTATACTTTACTTGTGACTTTATTAGAAAAATGACATTAAAAATTAAAAATCAAAGTTTCCAATTAACTTCCGATCACCATGTTTCTAGATCTAGATCCATCATTATTAACTCGCCATGCCCATCATCACCGAGGTTCCATCGTGTGTTCTTGAGCAGTTTTAATTTTTTTTCTGTCCTGTTGCGTCTTTTATTTAAATTTTAACGCTTAATCTTTTATTTAATATTATTTAATTTTAAAATTAAATAAAAGGGTCTGCTCTCGCAAAAACAAATATAGAAAGAAGTAGTAGTAGATTAAATCGGGCATCCGATCGGCAACAATTGTGATTTTGGTTCAGAGCATATTTGATTTGTAGAGAGAGAGAGAGAGAGAAGATTAACAGAGTCGAGGGAGTTGCATAGATGAGATCATGACCCATCTCGTCTCTATCATAACCAATTAATTTTGATTTGTAGGATGAAGATAGGTTCAATTTGAATAACTTTATTATTATACCCTTCATTTATACTTTGCTTTATATCCTCTACTTGCTTCTTTCTACTCTCATGAATCTCTGCTCTTTTTAATCATCCCAACACTACAGCAGATCTCATCAACCAACCAACCATGTCAACTGAAATTCAGACCGTCCCATCACCTAATTCTGCCAAAATTTCTTCCTCTGGTTCTGTCGGAATTACTCCGGCAGCACACGAAGAAGAAGAAAAGAATCACCCCATAGCCAATGCCACATCCCCGGATCAACTACCCAAACCCAAGAGAGATTTTCAAATTATTAATCCTTTCAAGAAGCGTTCCAAATCTGAATCTAATTTGCCTTCTCTCAATACCCTCTCCGGCGTAACCAATCCCCAAACGGAAGTACCTGGCGATAAAACCAGTTCCAGCACCGCCAAAGCCAATATCCATAACAGCAGTCAATCGGTCTACAGACTGATCACTCGAGAGCTTGAATACATTGAGGATACTTCTGAACAGCTCAAGAATTACAACGGTCTTGTTGAGGAGAAGCTAGAAGATGCCAAGCAAAAGCTCGATCTTATCAAAAAAGCCATGGAAGATGGGGCTACACCTACTCCGGACAATAATGATGGTGAAGAAATAGAGAAAGAGCTTCGTCAATTTAAGAAATACATCAGGAAAATGAAGCTCCCGATTCCTTCCAAATTTAAAACCAACGCCGCAGATCTGCGCAACCAGTGGAATCTAGGTGGTTCTACCCAAACCGCCCAACAATTTGCAGCCAGCTTGCTCAAGGGAGCATTGCCCAAATTTCACAACAATCCAGTTTTTGAGAATAGTCCCGCATTTCGAGATTTTGAGGTACGCTATAAATCCCTTCCGATCCATTTGAAGCTTTGTCTGCTGTGTTTTGCAGTGTTCCCGGAAGGTGAAATTATAAAGAAGAGGCTTATGGTTTACTGGTGGATTGGAGAGGGTTTTGTAGGCTCCCCTGCGGAAAACCCACAGCAAGATTGCAATAGAGAAAATGAAGATCAAGTGAGCAAATTGAAAGATGCGGAGCAATTGGGTGCTGAGTACTTCGACGCGCTTATAAGATTGGATTTCATTGAGGCTTACAGTGATAAGCGCTGCCCTGAAGTGGACAGCTGCAGGATGCACGCTTTTGTTCGTTCTGCAGTGATTACCCTTGCGGCCAGGGCTAAATTCTTTGATTTTGATGCTAATGGTAAGCCCAAAGCCTTCTGTCCTTCTTCGTTCCGGTCGTGCTTGATAGGTAATGATGGGCTAGACAATGATCATGATTTTGAGAAAATTCATTTGTTGTTTAATGTCGATGAAACTATTCTGGAAATTAAGCCTGAATGGTTCCCCAAGATGAGGAATGTGAATGTTCTTTGCTTGGGGAGGTGGCAGGCCAAGGCAAGTCACCACATTGAAGTGGAGGATACTAAATTTTTAGAAGCCTTGAGTTGTATGAAACACCTTAAGTTTCTTAGCCTTCAAGGGATTTCAAGAATTATGGAGCTTCCTAATTCTGTTACCAAGCTGGGAAATTTGACCATTTTGGATCTCAGGGCTTGTCACAATCTCGAGGTGATCCCTCGTGACATTGGCTTGCTCAAGAGTTTGACACACTTGGACTTGTCCGAGTGTTACTTACTGGATAAAATGCCTAAAGGGCTTTCATTCCTGAAGAACCTTCTAGTTCTTAAGGGGTTTGTAGTTGTAAAGACTAAAGACTCGTGTAGTCTTGGGGATTTGGCTAAATTGCCAAAGCTGAGAAAATTGAGCATCTTCACCGGTTTGAAGGACTTCCCTGACGAAGAGGATCTAAATGCTTTCCCACAATTCAAAGTTCTTTCCAAACTCAAAGTAGTATGGGGAGGAGGCGCCAACAAAGAAGACAAGAATGTGAACAAGAAACCGAGTGATATAAGTGAAGGAGATGGAGATACGGTGGTTGCTAAGCAAGAGAATCATGAAGCTTCTTCTTCCAGGGAGATAGACACACCGCCTCCAGCTAATGTAGAAGATAACAATTGTGCAGCAACAAATCCACCAGTTTCAGAACCAGCAGCAGCAGCGCCAGAGCCAGCACCAGTACCAGAGCCAGCACTGCCCCCAACACCAGCAAATGTAGGAGATAACAAGAAGGGGCTAGATAAACCGATAAAGCCTCAACAACCAGCAGGTGCTGTTAGTAAACTATTGCCGGCATTTACCCGTACACGAGGGACACCCATTCCGGTGATACCAGGGCTTCCTGATCAATTGCAGAAACTGGACCTTCAATGTTTTCCTGAGAAATTTGCACCCAAGTGGCTGAAGCCCGCCAAACTGCAAGAACTAAAAAAGCTTTATATAAGGGGTGGCCAGCTCTGTGATCTCGTTGGTGACCATGAATTGCTGATCTCAAAAGTAGAGCCATGGAATGTTGAGATACTACGCCTCAAGTACTTGAGTGGATTAGGGATGAACTGGAAAGAACTGCGTGAACTATTTCCAGAATTGATTTACTTGGAGAAAGTCAAATGTCCAAAGCTCACCTTATTCCCATGTGATGAAGCTGGAGTGTGGCTGGACAAGAAAAAAATTGAAAAGCAGTAGCAAGAAATAACATCCCGAATCCCTGCAGCTTGATGTATGTGAACAAGATCTCTATCCTTCCCATTGTTATTTTGAATTGTGTTATTTCTTAATTTGTGGTTATTTTACGGATTTTCTGAATGTATATTGTGGCTTTCAAGCACATTTAAAGACATGTGAGTACTATATGTCGGATATTTTCAAAATCTGTTGTTGTTAAGTATATAATAAATATATTATATTGTTTTAATAACTGACAGATGTATTTGCTTAATGGTCAAGGTGTGATTATTAGTTTGAACATGTAACGTTTAACTGGTGTAATGGTTTAACTTGGGTCACTAGTTTGAATCGGTGTGATTGTTAGTTTGAACGGGTGTAACATTGAATTGGTTCGATTTGGGTCACTAGTTTGAACCGGTGTGACCCTTAGAAATTGTGTGTTTGGTTTATATATTTTCAAATTGAAAATGTGTGTTTTCAAAAGCGTGTTTGGAATCCTATAAATGGATTAGAAAACCGTCCTCACAAGAAATTAATGCATAATTTTTTTTAAAGAATTTTGGTGTTATTATTTTATTGTCTCTCAAAATATATATTTGAATTGAATACTACCCTGTACATAGTATTTAATACAAATTAATTTATGGGTCTGTGTTAATTTGAGAGACAGATTCGCTGTAACTGTACTGAAGAAAGAGTGGACTTCCATTCGATTCAGGCGACACAATTATTATTTTTCAAAACTTCTGCAACGTCATATAGCAAAAGTTTTAAAATATTCTTTCTGGAATTTATCCAGACGATTACCCCTTGCAAGTCTGTAACAACTTGATCAATAAAATAAGCAGCAGCCTCAGTTATAATTGATTCTTCCATTCAGAAGAAAAGTCATACACATTCATCTAAATTGTAAGTTAAAAAATGAATTTTTAAATCGGGACTGATGAGATGAATTGTGTGTGCCCAAGCAATTAGAAAAGTCAATCGAGCATCTGAGTTCTTGGTTGATCCTCTTGGTTATCATCCTACAAAGAAGAAGAATAGGTATAGGTATTTTATGCATGTAAAATAAAATACACAATAATTGATGAATTATTCCTCATAAAGTAAATCAAAGTATTGCCGGATGTTTCGGGATTATGCCTTCACCTAGTTGACATTTCTAAGTATGTGAATTACTACAACAAATAAGATCATTAAATTAACATTTCCCTGCTCTGCTCTGCTCTGCATATTAATTCTTTAGCTCGAATATATTCATAATGACAACAAGGAATAGGAATAGGAATACGACAAGGAATAGGAATAGGAATAGGAATAGGAATAGGGGAGACTTGAGAATGGTTGGTGGAACATAAATTTTACTCAAATAGGTAATTTTCATTTATTTACTTTTTATTTTTAAAAAGAGTTCCAAATTTTATGCATATATTTGTTTTCTTTATCTATATCTATTCTAACTTCACTCCATTAGGATCAGAGAATTACTGCAAGAAGCTAAAATGTGGGTTAAGTAGATGCAGCTGCTTTAAAATCACTTGAGCCGTGGATGCAAAGGCTTCTTCCTTTCACTAATACAGTTATTTCCTTTCCTGTATTGTGGTTTATGTTCGAATGGCTAATTTACTTTCAATAAACACTATTTCAACAATTCAACTTAAACCACATGAACGCTCATACATAAATCATAAATATCCCTTGCCAACAAATTAATAACATAACATGCTAGCTAGATGACAGAAAAATTAAAATCTATTTAACGGACAGTTCAAAACTATCTACTACTGATCGGATTTGGTCCTCGACTTCTCTCTTCAGCTTTCGGCCTCCCGCCAAGTAAACATTTCCCAGGCTCCAACTAAAACTGAGCAAAACAAACATCAGCCAATGTAATTATTTAATTAAATCCCATTATCAACACACTACTTGCATTTCACACGGAACACGTCCATGTTTCAGTTGGGCTTGGTCAAGGATGTGTAATGGAATAAGTATTGCACAACAGAATAGACAAAATAAAGATGCACTACGATATCTCCAAAATTAGAGATGCGTTTGTAAAACGAGACCTTTAAAAATAACTTAACATATCCCTAACATTAGCTACAAATATAATAGAGGTCGCACAATCAACCAAGGATACAAGTAATGGCATGTTAGGAACTTTATATCACTTTATAGTTCAAAAATAAAATACGCATCTCTAGTTTTAGTTTTGGAACCGACAAAAAATCAAAATATATCTCTGATTTTGGAATGAAGGCAATACTAGTTGGAGAATGTCAACAACAAACCTCAAGGTATAAGAAGAATGCCGAAGGAGAAGATTACCAGCCTCTCAAGAATCCCGTCATCTGTTGTTATTGTGATTGCCTTCACAGGACGACCTTGTCTACATCACCTGCAGGCTGAAGCTCCTGTAGCTTTGGGCATTCGCTGATTTCCTTTTAAAGTTCTTTTGGAAGCTCGAATGAAGAGAAGAGATTTTCCAGCATGGGACATTCACCAACTTTTAACCAGCGCAGAACTGGCACCTTGCAGCCAACCTTCACCAATTTAGGCAGTGCCCACAGATGCAATGTTTGCAACTTTGGCAATGTAGCCAACTCATCTTCAAATACAGTTACCAGTTCAGCACAAAATTTGATTTCAAGTATCTCGAGATTTTCAAGCCTTTGCAATGAAGAGAAAATCTTGGAAAGTTTAGGACAATAATCTAGGTAAAAAAACTTCAGGTTATTAAAGGTATTTCCTTGCAGGTTTCCATTATCAACCGTACTCTTCAAATTACTTGCACTCGAAGCCCATAGAGCTCGTAAATTATCTCCCGAATTTGCAATATCCTCTACCGGTTCCTCAGATTTGGCAGCATCTTTTTTCTCAACACGCTCTAGTTCATTGCATCTCTCTATCCAACAGCCTTTCACCTC
This sequence comes from Panax notoginseng, assembly GCA_016801055.1. Classification (NCBI taxonomy): domain Eukaryota; kingdom Viridiplantae; phylum Streptophyta; class Magnoliopsida; order Apiales; family Araliaceae; genus Panax; species Panax notoginseng. The sequence goes on along the minus strand of CM029021.1, from coordinate 159,830,960 downwards.
CTTCAGACTGTTTACATCTGAATCAGATAACCATTTGATAAATGGATTATCAATCAAATATACAAATTCAGTAAGTCCTAGGACTGGTTCAACACCCTCGGGGTAACTATTAAATCCACGAATCTCCAAAGATCGTTCTGGATGAGCAAATCGTCTAGTCTGAAACCAGATATCTCTAAAGACAAGTTCATCTTTGTAGAAATATTTAATTCCACTTGTATCTAACTGTTCGATGGGACGAACGAGGAAATGGAATTGTTTGAAGATGGTCGACGACAACTTAGGATGCCCCTCCAACTCCAAGAGATCACGAAAAAGGGTTCTACTCACAGATAAGACATGTTTATCATTGTTCTCGAGTACTTCAGGTGACCAACCTGAAATAATCCACTGCTGCTGATTCTGACATTCTAGTGGGTTCTTTGTGGTGTCAGATCCTTGATTTTCTTTACTTCTTGGCAGATCAAGGAGCTCAAGATGAGTCAAATCTGAGATCTCGCAGGGAAGTTCTGCAACAGTGGGCCCCAAAAGATCAATCATCTTCAGCTGTGCGATGTCTTGAATGTTTGAGCAATCTCTAAGTAGGAGATGACGAAGGTTTCTCAAGCAGTGAATGAATTCTAGCCGGCTGACAGCTGTTCCAGAAAGATCCAGAACCTCTAGTTCTGTAAGTTTATCCAATCCTGGCACTTCTTTCAAATGCTGGCAACCCCCAAGATAAAGATGACTAAGATTTGTAAGTTTCGACATAGATGGCAGATGTTTAAGCTTGGTTTCAGAGAGGTTGAGAATCCTAAGTTTACTCATACACTCCACGAAATCAGCTCCTGCGTCTCCTGAAAGATCGACACCAGTAAAATTTAACTCCTCGAGCTGTGATAGAATTGTAGGCAATGAAAGTAACTTCAATCGGGTACAATTCTTCAGTACGAAGCGACGAAGGTTGATAGAATTTGAAAGGGGTGGCAGGATTTCAATCTTTGTATTGGAGAGGTCAAGCCTCAGTAAGCGAGACATATGATGAAAAGAATTATCTTCTATGTCTGTCAATGCACTGCAGTACGAAAGATCAATTACCTCGAGATTTTTAAGGGAATACAATCCCTCCAACTTCTCTAATGATGCACAATGTGATAGTAAAAGCTCACGTAGATTCTGAAGACTAGAAAGAGATGGCAAGCTTTTAACAATTGTTTCTGAAAGATTGAGTACTCGAAGACATGTCAGATGTTTAAAGAACTCATCTCCAATTTCAGTCAATTTTCTGGAGCCTGAAACATCAAGTACCTCAAGGTCTTTGAGAGCTTCCATACTTAACAGGAACTTTAAGCGAGAGCAACCTCTTAGATAGAGGTAATGAGGATTGCCAATGTTGGAAGGTAGATGATCAAGTGAACATCCAGATAGATCGAGGATCTTTAGGTTTTTCAAAACTCCCAATGATTGATCATGAAATTCCTGAAACTTTGAAGAATTTGAAAGAACAAGAACTTGGAGATTTTTTAGTGTAGCCATGCCGCGCAGTCTATCTAAAACTGTACAATCACTTAGAAAGAGATGAGTGAGATTTACCAGATCTTTGAGCAACGGTAGGGTTTTAATCCTGGTTTTTGAAAGATTAATGGTATGGAGATTATCCTTTCTCAGAAAGTGCTTATCTTTGATAAACTTCAAAGAGGTGGCATTACAAAGATCAAGAACCATGAGATGTGTTAGTTCTGCAACACTACCTAGGGCCTCTAAGTTGGAGCACATTCTAAGGATTAGCCAGCGCAGTTCCTTACAATGGTAAAGAGATTCAGGTAATGATTTGATACGTAGTTCAGAGAGATTGAGAGTTCGAAGAGAATGCATGCCCTCAAAGAAATCATTTGGAAGAATTTCCACTGAACTAGGACCAGAAATCTCAAGAACAGTTAAACTTGGAAGAGTAAGAGGATGGATATCCTCCATAATGTCACAGCCTCTGAGAACAAGTACACGAAGGCTTTTCATGCCAGACAAGAGCGATGTCAGTGATTTGATTGTTGAGTTGAAAAGGGCAAGAACTTGAAGTTTCTCCTTGGACAAAAGGGAACTAATCAGGACATCCTCACTATGGTCACCATCGAGTAATAAAGTAGAAAAAAATTGTCCTTCATTGTCCTTAGAAAGTGCTTGCATGATACCATCTCCATGTGTGATTCTCCCAAAGCCTTCCGAATTGGATTCAAATATAGTAGCCAATCCTAGTCTGGCTGTTGCACCAAATCCAGGCTGGAGGAAGTCATATAAATCCAATTCAGGTCTATTCATAATCACATAACCAGCCTCTAGTTCTTTCAGTATCCGGCAATCTATTAGATCCATCAATACATGATGTCCTGTCTCGTAAGCCTTCTCAATAGAATTGATGCAGCCGAGGTATCCTTCCAACATCCAGTAAGTTATCAGTTCATTGTAATGCACACTTCCACATTCGCGGAAGATGTGGCGGTCTTGCCAACAACAGTCAACTAAAACACTTCTTGGCAACAGGTCCCCACTGCATAGTAACTGCACAAAGTCATAATTTTCATCACTAGATGCTTCTTCCAAGGCACTTTCCAGTGATTGTAGCCCGGAATCCTGTTTCTCAAAGTAATTTAAAACTTTTGCTAGCAAAATTATCTTAGCTGGCAATCCTTTACATTTCTTGACAAAAACATTGCCCAACCTTTTGATACGAGGACAATCATCAAATTTTCTCCCCATTTTTTTTTCCACGAGCGACAATGACTCTGCTTCAGGCAAAGGCTTCACCTGTATTCTCTCAGGAAAAGTGTTGTCTACACTTGTAATCAAAACTGTGTACTTTTCTTGGTCAAGAGGCAGCAGCTCCTTCAGTTTAGGCCAAATATCTGTTTCCTTGACCTTACTTCCTTCATCGTCCAAGATAAGAAGAAACTTCCGCACTGTGTTAAGTGTTTTAGATATCTTCTTTTTAAGTTCCACCGAGATGTCTGTCCTGTCTTCCTCCTTGGCCTTCTCATTGTCCTTCTCTGCTTCCCACTCCTCACCAGCGAAAATTAAAGACAACTGACGAGCAATACTCTCGCAAAGTTCATTTCCGGAATACTCTCTGCACAAATATATCCAAATGGTGAATTCAAATGAATCATCTCTTGTTGCACGCTCACTTAACTTCTTTGCTATCCATGTCTTTCCGACTCCTCGTTCCCCAACAAGAACAAATTTCTTGGTTTTTCCATCACAAAGGTGCTTGAATATGCTTTCCAGTTGATCCGTTGAACCTACTTCATCTCTCTGTTGTTCGATCGGACTTGCATCAATTCCCTGTTCCACCGAACTTCCAGCCATCATTCAGGACTATCTACAGCAAAGTTTAAGAATATACTTAGCAGTGAAAATTCCCAGATACTAACGAAGATTGAAGAACTAGCAAGTTCGAACATGCGTGAAGAAAAATTTTAAAAATTAAAATAAAAAATAAAGACTAGATGAATCAAACTAAAACATGAAGATATTAAATGGATAAAGTCCCATTTCATAATGTGTTGCACATCCAAGCACCCACCATATCGAGATTTTTGGCTTGGGTTTACCAAAGATTGGTTGTTACCCGATGTTCGCTGCCGGGGCCATGCAGTTTTTCCATCGATTTCTTTTGGCTCAAAAGTTTCTGGGTTTTTTTTTGGCTCCTAGTCAACAGTTTTTTCAATGCCCGTGGAGACTCCAAAATGCAATAAACACAAACTTTAGGATAAAATGTGTGGAACAAAACAGGTGCCACCAGACTGGGAAATAGGTGTTCTTATAAGTTCTCTTCGACTTGGGGCTGTTTGGTGGATGGAACCATGGCCGGCAACAATTTAAATTTGGCAGGGTAGGCTCAACAATATTATATTTTGATAAAGGATGTGAGGTGCTCTTTGATGATTACGCCATCTAGTTTATTTATAGATTAATGTTCATAAAATTCATAGTTTCAATTAGCAGAAAATAACATAAAATAAAAATCTTAGTTTCCACATTTTAATTGAAATTAAATTTTCTGAACTGAAGGCACAAGTTCTGAAAGGGTTTATGTTATTTGGATATCATATATTTCAAATAATTTGTTCAGTATTAAATAAATGAACATTTAAGTGATACAATTATGCTATCTCATTTAAAATTACTCCCTCCATCCCATAAAAATATCTTAAATATATTTTTCACACAAATTAAAAAAAACCATAAGTAAAGGAGGGACTATAAACAAGTTCTCATTTTAACCACAATAGACCCAATGTAAATGCACTAAAGATTCTTTCTTTTTTCTAAAAGTAGTGGACCTTACTTAATTATTTAAGTACTTTTGAGAGTAAAGTAAACTTTATATACTCCCTTTGTCCTCAAAAGCATATCTTCAAGAATAAAACATATTTTGCTGACAAAGGAATGTTTAAAAGTACACAAGTCAAATACATAAAATAAGCATGTTACCATACTTGGTAGATTTATTAGTATACTTGCATAGTGTCCATTATAAGTACAATTAGAATTTACTTTATACTCACTCTACTTAATTTGTGTGAAACTTGTACTTTAGACATCTTTTTGAGAATGAAGGAAGTAACATTTTGACATTTGAAATGTCTACTTCAGACATCTTTTGTGAGAAAAAATTGTTGTACTTTAGCCATCTTTTGTGGGACAGATGGAGTATTATTAATTTATTTATTTTAAAGTAATTCTTTTTTCTCGAGTAAAAATTATTAGTATATCATATATTGTACTCCTTCTGTTCCAAAATATAATGTCAATGAAATTATCCATGCACACCTTTTAGTTGATAAGATCCAATCGTTTTCCAGTAATTTTCGTCCTAAAGTGTTTATTGCGTTTCAAAAGTGTGGACTGATAGTTGACAACAAGGTAATTTTGGAAAAGAGGGAGTAATAATATTCATTTCATTAAAAGAGTCATATTTGTAATAATAAAAATTTGTTTTATAGAAAGAGTTACTCTTTTTATTGATAATAGTATAAACTAACATAATGTCCTCAAGACACAATTTCACTATCATCCTATCTCTAATATATTAAATAGTCATTCTATTTAGAGATAAACATAAAATATAATATATTCTTAAACTTTGCAAATTTTATAAATATGATCTTTTTATAGTACGCAAGTAGTATAAACCTTTTTTTAATTTATCTGTGGGACATATTTAAGCATTAGTTTTCAAAACTTAATAAACAAATGAATCTAAACCCATGTTAAATATGGAACAATAAGCTTATAAATGTCTAGCACGACGTACACCCTGAGACCTAGTTATAGTTATAATTTTTTGTTTACATTCAGTAGTGCAGGGAGTGAATTTATGGCATTGTCACCTCAATACAAGTTTAGATTTGTGGAAAGTTTAAGTCCTAGTGAGGCATTTTCAGACCTAGACTTTTTGTGCCTCTTGAATAGGGTTCAAAGTCATACTATGGTAAGACGATTGGGATAACAAATTCTTAATGTGGAATTGGGTATCGAATGACACAACAAAGCTATATATTGCTTAAAAATGAAAAATAAAATCTTTAAGAAATGACATGTAGTAGAAGAATGAATTAAATACATGATAAGTTGTCATTTAATACATACAAAATTAAATAAATGATATCATACATAATGTTGGAATCATTAACAATTTCAAGATGCAAAATTGTAAATTCTTTTTATATGCATATACTAATATCGGATGATATCTTTACGTATCAGATGCGGTTATGTATCGTAATACCCAAAATCACACACATTAAATATGTCGATAATAAATTATGTTTTAGAGGCCCTAAGGTGATTATAACCTTTGCAAATTATTGAACCATGAACTATGCCTGTCTAGACATACATTCACTAGGCTGATTATCACTTGAGCTACTCCTTCGGGATTTCTTTTACGTTTATTATGCGACTTTAAGAGAGGATTTATGAGACTATTTGAGTTTTGAGATTATTTTTAGGTATATTTTTGAATTTTGGGATTTGAGAGGGACGATAAAAACAATTTCTTGTACTTCGATTACCATTTCCTAATGAAAATTTTGAGGCCTCGCAGCGGACATAGTTAAAATCCTAATTAAGTTTTTTCGTCCACCAGTTTACTTATATTTCTTTCTTATTTTCTCTGATCTTACTAATTAAGACCTAAATTATGTTATAATACACCAACATCTAGAACTTTTTATCAAATAGATCAAGTCAACAAGCTGAGAAGCATCACAATGTCCACCAAAACAAAAGGATCGTCGACCTAGCTAATTCAAACATAATCTCAACAGTCAACAGGGTGAGATCTATTTATTCCAATTGCCTTCATCAGGGAGTTTAGTTAGAGTGACCTCTTCAAATTGATTAAGGATTAATTTATTGAATTGAAAGACCCAGACCACACAAATAACTTCTAGGTCGGTATATACATCATTGGAGATTTAACAATATGAACATATATGTATCTGAAATTTGTACATCAAAGTTAAAAAGTCGACAAGAACATGAAAAAAAAATTATCCAGAAGAACTAATTAGAATATTACAGTCAGATATCAATTTGTCTATCGGAACCAAATAAATCAACATATATATATATATATATGTATATATATATATATATAGAAAGATAGAGAGAGGGAGAACCTGGAAAGAAATAAAGCTTCTTCTTCACTTTCAGAAAATGGATTTCTAAGGATAAAATTAGGAAGGTGTAGATTCAGCTTTACAGTCCTTAGACATTTATATAATAAGTACTCCACTATACAAAATTAATTTCTTCTGTCGTCACGCATTCGTTATTTATTCATAGTTTTATACTGGCCCCATGCGAACGTGTTATTTTTTAAATAAAATTATCTTTAATATTTAATTTATTTTATATTATATAGTGATTATAAAATATACTATTATTAGAATAATTATAAATTTTACTTAAAAACTAATGACTACATATATGTTACTAATATTTCTTTATATTTTTTTGATATTTTTACATAATTCTTTTTCACATGAAGATGGAACCTAATGTGGAAATATTAGTTCCCTTAAGAATATAATTGTTTTAGAATAATGAGTTGTCATTATCATTTTAGTTTTAAAAGTTAACTAACTAAATTTTAATAACTAATATATAAGTTGGAATTGTTTTGTAATATTAATTAACTAAAGGTCTCTTATGTGTAACAAATTATTGGTAATTAAAGTAATCATTATTATATAATTTTGATATTAATTATTATATGTACTCGTAATATTTTTAATATATAATCATTTAGATATTAAAGTTAAGTAGAAAATTAAACTAAAATTTTAAAATAAAATAAAATATAAAAATGTTTGACTAAAATAAATTAGAAGTTAAAATACGACAAACTTATTTATTTTTATATTAATTAATTGACCTTTAATTTGGGCCTTGGGTGTTGCCAATTCATATGTACTGCACATGCGGACGTGCCTCTCCCTGTTGAAATTAATAGGTTAATTATGGAGAATTATTTTTACAGTCTGTCTCTATGAAATTTGGGACATTAAAAAAACTAAGCACAGTCTTCCTTCTATACCGGCATCTGATTTTTCATTTTAAAATGTTTGAAATAGTTGTCATTTTTATAAATCCATGTGCAATTTTTTTTTTTAAGGATAAACAAAATTGAATGAACTTACTAGGCTAACTTTCATAGCTTTTTGAGGGAATAAATTCCTGAGGTCCCCACCCAGGTCACCCTGTTTTGCTTTTTTTAAAATTTAATAATAATAATGTACTTTATATATAATAATTTACTTTATATATATATATATATATATATATATATATATATATATATTTGTGTGTATATATAAAGTAAATTGAATGAATGCTGTGGGAATAATTAGTATGAAATTAATTTTGGTCAATTGATCAATACAGTATTAACATATAAGCGAGAAATAATCTCTCTGAATATTAACATTATATTAGTCAATTAATTTTATGATAATCGAATCCGAATATTGAGAGTTGAAGAGTCCACATAGCATAATGTTGACTCGCTCGTTCATACATACATACTGCCAAATAAGAGTTTGTTGGGGAATTTTAATACTCTTTTTTTAAATAAAAAAAAATCCACAAGTATGCATCTTTTTTTTGTTATTTTTATTGAGACCCAATAATTTGATATCGACATAAGAAATAACAATTGCATATCTTATTAGCGAATTGGGTAGTTCTCTCAGAAGTTATGATGCAATTTATCAATACTCCGTTTCTTAATAAAAATCATTTTAGAAAATTATTTTTATTTTTTAGTATAAGTCGTTTGAGAATTTTAAATAAATATTAATTGTTTAGTTTTTAATATTAACCGAAATAATAAATATAATTTTAGTTCTCACACTTTTTTTACCCAATAAATAACAATTTTTTTAATGCAAGGATAATATATACAATTGATATTATATTTAATGTTATATAATTATTTACTTAATACTTGTGCACAATTCTAAAACGACTTATATTAAAGAACGGACGGAGTATGGTTTACCAAAGCTAAGCTACCTGTCAAGTACCAATTAATTATCAATTTCATAACGCTATGTTGATTCCTTCCTTACCTAATCTTAAATTATTTTACTTATCACCCCAATTTTATATGCTCAATTTGTTTGTTTTAACCAAAATATAAGTTGAAGGGGCATGCAGTTGGTAAAATAATTTATGAAGATCTAGTAATATAAAGGAACAGTTTATTCAATACTTCTTTACATAAGTATACAACAAAAAGAAAGTAATTACAAGAAAAATGCATCAACCAATTAATTACAAAAAGAGAATCCATATTACAAAAATAGTACAATTCACATTAATAAGGAAACTTAAAATCAAGGACAAATAACTGCCATAATTAATAATTCAAATTCAAATATTTGGATCTAACAACAAAAATAAATTCAAATTCAAAATAATAATTAAAATTTAAATATTAAAATTCAAATCTTCATCTCCCTCACATACACTTTAAAATAATAGTCCACCGCTACACTGTCGTTACACCTCACATACTCCGCCGCTACACCGTCGCGAATCTCCGTTGTCCAAAACGCCAATGAGAATAAGAAGAAGATTCGCCCTACAAAAAATTTAAAAATAAATAAATGTAATTAATAATGTTCTGAATTTTTTTTTATAACTATTTTGTTTCTCATAAATAATAAAATGGTTACCTTTGTATGAATGGTTGGCTACCAACTGCATCACATTTAAACGAAATTGGTAACTTAATAAAATTGAATTTGTTACCTTGGTCTGAAAGTTTGGCAACTAACTGAATGAAGGTTTGGCTACCAACTGAATGAAAGTTTGGCTACCAACTGAATCACATTCTAAATAATTGTTAACTTAATAAAACTTAATTAGTTACCTTGGATACCCACTGCAATATGAAAAAACTGAAGGTGTAAAGGTGAAAAAAACTGAAGGTGTAAAGGTGAAAAAAATTGAAGGTGTGCCGTATGAATTGGTTACCTTGGTCTGAAAGTTTGACAACCAACTGAATGAAGGTTTGGCTACCAACTGCATCGCATTCAAAATAATTGGTACCTTAATAAAACTGAATTAGTTACCTTGGAACCCACTGCAATATAAAAAAATTAAAGGTTTGTCGTGAATGGAGGTGAGATGGGGCATACCTTCAAAATTAAACTGCATTAAAAAAAAATATACATGATTGATGGGGCATACCTTATAGAGTGATCTTCACAGGACAGATCCTATGATGTCAACAGTAAGCCAAAACAAAACACAAAACAGATGGAACAATTAAATGTTACTTTATACATCACAATTTATAAATAAAATCATGCAGTACAATGAAGAATTGTTCGACAGTAGCAGCACATCGTCCAGCCCGACATGGTTGTAGCAACACATCGCCCAACAGCAGCAGGGCATTTCCATCCAAACCGAACCACCTCAAAGGAAGCATGCAGCCCAGACCTATTTAATCATCCAGCGAGGAGTTTTCCATTTTGGATTCACAGATTTGAGATTTCAATTTATTTTGTACTATCAAGTACTCCTATATATATATATATATATATAATACGTTGAATGAAGAAGAAGGGTGATGACTAACTGCAGTTGTTATAGATAAGGAGAGAGAGAAGAAAGGAATTCTAATTGAATACTAATTCCCTAAATTAAGGAATCCTAATTGTACTAGTATTGTAAATAAATATGGAAGTGTATTAGTTGTGCAAAAATTTTATGAGGGCACTATTGTTGTAATTATTTTTAAAAATGTAATAGAATATGTAATTTACCCTTTATTCAAAGCCCTTGCTGGTTTCTAACGTGGAAGCGATTACAGACTTACGATTAAGTTCCTGATACCCATTTTTGGTCCATAATTAATTTGGATTCCGGAAGTTCAAGAAAAAAGTCTAATTCTGATTAAATATTCCGTCGGATATAAATATATTCTATCGATAATAGGTTTATTTCGACGGAATATTTTAACGTTCATTTTGTTTAATATAGGTCGTTGAACTTTGTTCCGTCGAAAGTACATATGCTCGACGAAATTAATGTCCACGAATTGTTCGTCGAAATTAGCTTATTGCTGATGGATTATTTTAGACGGGCTTATTTTCGTCGATTGTAAATGGGAACACGTGTCAACTCGGTAAGTCAGAATTTCGACGGAATATCCGTTGAAAATAAGTAATATTTCGTGGGCATAGGCTTTTTAAAAATAAATTATATATCTTATTCCTGGCGGAAATTCCGTCGGTTTTATCTTATTCCGTCCAAAATATCATTTTTTAAATAATATTTTTTTTGTAGTTTCTAGATTTTAAACCTTATTTTTGTATTTGTAACCTACTTTATCCCACAATACATACAATAATCAACCAATAATTATATCCAACATATATTATAATTAATTCATAACACAACGCAACTACTTTGAAAAACAATATATATACACGTTTTCTAACAACATATAACGTTAAACTACATTGATATAACTTATAAAATACAAAGAATCAAACTAAGTTATAAGTTAAAAATTTACAAAATTAAACTAAAATCCACTGATTTACAAAGAATCAAGCTAACTATAATGATGTACATATATAATTACAATGTTTTACAAAACAAAATGTAAATTATCGGGCGGGGGGTTAGCGTTGCTGATGTGGTGTCTCTGAACTGGTTTTTCATCATCCCCGCTCGCCAGCTTACTTGGCATCCAACTATCTCTGTAGCTAATATATAGATTATTATCCAACATCTGTACAAACACTCTGAAATTTCAGCATGACATTAAAAGGATGAATATGTCTACGTCTATTATTGATAAGATCTGAAATTTCAACACGACATCAGAAGTTTGTTTAGGGGGCAAAGGGTCAAAAAAGCCCCTCATGTTTATCCCGATATCTCACTTGCATCTTAAACCTTTTTTTTTTATTTCAAAAGTACCCTTAACGTTACATTTTTTGTGTCGCCCGTGCCCCTGCCATTAATAGAAGACAAACGGGATTCAAATGTGATAACGTGATAGGCTTAAATATAAAATATATTCTAAATAAAATAATATATATCATTTAATCAAAACAAAAAATACTAAAATTCAAAATAAAAAAAGCATAACATATTTACATCATTTAATCAAAATAATAAAATTCAAATTATTTTGTTAACTAATCAAAACAACTAATTAAATAAAATAAATTGAATAACATATTTACATCATTTAATCAAAATACTAAAATTCAAAACATAACATATTTACATCAAATACTAATTAAAAAAATACTAAAATACTAATTAAAAAATACTAAAATTCAAATTATTTTGTTAATTAATTAAAACAACAAAATTTCAAATTACACCATTAAAATACTAAAATCAGAATACTAAATACTAATTGATATAAAAATTTTAAATTACTAAAATCATAATACTAAATAATATTTTTAAACTATATAAAAATTTAATGATGTAATAATCTATACATAACAGTATATGTTATAAATAATATAAATAATTTGATAATGTAATAATCTATACATAATAGTATATGTTATGATTTGATGATGTGATAATATTTTTAAAAAATGTATTAAAAAAATTCAAATTACATCATAATATTTTTAAATTGATATGATTTTAAAAATTAATATTAAAAATTACTACAATAATCATAATACTCCAGTTTTGAATTTTAAAAATATTATTTAGTATTATGATTTTAGTAATTTAAAAATTTTATATTAATTAGTATTTAGTATTATGATTTTAGCATTTTAATGATGTAATTTGAATTTTTGTTGTTTTGATTAATTAAAAAAATAATTTGAATTTTAGTATTTTAGTATTTTTTTAATTTGATTTTTTTAGTATTTTAGTATTTTTTCAATTAATATTTTAGTATTTTTTTAAATTAGTATTTGATGTAAATATGTTATGTTTTGAATTTTAGTATTTTGATTAAATGATGTAAATATGTTATACAACTTATTTTATTTAATTAGTTGTTTTGATTAGTTAACAAAATAATTTGAAGTTTATTATTTTGATTAAATGATGTAAATATGTTATGCTTTTTTATTTTGAATTTTAGTATCTTTTTTGTTTTGATTAAATGATATATATTATTTTATTTAGAATATATTTTGTATTTAAGCCTGCCACGTCATCACATTTTAACTCCGTTTGTCTTCTGTTAACGGCAGGGGCACGAGCGACTCAAAAAATGTAACGTTAAGGGTACTTTTAGAAAAAAAAATAGTTTATGGTGCAAGTGGAACATTGAGTGTAAGACCCCAACTTTTATAAATAAAGATGAATTTTCTATAAATATCATTTTTGAATATTATGGAGTTAATTTGATATAATGTTATAGTTGTGGGTAATATTTATAAATTTTGCAAAGTACGCAAGTTGTTATATAATATTCGATTGGTCGGGGAATATTCTTTTTGACAGGAAATATTCGTACAACGGTACAATCATTGGTGGACCACACAACAGAATTATTGTCGGATTGAGAAAACGACAAAAATATTTTATTAAAAATAATGGCGAAAGTTTTACCATTGATACTGTTGAACTACTCGGTAGTAAAAGTACAGTAATACGTGTGGTTGCATAGTAGCACACGGTATTGATTATTAATGCTTATGTGAAAAGTCACTCAGTTTGATTCAATTATTGTCAGTTAATAATATGAATTATTTAGCGATAATGAAATTTTGTTTTATTCGTATTATTAACGTAATAAAACAGAAACATCTTTTTATATAAAACAGAATACTTTATTAAAGTTATTCTATAAATAGAATATATTATATTTTATTTAAAAGATTTTTCTTTAAATATGGACTGTCAGATTAAAGTAATCAATCTGAACCGTTCATGGATTAGTTACTATGCATTCCATTTTTCTATAAATAGCAGCTCATTCCTTCATTATTTCTTACGAATTCACTGAACTCTAGAGAGAGAAACTATAGAGAGAGAGAGAAGAAAATTATTCTGCTACTTAACTACTTCCTTATTTCAGTTCTTCTTTAAAACGGTAAGGGGTGTTATTCTTTCTTATTCATGAAGAGAACTTTTGTTATTCCATTTCTTATTATTCTGTTGGAATAACCTGTATACGCGTTCTACCCTATACTTGGTGACATTCTTCTGTTATTCTGTTGGAACATCCTGTCTGTGTGTTTTACACCGGATCTGGTTCCCTTTTTATTATTATTCTGTTGGAACATCCTGTCTGTGTGTTTTATGTGACGCCCCCAAAATTAAGTATACGTCACCCATCTTGGGTCGCCACTTACATGGTACAGAATACAAATACAACTTACTAATACAACTGTCGTGTACAATACGACAAAACATAAACTGTGAGTTTGAATACAAATATTATCTTCTAGAGAGGATTCATACTCAAAAGGAGTCCTCATTACATTTATTAACACACCATTACATAGAATAGTGAGGACTACTAACTAATACTATCATTCGGACCATCACTCCGTTCCCCGACTTGCCCCAGCTACGTTCTCATTTCCTGAAGAGAACAAAGAAAGAAAGGGTGAGCCCAACTAGCCCAATAAGAAATATTATGACTAAGATAATGCAGAATAAATTATCATTAGCCTTCAACAATGTTAAACGGATAAAATATAATAGACATCAAGTTTAACTGCAGCGGAACAAGCAATCCATTAAAAGAGTCAAGTAGAAAATAAACTCTACTATCTTTTATGATTTAAAAGATTTTCCAACACTGTGATCACTGAGACTCAGCTTAATAAAATAATCCGCATCATCGAATCACCCCTGCACTACGGCCAAGGATATCCGTATATTCATTAATGGTCATGATCATGCCAACAACTGTCCATCAATGCACTACGGGCCAATGAGGACTTTTACCACATCATTTGTAACATTACGGTCATGATTACACCGAATAATCCCTGGTCATAATCATACCAAGTCCATCTATGCACTACAGGCCACAGATGACTTTCAACATAATATAAACATGAGGATGATGACAATGATATAAGAATTCAATAAAACAAGTTCAAGAATTAATTTATCCAAGAATTAACAACGTCCAAATTGTCAACATGATACTACTTTGTGGAGTAAAATTTAAGAATGATCAGGAGAATATTTTCATGAATAGATACTAGATGAAGCGCAAATGTCAAGGATATTTCATAAATTTCATGGAGTATAGAAGTCAAAACTTAACCAACTGAGTATAATAAAGAATGAAATAACAAAAGAAATCACCATGCATGCGATAGACCGCACAGACAGGTTATTCCAACAAAATAATAAATAATGGAATCAGGTCCGGCGTAAACGCACAGACAGGATATTCCGACAGAATAATAAATAATGGAACCAGGTCCGGTGTAAAACACACAGACAGGATGTTCCAACAGAATAATAACAAGACGGAACCAGGTCCGGTGTAAAACACACAGACAGGATGTTCCAACAGAATAATAATAAAAACGGAACCAGGTCCGGTGTAAAACACACAGACAGGATGTTCCAACAGAATAATAGAAGAATGTCACCAAGTATAGGGTAGACCACGTATACAGGTTATTCCAACAGAATAATAAGAAATGGAATAACAACAGTTCTCTTCATGAATAAGAAAGAATAACACCCCTTACCGTTTTAAAGAAGAGCTGAAATAAGGAAGTAGTTAAGTAGCAGAATACTCTTCTTCTCTTTCTCTATAGTTTCTCTCTCTAGAGTTCAGTGAATTCGTAAGAAATAATGAAGGAATGAGCTGCTATTTATAGAAAAATAGAATGCATTGTAACTAATCCATGAACGGTCCAGATTGATTACTTTAATCTGACGGTCCATATTTAAAGAAAAATCTTTTAAATAAAATATAATATATTCTATTTATAGAATAACTTTAATAAAGTATTCTGTTTTATATAAAAAGATGTTTCTGTTTTATTACGTTAATAATACGAATAAAACAAAACGTCATTATCGCTAAATAATTCATATTATTAACTGACAATAATTGAATCAAACTGAGTGACTTCTCACATAAGCATTAATAATTAATACCGTGTGCTACTATGCAACAACGCGTATTACTGTACTTTTACTACCGAGTAGTTCAACAGTATCAACGGTAAAACTTCCGCCGTTATTTTCATAAAGTATTTTTGTCGTTTTCTCAATCCGACAATAATTTTGTTGTGGGGTCCACCAATGATTGTACCGTCGTACGGATATTCCCCGACAAAAAGAATATTCCCCGACCAATCAAATATAATATGACAACTTGCATACTTTGCAAAATTTATAAATACTACCCATAACTATTATATCAAATCCACACTATAATATAAAAAAAATTATTTCGAGAAAAATTAAATATTTATTCATAAAATTTGGAGTCTCACAATCTCCCCTCCTTATGGAATTTCGCCCTCGAAATTTACGTACGTACTTGGTATGCCGAACATGTGAGGATACCTTGACTTCACTTCAAATTCTAACTCTTGAGGTATAACCTTTAAGCATCGAATATGATCCTTCTTATCCAAGATGTTAACACGTATCTCCTCATACGTTAAATCTTTCGTTATTTCGTCCGGTTCTAAATTAATAATGTGGTTCGGGTCGTCCACATATTTACGTAACATCGATACGAAAAAAATGTTTTGAACACGCAACATACTAGGCGGTAAAACGAGTCTATAGGCCACAGTTCCTACTTCATCGAGGATTTCAAATGGGTCAATTACATCGAGAGTTGAGATTTCCCTTCTTCGTCGATTCTTGCTTCTAGAATAACGCCCTCTTGAACCTTCTTCTTCACATTTATCAGCTCTGAGTATGTAGCTTGAGCGGCTTTAACTTTATCGATTAAAGTCGATTTTAATCGTATATTCGTTATCTTCACGTGGGTTCGTATATTCGCACCTGTAACCGTATACGATCTTCTACACAACGCGTCAGCTACCACGTTCACTTTTCCACGATGTTATTGAATGGTACGATCGTAATCTTCAACAGCTCGAGCCAATGTCTTTGGCGCATAATACGTTCGTTTTAGTTGAAGAAAATTTGAGGGTTTAAGAAATGAGTTTTGTACTGGGGTCAATACAAAATTCAATTTTACGCTCTGGGGTAGGCTAAGAAGTCTTCAAGAATACGTCAAGAAATTTATTAACAATAGAAATATCATTCAAAACTGTGACCCTCATCCAAGACTTGGATAACACGTCACGTTGATACCTATCAACTTGCCATCGTCATTCACAACGTCTCATACGAAAAGTCTGGCTTCGGTGCATCCCACACAAAGAAGTCAACAATGAAAGAATCGGGCATCTTTACTTATGGCTTGATATGACAATGATTGACTTTAGTGGTTTGGTTACTTTGAATCCGCATAATAGGTTGGTTAGGAATATGAAAGCTAACAACCTTACGAAAAACATGATGAGCAGTTAACCAATCGTTTTCAAAAATCACATCAATGCAAGTATTTTCAAAGAGATAAGATCAACAGGTAACGTGACACTGTTGATTTGAACAAGATTTATAAATAGTGGAGGTAACAAAGGTTTCTCCCAACGGAATTTTAACAGATAAATCAAAGTCTAACTTTTCCGGAGTTAAGTTCAAACATTGAACACAACTAGGTGAAATAAAAGAGTGAGTAGAACCGGTATCTAACACGGTATAGACTTCGCAAGAGTTTATGACTAGCATACCCGTGATAATTTTATTCAGGTTCCTCGTCACGAAAAAAACGCTCTCTCTTAAACTACTGGCTTTGGCTTTTCTGGGACGGTCTTTGGTGCCTCCATCCTATCTGAACTTGTCTTCAGTGAACGACAAAATCGGGCTAAGTGACCTTCTCTTCAACAATTATATCATGCTTTGGATGGCATCGCGCAGTTTGGACTGATGTGTCCCTCCCCTCCGTATTTGAAGCATATGATAGGTGGTCGTTCTCCTTCCTTAACAACGGGTGCTGGTGCTGACGTTTTTCCATCATTGTTGAATTTTCTCTTCTTGAAATGTCCATTCTTATTGTTTTGACCATGATTACCATTGAAGTGGTTACCATTTCTGGCATGTTGATTCCCTCCATGCTTATTGTCACCGCTTTGATGACTGTTATCACCAGTATTATCATTTTTCTGACTGCTCTCTTTTGGTTGCGTTGACTCGTTATCGCGCTCCACTAACTGAGCCCTATTCACAACATCTGAATACAAACACAGTTTATGAGAAATAAGATATTGACGTATCTCCGGTTTCAAACCTCTTAAAAACATCCGCGTCATTCTCTCTTCATTATCCACCAAGTGGGATGCAAATCGGGACAACTCGGCAAACTTGGCTTCGTACTACGACACGGTCATGTTGTTTTGCTCCAACTTGATAAATTCCACCTCCTTCATGTGACGAATACTTTCGGGAAAGTACTTGTCATTGAACAGTTCTTGGAACTTCTCCCAAGACATCTTTAGTGCGTCAGGCTGGGTACGTTTTACAGATTCCCACTAGTAATCTGCCTCTTCACGCAACATAAAAGTGGCAAAGGGAACCTTTTGCTCCTCGGAGCATCCCAAGATATCAAATATCTTGGTGATCTACTTTAACCACGTCTCCGCCTTAAGTGGTTCTGGCTTTTCCAAAAACTCCGGTGGTCCTAGCTCCTTAAATTGCTTAGCGGTGACCAACCGTGGGTTGTCATTGTTTCCTCCTTCATTTTGGATAGGAGCCGCTCTCGCCCGTTGTTGCATGAATTGCTCCTTGAACTGCTTAGCGGTGACCGTTCGAGAGTTATTTTGTTGTTGCATGAATTGCATAAAGTCTCTGACCATCCCATCATTCACCATTTCATCGGTGTTATTATTTTCATGAGGATTATTGTCCTCTGGTTGCACATTACCCTGAGCATTGATCGTTGGTGATTCAATGGTCTCATGTGCTTCATTGATTATCTCAACATTTTCGGATGCCATTTACAAATACTGCAACAAAACAAGGGTTAATTAACATATAACATATTATCCATATACTTTGACCGACCAATTAAATACCAAATAAACTTAGGTAGGTCATACTAGCGAAGGAATTCCCCGTCTCTCCCCTCCTAGTTCTATTCTCACATCTTAGCCAGAGATCATATCCCTAAGCTCTGATACCAACTATGACGCCCCAAAAATTAAGTATACGTCACCCATCTTGGGTCGCCACTTACATGGTACAGAATACAAATACAACTTACTAATACAACTGTCGTGTACAATACGACAAAACATAAACTGTGAGTTTGAATACAAATATTATCTTCTAGAGAGGATTCATACTCAAAAGGAGTCCTCATTACATTTATTAACACACCATTACATAGAATAGTGAGGACTACTAACTAATACTATCATTCGGACCATCACTCCGTTCCCCGACTTGCCCCAGCTACGTTCTCATTTCCTGAAGAGAACAAAGAAAGAAAGGGTGAGCCCAACTAGCCCAATAAGAAATATTATGACTAAGATAATGCAGAATAAATTATCATTAGCCTTCAACAATGTTAAACGGATAAAATATAATAGACATCAAGTTTAACTGCAGCGGAACAAGCAATCCATTAAAAGAGTCAAGTAGAAAATAAACTCTACTATCTTTTATGATTTAAAAGATTTTCCAACACTGTGATCACTGAGACTCAGCTTAATAAAATAATCCGCATCATCGAATCACCCCTGCACTACGGCCAAGGATATCCGTATATTCATTAATGGTCATGATCATGCCAACAACTGTCCATCAATGCACTACGGGCCAATGAGGACTTTTACCACATCATTTGTAACATTACGGTCATGATTACACCGAATAATCCCTGGTCATAATCATACCAAGTCCATCTATGCACTACAGGCCACAGATGACTTTCAACATAATATAAACATGAGGATGATGACAATGATATAAGAATTCAATAAAACAAGTTCAAGAATTAATTTATCCAAGAATTAACAACGTCCAAATTGTCAACATGATACTACTTTGTGGAGTAAAATTTAAGAATGATCAGGAGAATATTTTCATGAATAGATACTAGATGAAGCGCAAATGTCAAGGATATTTCATAAATTTCATGGAGTATAGAAGTCAAAACTTAACCAACTGAGTATAATAAAGAATGAAATAACAAAAGAAATCACCATGCATGCGATAGACCGCACAGACAGGTTATTCCAACAAAATAATAAATAATGGAATCAGGTCCGGCGTAAACGCACAGACAGGATATTCCGACAGAATAATAAATAATGGAACCAGGTCCGGTGTAAAACACACAGACAGGATGTTCCAACAGAATAATAACAAGACGGAACCAGGTCCGGTGTAAAACACACAGACAGGATGTTCCAACAGAATAATAATAAAAACGGAACCAGGTCCGGTGTAAAACACACAGACAGGATGTTCCAACAGAATAATAGAAGAATGTCACCAAGTATAGGGTAGACCACGTATACAGGTTATTCCAACAGAATAATAAGAAATGGAATAACAACAGTTCTCTTCATGAATAAGAAAGAATAACACCCCTTACCGTTTTAAAGAAGAGCTGAAATAAGGAAGTAGTTAAGTAGCAGAATACTCTTCTTCTCTTTCTCTATAGTTTCTCTCTCTAGAGTTCAGTGAATTCGTAAGAAATAATGAAGGAATGAGCTGCTATTTATAGAAAAATAGAATGCATTGTAACTAATCCATGAACGGTCCAGATTGATTACTTTAATCTGACGGTCCATATTTAAAGAAAAATCTTTTAAATAAAATATAATATATTCTATTTATAGAATAACTTTAATAAAGTATTCTGTTTTATATAAAAAGATGTTTCTGTTTTATTACGTTAATAATACGAATAAAACAAAACGTCATTATCGCTAAATAATTCATATTATTAACTGACAATAATTGAATCAAACTGAGTGACTTCTCACATAAGCATTAATAATTAATACCGTGTGCTACTATGCAACAACGCGTATTACTGTACTTTTACTACCGAGTAGTTCAACAGTATCAACGGTAAAACTTCCGCCGTTATTTTCATAAAGTATTTTTGTCGTTTTCTCAATCCGACAATAATTTTGTTGTGGGGTCCACCAATGATTGTACCGTCGTACGGATATTCCCCGACAAAAAGAATATTCCCCGACCAATCAAATATAATATGACAACTTGCATACTTTGTAAAATTTATAAATACTACCCATAACTATTATATCAAATCCACACCATAATATAAAAAAAATTATTTCGAGAAAAATTAAATATTTATTCATAAAATTTGGGGTCTCACATTTTACACCGGACCTGGTTCCGTCTTGTTATTATTCTGTTGGAATATCCTGTCTGTGTGTTTTACACCGGACCTGGTTCCATTCTTTATTATTCTGTCAGAATATCCTGTCTGTGCGTTTACGCCGGACCTGGTTCCATTATTTATTATTCTGTCGAAATATCCTGTTTGTGCGGTCTATTGCATGCCGGGTGATTTCTTTTGTTATTCCATTCTTTATTGTACTCAGTTGGTTAAGTTTTAACTTCTATACTCCATGAAATTAGTGGAATATCCTTGATAATTGCGTTTCATCCAGTATATTTTCATGAAAATATTATTCTAAGTATTCTTGAATTTTACTCCACAAAGCAGTATCATGTTGACAATTTGGACGTTGTTAATTCTTGGATAAATTAATTCTTGAACTTGTTTTATTGAATTCTTATATCATTGTCATCATCATCATGTTTATAAAATGTTGAAAGTCATCTATGGCATGTAATGCATAGATGGACTTGGTATGATTATAACCAGGGATTATTCGGTGTAATCATGACCGTAATGTTACAAATGATGTGGTAAAAGTCCTCATTAGCCCGTAGTGCATTGATGGACAGATGTTGGCATGATCATGACCATTAATAAATACACGAATATCCTTGGCCATAGTGCAGGGGTGATTCGATGATGTGGATTATTTTATTAAGCTGAGTCCCAGCGATAACAGTGTTGAAAAACCTTTTAAATCATTAAAGATAGTAGATTTTATTCTCTACTTGACTCTTTTAATGGATTGCTTGTTCCGCTGCAGTTAAACTTGATGTTCGTTATATTTTATCAGTTTAACACTGTTGAAGGCTAATGATAATTTATTTTGCATTATCTTAGTCATAATATTTCTTACTGGGCTAGTTGACCTCAGCCTTTCTTTCACTGTTCTCTTCAGAAAATGAGAATATAGCTGGGACGAGTCGGGGAACGGAGTGATGGACCAGATGATAGTATTAGTAGTCCTTACTATTCTATTAAATAGTGTGACAATAATTGTAATGATAACTCCTTTTGAGTTTGTATAGTCTCTAGTAGACAATAATTGTATTCAAACTCACAGTTATATTTTGTCGTATTGTACACGACAGTTGTATTAGTAAGTTATATTTGTATTCTGTACCATGTATCTGACGACCCAAGATGGGTGATGTATACCTAATTTTGGGGGCGTCACAGTTGGTATCAAAGCTTAGGGATATGATCCCTAACTAAGATGTGAGAATAGAACTAGGAGGGGAGAGACGGGAAATTCCTTCGCTAGTATGACCTACCTAAGTTTATTTGCATGGTATTTAATTGGTCGGTCATAATGTAAGGATAATATATGACATATCAATTAACTTTTATTTTGTGGCAGTATCTGAAAATGGAATCTGAGAATGTTGAGAATAGCAATGGAGCACAGACGACTGTTGATTCACCACATATCAATAATCAGGATAATATGCATCAGGAAGGTGACAATCCTCATGCAAACAACAACACTGACCAGATGATGAATGATGGAATGTTCAGAAGCTTTATGCAGTTCATGCAACAGCAGGCGAGAGCGGCTCCTGTCCAAAATATAGGTGGAAACACTGGAAACTCTCAGACGGTCACCGCTAAACAGTTCAAGGAGCTGGGACCACCGGAGTTTAAGGGAGAGCCAAAACCACTTATAGCGGAAATATGGATAAATCAGACCACCAAGTTATTTGATGTCTTGGGATGCTCCGAGGAGCAACAGGTTCCCTTTGCCGCCTTTATGTTGCGAGAAGAGACAGATTACTGGTGGGAATCGATTAGGCGTACTCAACCTGCCGCACTGAAGATGTCTTGGGAGAAGTTCCAAGAGCTGTTCAATGACAAATACTTTTTCGATAGTGTTCGTCACATGAAGGAGGTGGAGTTCATCAAATTGGAGCAGAATAATATGACCGTGTCGCAGTATGAGGCTAAATTTGCTGAGTTGTCCCGGTTTGCGTCCCACTTGGTGGATAATGAAGAGCGAATGACACGAATATTTTTACGAGGTTTAAAACCTGAGATACGTCAACATCTTATTTCTCATAAACTGTGTTTGTATTCAGATGTTGTGAATAGGGCTCAGTTAGTGGAGCGCGATAACGAGTCAACGCAACCAAAAGAGAGCAGTCGGCAAAATGATAATACCAGTGAGAGCAGTCATCGAAGCGGTGACAACAAGCGTGGAGGGAATCAACAGGCCAGAAATGGTAACCACTTCGGTGGTAATCAGGGCCAAAACAATAAGAATGGTCATTTCAAGAAGAGGAGATTCAACAATGATGGAAAGACGTCAGCACCAGCACCCGTTGTTAAGGAAGGAGAACGACCACCTATCATATGTTTCAAATGCGGAGGGGAGGTGTGACGCCCCCAAAATTAGGTATACATCACCCATCTTGGGTCGTCAGATACATAGTACAGAATACAAATACAACTTAATAATACAACTGTTTTGTACAATACGACAAAACATAAACTGTGAGTTTGAATACAAATATTATCTTCTAGAGAGTATTCATACTCAAAAGGAGTCCTCATTACATTTATTAGCACACCATTACATAGAATAGTGAGGACTACTAATTAATACTATCATTCGGACCATCACTCCGTACCCCGACTTGTCCCAGCTACGTTCTCATTTCCTGAAGAGAACAGTGAAAGAAAGGGTGAGCTCAACTAGCCCAGTAAGAAATATTATGACTAAGATAATGCAGAATAAATTATCATTAGCCTTCAACAATGTTAAACTGATAAAATATAATAGACATCAAGTTTAACTGCAGCGGAACAAGCAATCCATTAAAAGAGTCAAGTAGAAAATAAACTCTACTATCTTTTATGATTTAAAAGATTTTTCAACACTGTGATCGCTGAGACTCAGCTTAATAAAATAATCCACATCATCGAATCACCCCTGCACTACAGCCAAGGATATTCGTGTATTCATTAATGGTCATGATCATGCCAACAACTGTCCATCAATGCACTACGGGCCAATGAGGACTTTTACCACATCATTTGTAACATTACGGTCATGATTATACCGAATAATCCCTGGTCATAATCATACCAAGTCCATCTATGCACTACAGGCCACAGATGACTTTCAACATTTTATAAACATGAGGATGATGACAATGATATAAGAATTCAATAAAATAAGTTCAAGAATTAATTTATCCAGGAATTAACAACGTCCAAATTGTCAACATGATACTGCATTGTGGAGTAAAATTCAAGAATGCTTAGAAGAATATTTTCTTGAAAAAATACTGGATGAAACGCAACTATCAAGGATATTCCACAAATTTCATGGAGTATAGAAGTCAAAACTTAACCAACTGAGTACAATAAAGAATGGAATAACAAAAGAAATCACCATGCATGCGATAGACCGCACAGACAGGTTATTCCAATAGAATAATAAATAATGGAACCAGGTCCGGCGTAAACGCACAGACAGGATATTCCGACAGAATAATAAATAATGGAACCAGGTCCGGTGTAAAACACACAGACAGGATATTCCAACAGAATAGTAATAAAACGGAACCAGGTCCGGTGTAAAACACACAGACAGGATGTTCCAACAGAATAATAAACGGAACCAGGTCCGGTGTAAAACACACAGACAGGATGTTCCAACAGAATAATAAAAGAATGTCACCAAGTATAGGGTAGACCGCGTATACTGGTTATTCCAACAGAATAATAACAAATGGAATAACAGAAGTTCTCTTCATGAATATAAAAGAAATAATATTCCCTACCTTAAAAGAACTGGATATTGGAAAAGTGATGTAGCAGAATACTTTTATTCTCTCTCTCTCTTATTCTCTCTATACTTTCTCTCTCTATAGCTTGAATGAATTCGTGAAAAATAATGAAGCCCTAGGCCTCTATTTATAGAAAAACTGAGGGTGGCTCTTGGTCTTAACGAAGGGTCAAATGACTCTTGGTCTTAACGAAGGGTCAAATGACTCTTGGTAATATTGAAGGGACAACTACTATTGACGAAAGTAATTACTATTGACCAAGGTAAATACTATTGACGAAGGTAATTACTATTGACCAAGGTAAATACTATTGACGAAGGTAATTACTATTGACCAAGATAAATACTATTGACGACGGTAATTACTATTGACGACGGTAATTACTATTGACGAAGAGACTCTTAGATGATGACATATGGCCCCCCATAAAATAACCAAACTTACCACAACGTCTCAATTATTGATTTAATAATATAACATATTATACAGATGATACTATGACAATAATTTAAGAGATATGATGCAGCAATTACTGTAGCAATAATTGAGTATAGCTGAGTGACTTCTCACGTAAGCATCAATAATCAATACCGTGTGCTACTATGCAACCACGAGTATTACTGTACTTTTACTACCGAGTAGTTCAACAGTTTTAACGGTTTTAACGGTAACACCTCAGCCGTTATTTTTTTATAGAAAGATAATTCTGTCGTTTTCTCAATCCGACAATAATTCCGTTGTGGGGTCCACCAATGATTGTGCCGTCGTACGAATATTCCCCGACAAAAAGAATATTCTCCGACCAAACGAATATTTTATAACAACTTGCTTACTTTGCAAAATTTATAAATATTACCCACAACTATAACATTATATCAAATTAACTCCATAATATTCAAAAATGATATTTATAGAAAATTCATCTTTATTTATAAAAGTTGGGGTCTTACAGGAGGGGCACATCAGTCCAAACTGCGCGATGCCGTCTAAAGCATATTATAATTGTGGAAGAGAAGGTCATTTAGCTCGATTTTGTCGTTTACCAAAAATAAGTTCAGCCAAGATGGAGACACCAAAGGCCGTCCCAGAAAAGTCAAAACCGATAATGTAAGGGAGAGCGTTTGTTGTGACCTCCCAGAAAGCAAGGAACCCGAATGAGGTCATCACGGGTAAGCTTATCATAAACTCTAACGAAGTCTATACTTTATTTGATACCGGTTCTACCCATTCTTTTATTTCTCCTACTTGCGTTCATCGATTAAATTTGATTCCGGAGAAATTAGACTCTGACTTATCTGTTGAAACTCCATTGGGAGAAACCTTCATTACATCCACGGTTTATAAGTCATGTTTGGTTCAAATTGGTACCCACACATTACCTGTCGATCTTATTTCATTAAAAATACTTGCATTTGACGTGATTCTAGGGATTGATTGGTTAACTACTCATCATGTAAAAATTGATTGTTTTCGTAAGGTTGTTAGCTTTCATATTTCTAATCGACCTATTATGCGAATTCAAGCAACCAAACCACTAAAATCAATCGCTGTCATCTCAAGCCATAAAGCTATTCGTTTATTAAAAAATGGATGTCAAGCTTTCTTAGCTCATGTCACGGATCTAAACAAAAATACGTCAGTTTTGAATGATATTTCTATTGTTTATAAATTCCCTGACGTATTCTCTGAAGAACTTCCTGGCCTACCCCTAGAGCGTGAAATTAAATTTTGTATCGACCTTGAACCCGGTACAAAATCCATTTCTAAAGCCCCATATCGAATGTCTCCTATTGAACTTCAGGAGTTAAAGATCCAACTGCAGGAATTGTTAGACATTGGCTTTATTTGTCCTAGTACTTCTCCTTGGGGTGCTCCTGTGTTATTCGTGAAGAAGAAAGATGGAAGTATGCGACTTTGTATTGATTATCGGGAGTTAAATCATGTCACCATCAAAAACAGGTACCCATTGCCACGTATTGATGACCTGTTTGACCAGTTGCAAGGAGCACAATTCTTTTCAAAGATCGATCTTCGTTCTGGATATCATCAGCTGAAGGTTAGAACTGAGGATATTCCAATGACGGCTTTCAGAACTCGGTATGGGCATTTTGAATTCCTAGTCATGTCCTTTGGATTGACTAATGCTCCTGCTGCCTTCATGGATATGATGAATCGGGTATTCAAGGAATATTTGGATCACTTTGTGGTCGTCTTTATTGATGACATCCTTATTTATTCCAAAAGCCGTGAAGATCATGAGCAACACTTGAGGTTGGTACTCCAAAAGTTTCGTGAATACAAGGTTTATGCTAAGTTGAAGAAATGCGAGTTCTGGCTGGAGGAGGTAGCATTCCTTAGGCACTTAGTATCAAGTCGTGGAATATCGGTTGACCCGACAAAGATTGAAGCTATTCAAAGCTGGGAGCAACCTAAATCAGTGACCGAAGTACGTAGCTTTCTTGGTTTAGCTGGTTATTATCGGAGATTCGTGGAAGGATTTTCTCGAATCGCTACTCCATTAACTCAGCTGACTCGGAAAGATACAAAGTTCGGTTGGAGCGAAGAATGTGAGAAGAGTTTTCAAGAACTCAAGAGGAGACTCATTTCAGCACCTGTTCTAACAATACTATCTAGCTCGGAGGGATTTGTCATCTACAGTGATGCTTCGAGCAAAGGGTTGGGATGCGTTCTCATGCAACATGAAAAAGTCATAGCCTATGCATCAAGACAACTCAAGGAATATGAGAGGAATTATCCTACTCATGATCTAGAGTTGGCAGCTGTTGTCTTTGCACTTAAAATTTGGAGGCATTACTTGTATGGGGAGAAGGTGGAGATCTTTACGGATCATAAAAGCCTCAAATATTTCTTCACTCAAAAGGAACTCAACATGCGACAATGACGTTGGCTTGAACTGTTGAAAGATTATGATCATACCATTCAATATCATCTTGGAAAAGCGAACGTGGTAGCTGACGCATTGAGTAGAAGATCATATGCAAGTACGAGTGCGATATTGTCAACACAAAGACCCATTTTGTGTGACTTACAAAGGATGGAGATAGAGTTAAAGACTCCAGGGACCCATGTGATGATGACGAATATACGAGTAGAACCAACTTTAATCGATAAAGTTAAAGCTGCTCAAGCTACATACCTGGAGCTGATGCGTATGAGGAAGAAGGTGCAAGAAGATGCTATGCCGAAAGCAAGAATTGATAAAGAAGGAATACTTCGAGTCAACTCCAGACTTTGTGTTCCTAACAACCCTGATTTAAAGTATGAAATCATGATGGAGGCGCACAACACACCGTTTGCAATCCATCCTGGAAGTACCAAAATGTATCATGATCTTCGTCATACATTTTGGTGGAGCAATATGAAGAGAGAGATAGCGTTGTTTATCTCAAGGTGTCTAACTTGTCAACGAGTCAAAGCGGAGCATCAAGTACCAAAAGGTCCATTGCAACCACTTGAAATTCCAGAATGGAAGTGGGAGCACATTACCATGGATTTCGTTATCGATCTTCCTAAGGTTTCTCAAGGTATAGATGCGATTTGGGTCATTGTTGATAGATTGACCAAGTCTGCTCATTTTTTACCGATACGAGAAACTTATACACTTGAACGTCTTGTTCGTATGTATATAAACGAGATTGTAAGACTGCATGGTATGCTAGTATCCATAGTTTCTGATCGAGACCCAAGATTCACTTCACGATTTTAGGTTAGTTTACAAAAAGCTATGGGCACGGATTTACAATATAGTTCGGCATATCATCCTCAGACGAACGGACAATCAGATAGGACTATTCAAACTCTAGAAGATTTATTAAGACTCTGTGTCCTTGACTTCAAGGGAAGTTGGGACAAGTTCTTACCATTGGTGGAGTTTTCCTACAACAACAGTTATCAAACAAGTATTGGCATGGCTCCATTCGAAGCATTGTATGGAAGAAAATGTCGTTGTCTAGTATGATGGGATGAGGTGGGTGAAGCAACGTTGTTGGGACCGGAGTTGGTACGTATGACTACAGAAAAGATTCAAACGATCCGACAATGTATAAAAACCTCACAAGATCGACAAAAGAGTTATGCTGATCTTCATCGAAAGGACGTGGAATTTGATATAGGAGATCATGTGTTCTTACGTGTTGCTCCATGGAAAGGAGTTACGAGATTTAGAAAGAGAGGAAAGCTCAATCCTCGATTTATCGGTCCATTTTTAATCCTCGATCGAGTAGGAACTGCGGCTTATAGACTCGCTTTACCGCCAAGTATGTCTCGTGTTCATAACGTTTTTCACATATCCATGTTACGTAAATATATGAAAGACCCGAACCACATTATTGAGTTAGAACCGGACGAAATAACGGAGGATTTGACGTATGAAGAAGTTCCTCTTCAAATCTTGGATAAGAAGGAACATATTCTATGCTCCAAGGTTATACCTCAAGTCAAAGTTTTGTGGAGAAACCACGATGTTGAGGAAATGACTTGGGAGTTAGAATCTGAAATGAAATTAAGGTATCCTTACCTCTTCGACATACCAGGTACGTACCCTAATTTCGAGGGCGAAATTTCATAAGAAGGGGAGGTTGTAAGACCCCAACTTTTATAAATAAAGATGAATTTTCTATAAATATCATTTTTGAATATTATGGAGTTAATTTGATATAATGTTATAGTTGTGGGTAATATTTATAAATTTTGTAAAGTACGCAAGTTGTTATATAATATTCGATTGGTCGGGGAATATTCATTTTAACAGGAAATATTCGTACAACGGCATAATCATTGGTGAACCACACAACGAAATTATTGTCGGATTGAGAAAACGACAAAAATGTTTTATTAAAAATAACGGCGGAAGTTTTACCATGGATACTGTTGAACTACTCGGTAGTAAAAGTACAGTAATACGTGTGGTTGGATAGTAGCACACGGTATTGATTATTAATGCTTATGTGAGAAGTCACTCAGTTTGATTCAATTATTGTCAGTTAATAATATGAATTATTTAGCGATAATGAAGTTTTGTTTTATTCGTATTATTAACGTAATAAAACAGAAACATCTTTTTATATAAAACAGAATACTTTATTAAAGTTATTCTATAAATAGAATATATTATATTTTATTTAAAAGATTTTTCTTTAAATATGGACTGTCAGATTAAAGTAATCAATCTGAACCGTTCATGGATTAGTTACTATGCATTCCGTTTTTCTATAAATAGCAGCTCGTTCCTTTATTATTTCTTACGAATTCACTGAACTCTAGAGAGAGAAACTATAGAGAGAGAGAAGAAAAATATTCTGCTACTTAACTACTTCTTTATTTCAGTTCTTCTTTAAAACGGTAAGGGGTGTTATTCTTTCTTATTCATGAAGAGAACTTTTGTTATTCCATTTCTTATTATTCTGTTGGAATAACCTGTATACGCGGTCTACCCTATACTTGGTGACATTCTTCTGTTATTCTGTTGGAACATCCTGTCTGTGTGTTTTACACCGGACCTGGTTCCGTTTTTATTATTATTCTGTTGGAACATCCTGTCTGTGTGTTTTACACCGGACCTGGTTCCGTCTTGTTATTATTCTGTTGGAACATCATGTCTGTGTGTTTTACACCGGATCTGGTTCCATTCTTTATTATTCTGTAAGAATATCCTGTCTGTGCGTTTACGCCGGACCTGGTTCCATTATTTATTATTCTGTCGAAATATCCTGTCTGTGCGTTTACGCCGGACCTAATTACATTATTTATTATTCTGTTAGAATAACCTGTCTGTGCGGTCTATCGCATGTCGGGTGATTTCTTTTGTTATTTCATTCTTTATTATACTTAGTTGGTTAAGTTTTAACTTCTATACTCCATAAAATTAGTGGAATATCCTTGATAATTGTGTTTCATCCAGTATCTTTTCATGAAAATATTATTCTAAGTATTCTTGAATTTTACTCCACAAAGCAGTATCATGTTGACAATTTGGACGTTGTTAATTCTTAGATAAATTAATTCTTGAACTTGTTTTATTGAATTCTTATATCATTGTCATCATCCTCATGTTTATAAAATGTTGAAAGTCATCTATGGCATGTAATGCATAGATGGACTTGGTATGATTATAACCAGGGATTATTCGGTGTAATCATGACCGTAATATTACAAATGATGTGGTAAAAGTCCTCATTGGTCCGTAGTGCATTGATGGAAAGATGTTGGCATGATCATGACCATTAATAAATACACGAATATCCTTGGCCGTAGTGCAGGGGTGATTCGATGATGTGAATTATTTTATTAAGCTAAGTCCCAGCGATAACAGTGTTGAAAAATCTTTTAAATCATAGAAGATAGTAGATTTTATTCTCTACTTGACTCTTTTAATGGATTGCTTGTTCCGCCGCAGTTAAACTTGATGTTCGTTATATTTTATCAGTTTAACACTGTTGAAGGCTAATGATAATTTATTTTGCATTATCTTAATCATAATATTTTTTACTGGACTAGTTGAGCTCAGCCTTTCTTTCACTGTTCTCTTCAGGAAATGAGAATATAGCTGGGACGAGTCGGGGAACGGAGTGATGGACCAGATGATAGTATTAGTAGTCCTTACTATTCTATTAAATAGTGTGACAATAATTGTAATGAAGACTCCTTTTGAGTTTGTAGAGTCTCTAGTAGACAATAATTGTATTCAAACTCACAGTTATGTTTTGTCGTATTGTACACGACAGTTGTATTAGTAAGTTATATTTGTATTCTGTACCATGTATCTGACGACCCAAGATGGGTGATGTCTACCTAATTTTAGGGGCGTCACATCGGGATAAATATCAGGGACTGTTTTGACACTTTGCCCTTTGTTTAGGACCATATTCTCTAATAATTATCATGACTTCCATTAACATCAACCCTAATTATGTGCATTTTAAAGTTTGACAAATCATGTAACCGGTACCTTTTTCCTCATGTTTGTATACAACATCTCTACATATGCGATATAGAGCAATAACATATGAGACGTGAGTTTATAATTAGAAAGGGGCAAATGTCCAAAAATACCCCTCATGTTTATCCCGATATCCCACTTACACCCTAAACAATATTTTTCTTCCAAAAGTACCCTTAACGTTACAAAATTCAGCCCAATTATGCCCATCCCGTTAACAGACTTGCCACCGAGACAAACAGAGCAGACATGTGGACATATTCTCGTTCTTCTCCCTCTTCTATCTCTGTAAACCCATATTCTCGTTCTTCTCCTTCTTTTATCTCTGTCTCGTCTCCTTCCACATAAAACCAAGAACATTACAAATCCGATCAAATCAAAAATGAAATCCATACAAACCCATACAAACACATAATTACTAATCATCGTAATAACATATAAAAAAAATTGTATTCAGTTCAAGAGGAGAAAAGGGCTTTTCTCAAGTCATAAAACAGGAACTAATTTTGAAATTAAGAAAAACTAGAGATGGATTCCAGCAGGAGGGCGGTGGAATCATACTGGAGGTCAAGGATGATAGATGGGGCAACATCGGATGAAGATAAGGTGACCCCAGTTTACAAATTAGAGGAAATTTGTGAGTTGCTTAGATCTTCTCATGTTAGTATAGTTAAAGAAGTCTCTGAATTCATCTTCAAGCGCCTAGAACATAAAAAGCAAGCAAATCTCACAGCCAAATGAATTTCACTCATCTTCTTCACACTAGATGAATGTAAAACCAAAAGTAGATACGAATGTGTGTAAGCCCTATCTGTTTCAAGGGTAGAGAAACGAATCCTGACCTTTTCAATCCGTGAATCCTTCGCCTCTCCAGCCTTATCATCCAGCTATCGATGATTATAGGAGAGAGAAAATGATATTGATAAGAGAAAATTGTGTGGTTCTAGGTTTTTCTTCTCAATTGATGAAGGGTGGTAGCAGATGCCGGCGACAGCGATTTGGGAGAGAAAGGGGGATTAGAGAGGGCGACGGAGACGATTGATTTGGGTTGAACGAGCGTGAGGATGGAGAACATGGGATTATTATTATTTAAGGTATTTTAAAAATAAATTTGGACTAATTTTATATGATAAATTGTATTAATTATAAATTTTATAAAAAGTATCATTAATTACAATATTTTTATTAAAAAATATTTAAATTGAATTTAAAACTCCAACACTAATTTTATATTTGGGAATGAAAAGGACAAAACAATAATAATAATAATAAAAATGGTAATAAATAGTAAATAGTAAATAGTAAAATAAGGAAGTTATATTGACAATGGGCACATGTATTGGGATAAATATGTTTGATTTAAATTGTTAGTTATTTTTCACGTATGCATTACCTCGTCAGCAAATTTTATCCACGTGTCTTCTCCGTTTGCTTCGGTGGCAAGTCTGTTAATGGGAGATGCATAATTGGGCTGATATAAATATTAGAGTTATTTTTGCACCTTTGCCCAATTAGAAAGTGATAAAAGTAGACATTATAAAACCACGTGGAGCCCAGACACCAGCCTCCAGCCCACAAGCGGAAACATACACTACGCACCCCGGCTTAATTTAGTGATAACCACAGTGGTTGGTAGGTACTACTATCCCACAAACTCAGACTTCTCTCTCTCGCTGACTTTCTTCCCCATCTCAATCTTAACAAGGTCTTAATCTACAATTTCTCATTTTAATTATAAATGAATAAATCTGTAGCTTGTTGGAGATATTAGATCAGAGGTACTAATTCTCTCCCCTACCATTTTCTCAGTTCTTTTTTTCTTTTCTTTTTGTCTTTCTGTTTGTGTTTAATTTGGATTAATGGGTTGTTTCTTTATACTATAATCTGAAGATCAATTATAGTACTGTACTAGAATTCCATCAATATGACGATTTAATGCATCTTCTAGAGAAAAACTTTGTAACAAGATACTAAAATTGGAAGCCATTTAGTTTCTTGTTTTCTGATTCATGATATTTCTGTCCTGATTGTATAACTAAAACGGAATCCATTCAATTTTCTGGGAACTTCAGTCAGCTATTTAGCTGTACAATTGTCCGAAGGATAAATTTTATATGATGATCAAGTTTTTCTCCCACCCTTTTCATTGTTGTAGATAATTGACATTCATTTTCCACTTGTGTGGTTACTAATGTATATATATAACTTGCAACCAAAATGTTTATGCTTTTGTTTAAGACTTAAGATATAACTCTAACACTATAAGCATTTAGTGAAACAAACCCGAGTCAAATCTGAGTTCGGAACAAATCTCAAGTCAAAATCTCAAGTCTTAATCGAATCAAATCCAAAATTCCCACAGGCTCACCCAAAAGGTCATCATGACTTTAAGTTAACTTAAACACAATTTTTTCTCGTATCTTTGTCTCTCTAATCATTGTGGGATAATACCGACTTGCTTCGTGTTCTCACATTCGGACCTCCTTTTCTCCATTGTGCGATAATATCCGATCAGATCATCGGATCCGAGCTTTCGAGAGTCGGTTTTGATGCCATATGAAACAACTCAGATAAGGCCTTAAACCACTGACCTAATAATATCTTCTTGGGTCATTTTAGCCCACCACAGGCTCACCCAAAATATTATGACTTAAAGGTACTATTGGTAGTAACTTCATTTCTTATACACAGACAAATTTTTTCCATATCTTTCGATGTGGGATTGGGGTGTTACATTCAGACTCGAGTAGATCAAGTGTTACAATCTTCTTACACACATTTGACCAGTTTAATACATTGTTTCCTTAATAAGGGAAAGTGATAAGCTCTACCGGTCAAGCAAAGCAAATATTACGAAGTAATATGCAATAGATGTGTCTATATAACTTTATGAGGACCGACTTATCAAGGTTTCAAAACTTAAATTATCCTTTTGGTTTCTCATGATTGATCAACTTTTCTGTTTGGGTTGACAATTAGATTTAGCGCGGTTTTGTGATGTGAGAGAAGTTTTGTACTAGTTGATTAGGAGTTAGGACTCGGCAGCAGTTCAGTTGTCAATTCAAATTCACAAAATGTTGATTTTCTACTTCTAGTTTTGATTGAAAGATGAAATTCATTGGATGTCGCCCTAGTTCAAAAACATTTCATTCTATAGAGTAGCATCTGTTGCTATAACATTGAGGTCTCTCTTTGATATGTTAGATTTTTGTAAACTCTTTCTATGTAGAACAATTTTCTAATGGTTTGTGTTTATCCCGTGAACTGTTATCCATGAAGTCAAAGTATTAAGTATCAGCTATAGAAAACAGGTTTCAAGGGAAAAATTTGGACCTAGATTGAGAAAGTGCTCAAGAGCAAGATGTCGAGTGGGGCGCCCACCCATTGGTGTTACAACTGTAGGCGGCCTGTCACTCTTAGAGACCAAAACAGACTTTGTGCTAACTGTTGTGGAGGGTTTGTTCAAGAGCTTGAGGATTTACCAAGCATGAACATCAATGGTCACAACCAGCAGCCTGGATTCATGGAAGCCGTGTCAAATTTTTGGAGGCAGCAAATAGCGCTAAGTCAAAGGAGCAGCATTTCTGACATTAGAGGAAGATCTGATTCGGGGCCTGAAAATGGAAACTTTTGGGGTCCCTGGCCTATATACAGTGGTGATATGCCAGTTAGGACGCCTAACAATGGTGGCCTTCTTGATCTTTTTAATGAGGTTATTGGATTTAGGCGAGCAAATGGCACCGATTATTTTGTGGGTCCTGGAGTGGAAGAATTTTTTGAACAGCTCGTGGTTAATGATCGGCGTGGTCCTCTCCCAGCTTCCAGATCATCAATTGATGCATTGCCTACAATTAAGATTTCAAGAAAAGATGTTCGTTCTGATTCTCATTGTGCTGTTTGTAAAGAAAAATTTCAAATAGGGTCTCAAGCTAGGAAATTGCCTTGTAAGCATATATATCATTCCGATTGTATTATTCCCTGGCTAGCCCAACGAAGTTCATGCCCAGTTTGCCGCCAGGAGCTGACAGCACAAAGATCGGGTAACGGCCATAGTAGCCATAGCTCTACCGGTCGAAACAGCAGCAGAAATACTAACGGAAGGGAGACCAGCAGCGCAAATCGGCAAAGGAAGAATCCATGGTCTTTCTTATGGCCTTTTGGCTCATCTCATTCCAACTCTTACCGTAATGGAACAGCTGAAAGCAGCTCAGGAACCAGCCCTGGTGATAATCACTCTGAATGGCCTTTTGAATAGTAAGGTTGGTCAAATAGATGTGGTTGCCATTTTATTTCATTCTTTGTTACAGTAGTTGCCCCTGCCCCCTGGCAGTTGAATAAATTGAATTACTTGGATAGAGAAAGTGTTTGACCATGGGGTGCCAAACTGGTATATGTTTATAAAAACCTCCATGAAGTTTGTGTAACCTTAGCTCTTCATATCTCTTTAATTAAGTATGCATTTGTGCCTTCCACTATATGGTTTCTTTGTTTTCTTGCTTCTTATCCACATGTGAATTATCTTCTCTTTTTGGGTTCAAGGGTTTTAATGGCAATGACTTGTGTGCTACTTGTTCTTTTGGATTGTACTTATGACTTGATTTTGTTCACATTAATATATGACGACTATTATATAGATTCTCCCATTGTGAAATTTTATTGGTCAGTAAAGCCTGTAGCATGAAGTCTTAGAAGTAGCTAAACTATTGAGCCGAAGTACGGTAGTTCTATTAATATGTCCTTCAGAACCCAACTCTGAAACTGGAAGCACCAGATAGATGCCATGTTAAGTGAGTGGATGCTTATTGACATTTGTTAGAAAATCTATGATCATTGAGGGTGTGCTGCATTTTATATTTCTTGCATCCTCCGTTCCAAATTAATGAAATTATTAAGTCAATTTAATTTCAGACATTTTCAAATTCAAAATTGAAATGATTTATGAAACAAAAAATCTTATATTGACTAAAATTAATGGAATTTATATCAATTTTGAAATTGAAAATGTCTTTTAATTTAACTTCAAAAAGTCAATAATGAACTTATATTTTGAATTGGTAGAAGAAATATAAATAATCCTACCCTGCACTGGAACAACACACACAACCCAGTACTGGTAGACACAATGTTTATTTTTAGAGTTAGTTGTAGAGTATTATATCTAGAGTTATTCTACGCCGACCGGCGTCTTCCGACCGGGGTAGTGACCGGCCGGAATTTTTTTTTTATTTTTTTTATTTTTTTTGCTTTTGACTACAAAATAATTAATGTGATTTATTAGAACTGAAATTTTTAGAAAATGCAGTGATTTAGGCGTCCGTTTGGATACACGTAACAAACAGGGTTATACAGACTGTATAACCCTGTTTGTTACGTGTATCCAAACGAACGCCTAAATCACTGCATTTTCTAAAAATTTCAGTTCTAATAAATCACATTAATTATTTTGTAGTCAAAAGCAAAAAAAAAAATAAAAAATAAAAAAAAAATTCCGGCCGGTCACTACCCCGGTCGGAAAACGCCGGTCGGCGTAGACTTTTCATTATATCTATGTGCATATCTTGTTTCACACTCAATTTTTTTTTTCTCTCCTCTCTTTACAACCCTCCCCCCTCTCTCTACAACACTTTAAAAAATATTTATTAAATAAATATTTAAACTAATTGCATAATATCTAGCTGCTTTTATTGTTA
Organism: Panax notoginseng; assembly: GCA_016801055.1. NCBI lineage: Eukaryota > Viridiplantae > Streptophyta > Magnoliopsida > Apiales > Araliaceae > Panax > Panax notoginseng. Next base: position 159,793,580 of record CM029021.1, on the reverse strand, counting down.
ACAAAGAGTGAGGTAAGTGTGGGATTCAAAGGTAATTATCACAAACTCCAGTTAATTTGTTAGTGGGATCAAGGAACACAAATACTGTTTATTATGAATAAACTGAAACTCTATATAAGAAAAGTCGATTGAAATAATAACAGCTCGTCATGAAGGACTGAAATAGATTGTTAGCAAAGATGAATGAAAGTCGAGAACGTGACAATTTAGTTTTTTTTTTTCCTTTAATTTTTTGGAACCGAGAAGAAATGTTTTGCAGGGTTCAAACAGATTGCCGTGGCAATGGCAATTTCTGAAAAACAAACAAAATTAATAAAATTAAAACACCAAGTTAAAGCAAATAGTACAATGCAGCAACCATTATGTCACCTGTTAAAATGGAAAAGTAACACAATTCTGAAAACTCCAGAAATATGATTTCTTACTATATTGATCATGACACAAACCATGTGTAAGATAATTAGCATGCTAATGCACAACATAAAGAACAAGAATGAAATCAAAGTCAAATAAACAAAGAAGATTACAAGAACTTGAAGTCAAACCCTCTAAAAGGCTTTATTCAGACAATCTAGTTTGTAAGCTCCATAATGGCAGAGACAATATCCCCATCAGCAGCTTTGAGAGCTTTCACAGCCTTTGACCTTGGCACCCCTGCTTGCGTCATCACCAACTCTATGTCTTTTGGCTCCACACCAGTCTCGTCCACATCTTCATCATCCTGAGCTATAACAGAAGGCTCAGCCTTTGGTATCACATGACTGAGATTAGGTGCCTTGAATTGCTCTGCAGCCTGAGTCTGCAACTGTGAGCTCAAGTCCTCGATCTTAGCCTCACCAAATATAACATATGTATCTGAATTGGGACTCTTAAAAACGTCTGGCTTTGAGATGACAAACAGAATCTGAAAGATAACATCAAAAAGTTACTAAAAAAATAGTAAATGTGAGACTACTGCGAGCAAAGTAACTGGAATATTTATTTGTCAAGTAGAAATACTGACATTCTTGCTCTTCTTAACAGTGACACGACTGATCCCAGGGATGGGCTTCATCCCAAGCTTGAGCATAGCCTTCCGACTCTTCTTCTCGCTTCGACTCTGCTTTGATCTACCACTTGCATCTCCTTGTCCTGTTCATCATAAAGAAATATTCATCAACTCTGAAAGCCCTCACTTTGACCTTGCCATGAAGGGTATTAACTCTATTATGATATGTTGAAGTACTTATTTATATCATGTAACCAACTATTAAGTATTGTACTTTTTAAAACCCTCATTATTTCTGATAGTGCTAGAACTAAGAAGATAAAAATTATTTTCTTTCCCTGTTTTGGCTATGAATTGCCTCTTCAAACCCCAAATTAAAGCAGGAAATCAAGATTATATTATATAATGCAATGCCATCAGTTTTATAGATTCTAATCTACAGAACCTCCAATTTATGAAGAGACCAAACCCTACTTCTAGGATACACTACTTACTATACATGCAAAACCAGTTTTGGTATGCCAAATGCATATAGAATTTATAGAAGTTTACAAGCCATGAACAAATTTCAGTCAACGGACTGAGAATTTGTGGGAGGAGCATCTGTCCATTCTATGAGCAGATCTAAATTTACTTGAACCAAAACAAAATCCACTAATGTGCATAAAAGATCATACATAAGCAAATAATTTCATAGAAAACACTAATTTAACATCAGTGCCAAAAACAAATTTTTGTTTCATACTTACCCTCAGCATCATCTTCGTCTTTGTCATCATCATCATCGTCTTCGTCGTCGTCGTCGTCCTCATCATCTTCAACCAAAGGCTCCTCAGGCTGCAAGTGTAAATTATGAGAAATTAATGTAGTAGCAGCTAAGTTCAATCATAAAAGATTACAAAATTTCTCAAGACGACCCTAAGTATTACTTTCTCATCAGAGATGAACAAAGACAGATGGAGAGTATTCATTTTTTAACCACAAAATCAAACCATGTTTAACCAACACAGGCAATTAACAAGCAATGTGAACACAAATTCAACAGCACATAATACTACAATAAATAAGAATTAAGAAACCAGAGTTTCTTGTAATCATATGATTTAAGCAACTAATTAAGATGTACCCTATACTAATAACCCCTAAAGGTTTCCAATAATAATAATGTAACAGCTGTAAGATACTATCAAATTCTGAAATCCAAATCTTAAAGCTTTGGACAAAAGGATATGATACAATGTCATTCAAAAAATTGAAAAAACCGACTGGAAAAAATGCGGGATGTAAAGCTACAATCACCAACATAACCTAGTGTAAAAGGTAAACACCTCCGGTGAAACTAGAAACAATAAGATAAGTTATTCAGTGTCCTCCACAAATGAAAACACCGAAACATATATCCATAGTTTTGCATCACTACCCGTACATCCAGGGAGAAGGGAAAAATTCAATGAAATCGTGTATATATATTCAACATCAGTTCTAAGAAGTCTTAGAATTTAGATTGATGTCACACCATAGACTACCACTAAATCAGGGCTTCTACAAATTTAGATGAGAGCTAAGCCCCCACTACTCAGTTTGATTCAATAATCTTATACAAGGAAAAGCTAGTGAAGTAATGGTACGTGGTCTTCAGTTTATGACCAGGGCAGCCAACAGATCTGCAAAGGCACTTCCATTTTTAGTAGATTGTAGGCAAGAAACAGATGGAATCCCTAAAACAGTCATTCGAAGCCAATCGATCTGTTCCCCGGTTTATCCTCAAAGATGGAAACTTTTAACATAAAAATTACGAAATCATACCAGTATACTAGATTCAAACTAAAAAAAATGGACAAATACACCAATCTGATTATCAGACAAATTACCACTTTAGTATAAGAAAATATAATTGAACACAACCCCATTACATATTCAGAGATAATTGTGTGGGTGAGTGAGAGCAAGAGAGCTTTACATCGATCTTCTGTTGCTCGAGATGGGCGGCCAAGAGCTCTTCCTGGGTTTGAGCAGTCATGATATCACAGAGAGAGGGGGGGGGGACAAGTATGTTGGGTGGGGATGAAGAATGAGAAGGCGGATAGTTTTAAACCCTAAAAAACCCCTCAGATGAGAGCTGAGAAATGAAACGGTAGACTAGGCGGGCCTTACCGAACCCGATCATGGGTATATTTTGTCGGGTCGTGAATTGGTCTGGCTTTTGGTTTATACCGGGTCATGAGTCAGCAGTCTCAAAATGTCGTTGCACTCTTGCAATCTGTTACTGTTCAAATGGTAAAAATAGAAAGAAGAAAAAAAAATAATTGGTAAAGAGTTGAGAATGGAGGGTACCAATCAATCTTCTTCTGTTTGCAGATTTTTAATAAAGATAGAAAACAATAATAATATTTCCAAAATTTTCCACTCCAGAGTAAAAAGATTTTGGTGAGAAATAAACTATACCTAACAATACATTTTTTTTATAGAGACAAGGGTAAACTTATATAATTATTTTAATGCTGTGGAACACCAATCTAGTAATTAGTCTAATTCGTTAACAGTAAAATTTAAATCACAACCCTTTTGTTTGTAGGTAATAATAATTCTATATGCTACAAATCTTCATGACGTGATATATTACCAAATTCAGGAATATCATATTTTGTCATGGAAAATTTTGCTTTTTAAGCACAATTGATGCAATATACGTTTGTATATCAAGAAGTATACATTTTTTGTGCTAGAAGGGAAAAAAAATTGTGCTAGAATGTATATTTGACTCACTATTTTCGTGATATGGATAAATATTAATAGTAATTTGTTTTTAAAAGGTATAATAAGTGAAGCCCTCTTAAAATTTCTATCAATCAAATGTAATAATAAATATCAGAATTATATTTCAACATTAAAATTTATTAATTTTAAGCACAATTAATTTTATATCTTGATGAATACCACCCAAGTAAAAAGTATTTTTCAACTATATAAAAAATCTGGAGTGTGTTTTTTATCAACAGAGAAAAAAGAGGACATTTTTCATCCGAGTCAATTTAGCTACAACTATTATTCCTACCGTAAACACAAATACCAACAGCCCAATACATCACAAACCTTGAAAAAAGGATTAATTAACTGCTGGAGGAGGTCGAGATGCCACTGAACAAAATGGGGGCCGGCCAGAAACATGAATACTACTATAATTACTAGGACTCTGTATAATAAGAAATACTTACAAGCAAACGCAACTAGAATTTTTCACTAAAGTCCGAAATTGATGTGTTCATCCATTAAGCTCCAAGCACAGCTGTTTAGAACTCATTGTCACCAACCCCCAGAACTGCTCACTCCCCAACCTGATTTTCCCGATTGGGTGCCATCCTGTCCTGAATTAGAAGCACCAACATTTCCACTCCCCCATCCGCCACTGCTGCCGCCACCGCCACCACCACCGCTGCCACCTCCCCAACCATTGCCACCCCCATCTTTAGCACTTCCACCACCATTGCCACCACCCCAACCACTGCCACCCCCATCACTAGCACTTCCACCACCTCCCCAACCACCATTTCCACTACCCCCATCTTTAGCACTTCCACCACCACCACCACCACCACCACCACCACCGTTGCCACCACCCCACCCACTGCCACCCCCATCACTAGCACTTCCACCACCTCCCCAACCACCATTTCTGCTACCCCCATCTTTAGCACTTCCACCACCACCACCACCACCGTTGCCACCATCCCAACCACTGCCACCCCCATCACTAGCACTTCCACCACCTCCCCAACCACCACTTCCGCTACCCCCATCTTTAGCACTTCCACCACCACCACCACTGTTGCCACCACCCCAACCACTGCCACCCCCATCACTAGCACTTCCACCACCTCCCCAACCACCATTTCCGCTACCGCCCCAACCACCAGGGAAAGCCTCTCTGCCTGGTGAATTCTGAACTCTAGCGCCTGGAAAACTGCTCCAACCATCGTCCTTTTGAGTGCCATAGTCGGACTCCGAGCCATCACCTCTGCTGCTATTATTGAATGAGCCCCGGCCTCGTCCACGGCCACGTCCACGGCCACCATATGGCCTAGGTAACCCACTTGGATGCCCATCCTCACTACCACCATTTCTGTAGTCACCTCTGCCTGCATAAACCAGTCACAGTTAGAATCCCTACAACTAAATAACTCCAAGAACACAAGAACCATTTGTACAGTGTACACGTGTATTGCAATACAGTGCAATTGCCCTGACATGTAATAATGCAGTAGTATTCGTAACACAAGAAAGATCATACAACATATGTCAAGCCTTAACTTTAAACTAAACCTTCCTGAGCATGTGGCAGGACGAGTAAATTCATGAAAATCACATGACCAATTATGCTAGGATCAAGGAAACTTGGGATAAATTTCAAAATTTAACTTTAAGAATCATGAAAAAGTGCGGAAGTGCACAATGTGGAAGGAAAATATAAAGCTAAAGAGAGAACTTCTCAATTTTCATTCAATTCATTATTATTCAACATAGAAAATGAAATACATGCATCTCTAGTCTCTAATCTTATACTACACTTGCTATTAATGTTAACATGCACCAAAAGCTTAAGGTACTACACTTGCTACTAATGTTAACATGCACCAAAAGCTTAAGGTAGGCCTAAAAAACAATGCACATGGGCGATGTTATATAGTGAAATTACTCTGCTTTTACCAAAAATACTCCATCCCATTTTATTCGACAAAAAAATGACTTTTATTAAAATGTAGACGCAGAGATTATAACCATAATAAGCCACATAGTATTTGCTACTAATTGCAATGTTCATGATTTTGAAATTATAAATAAATACTACATTTAATTAATAATACTAAAAATGGTCAATTCAACATTCAATGTAAATTTTTTGTCAAATAAAATGTGGTGGAAGGGGGTAATAGATTTGTGACTATTGTCCTATGGTTACTCTTGACAATATAACTTTTTAAAACCATGTGAATAACGACACTTGTACAAACTGCATTACTCAATTACATTTGTTCAGAATTACCTGTTTTACGGTCTGTAGACTGCCCTCTCCAGCCACCTTCATTACTGTTGGAACCACTCCAGCCACCCGAAGAGTCCCCAGTTGCAGGACTGCGCATCGGAACCATTGCAGCAACAGATCGAACTGACGGTGCCGAGTCATGTGGATCATCAATATGTCTCTGGAAATATGCAATGAGCCGATCAATGTCCTCAAACATCTTCTTCCGGAACTTAAATCCCATTGGGTACAGGCCAACATACTCATGATGTGGATTTGAACTCCTTATATATGTCAGGATAAAAGTTCCTGGATGTTCATGAGATATGCCAAAGCAATAGACAATCCTCATCGGATACTCAGATTTCTCAATCCTTAAGAGTTCATCAACTTCTGCCTTGGTACCCTTCTTGAACTTGCGAAAGCTGAGCATTGTTTTCAAATGAGCTATTAATGGATCAATATATCGATCCATTACCTGCATTGAATAGGATTAAATAATTATAAGTAATTTCCACCCAAACCACACCAATATGCTAATACTCACGACCTACAAGTGCCACTATAATGGAATACACAAATAATACAAGGCAATCAGTCCGAATTTGATTAGTTATTCAGATCCCACATTTCTTATTTCAAGTCCATTAACTCAGAAATGCACCAATAAGCTGAAACTGTTGTTTGCAGATAATAATATAGTGGTTCGTTAACAAGATATTCGATGTTGTGATGTTTAATGATTTGACCTGACTCCGCCGTTGTCATCAGACAAATTCTACGGTACAAAATATCATTTGCTATCACATAAAGATCATGAAACACATCCCAATTTGATAGCTATGATCAGCAGGTTATTAATTTTTGACACTTTCTGTAAGTATAATTTTCAAACTAGAAATTAGGGAGAAAAGGTAAGATTTATAACAACATTAAACAAACATCAACACAAGTTCCATAACATAATCAATGGATGAAAATTTTACAACTATCATTAGCTATGATACCGGAAATTTAGGTACCAAAGTGCTAATCTTCAAGGGTATATCTCTAAAGATGAAGAAATACTCAAATAGTTCAAATTTGAAGCAAGGATAGCAAAACCACAGTTATGACAATCAAGTATAGAACAAGACTCCAAAACCAAGCACTCAAAGGTAAGATATTACCTCATCTAAATCCTCAAATGTGTCCTCTCCTATTTTTAATGTTTTCCCAATACGAAGCAAGCTTGTTATGTCCTTGTGTTCCTTTCCACCTTCGATTATGTCCTTGTGAGCATAAACCCCATCATTGACTTTGAGTGTCAAGGTTAAATATGAGGGTCCTCGAGAACTAGGACGGACAATACTTTCACCAGGATCCTTCTCACACAAGAGCTATGAAAACACAGGAGAATAAACATCAGATAAAACATAGTGTAAATAGATAAACTACATATCATAGGATTGCCTTTTGTAGAAAGGAACAACATTTTCTAAAACCAAAGCCCAATTCATCTAATATTCTAGCAATGATTATTAAAATTTAGATATAAATCTCACAATAGCTTGCACGCTCATTACAAAAATAAGAGCTACATGGAATACAAAGTCATGGAACGGATTTGTAACCAACAAGCTTAATCGTTTTGAGTAAATATATGTGATGCTAATTCCACCATATGAAATGGGGTCACATGTATTGCAATTTTTCCATAAATACCATTTCCACTGGATATGGCTCAACTGAAACTGCAACTACACTGCCATATCCAGTGTAAATACATGTGAACAAGCATGAATTTTTTATTTTTATATTTTTGAGAAGTCATGCATGGAAGATTTAATAGCAAGAATGCACCTCCATTGCTTCATCGGCTGTAATATTCTGGAAGCAAGGATGAACTATCATCCTTGGCTTGAAATGCTTTTTGGCAAGCTCTTTTTGCTTACGAATTTTGTCATGATTGCCCAGTAACCTGCTACGGTCCTCGTGATAGTATGGATCCAAGTCTTGATGATTCTGATGTCGATTGCTCCTCATCTCACTTTCCCTACAACTTAGGAACACCTGGTACCTATTTTTTAGGATCGATTTGATTCTGCAAGTTATCATATCACCTTCATTCAGCTTCACAGTCAAATCAGTTACCTCCTTCCAATCATCTGTGTAGTCTTCCTTACTTAGCATACCCGTCAATCCGGAGTCGAGAACACAAATTGCCCTTTGGGACTGCACCCTGCGAACTGTTGCCTGCACAATTTTTCCTTCAGCAAGATTGTCCTCAGTCTCCCCAGATATCATACAGAATTCTTCATCTTGACTTGGCTCCGCATATTGTTTGCGCCAATCTTGAAAACCTTGCTTCAACTCTAATCTAATATTATTGAGGGTTTCTATTTTATTCTCACGATGCTTGGATTTAGCATATTCATGCACCTCAAGAGACTTTAACAGGTGTGGTCTCTCTCTGACATGCTCTATTGCCATCTCCAGCATATCTTCGTCATCGTTTATATCATCTTGAACATCTGCAAGATATACATCTTTGGCCAACTCCTGTGCAAGACCATAAGATTCTGGATGTATTCTTGTATCATCCAACAAATCGATATATTGACTACTACCGGCAGCCATTCCATTTCGCCGGACTCGTAAGAAACCAACTGCATTGACAAAAACCTTTTTTCCAAGACCATGTGCTGTCAACAAGTCTTTCCGTGTGAAGATAGCCCCAGCTCTTACCAAGGACCTCATCAGAGATGCTGCCTTCCTGGGTCCAAGCCCAGAAATAAACTGCAGCGAAGAAAATAACCACTCATGGCTTGCTGCCAAATTAATGTCAAGCCCCACTTGATTAGTCACATCTACCATCGCCTGTTCAACCATCCCATATTTCTCATCAGGAGTAAGAAAACTCTCCAAGGGACTGAGTTTCCAAGATAATATCTCTTTCCCTGCTCCACATAGCGTTGCAGCCATTGCCAATGGATTTTGAAGATGACGACCAAGAGCCACAGCACGCTTGACAATACCTGAAAGGAGAAGAAATATAAATACAAATAGAAGATCTCATCAAGTATTCACATATGAAGGTAATTTACCTGGCTGCGAAGGAAGCTGGTCTGATGAAATACGAGAATTCTCATATAGATGGGGAAGAGATTCATCACCATATATAATGTTTAGACTGTCCATCTCATGACCAACATCTCTAGGATTATCCTCCACCATCTTAAAGATGATCTGTGATAATAACAAGAGAAAATCAATCAAATATGTAATTCCAGCTATATAATAACTACAGTCAATCAATTAAACAGAAGCTACCGAGCACCCTCTGCTATGTATATATATTAGTGGGACCATACGATAGCACATGGGTCAAAATTTTACTTAAACCAGAATGTGAGTTCACACGTTTAACCTTCTGAAGAAATTCTGACGAGATTTCTTCATACAACAAAGAAATGAGTAGACATGAAGGTGACCAAAAGTATTTCAAGAATAAGTACCTCGTAAATATCTTCCTTTAACCTCGTACAAGACAAGTTTACAGCTCCAAGAACAACAGCATGTGGTTGATGGTCTGTCATGAACTTTAAAACCCTTTGCTGATCATTCTTTTTGCGTTGCTGGTCATTAACACTTTGGCCACGGTTGCTGAGGGAACCAGCATACAACACATCCAGGACTTCTCCAGATGAATCCAACATCACAAAAGTGGTTGCAGGCTTTCCAGGGCCCCAACAGCAAGCCAGAACTCTTGGCGCAGCCTCATCATCTGAGTTGGCATCATGTTTCTTCCATTGATATGGTGCCACAGAGACTTTATCCCATAACAGCTTTCCGTAATCAAAAAGTAACCAACTTTTTGCTCTACTGGTCAGCAAAGATCTTGCTTCCTTCTCCATCGAAGGTAGAAGGAAAGTGAAAAAGGCATCCTGCAATATCAACTTCCTCTGTTCATTCCACGATTGAGCAGATTTGCTCACTCCATCACTGAGATAATAATCATTAGAGTCGCTTGTTAGTTTATTCAGAACATTTTCAGGCAGATTAATTATAACTTGAATAAGTTTCTCCTCCTCAGCCTTCTGAATAAGAAGCCATTGAGCATCCTTAAATTTAGCTAGAGGCTTTTCTCGTAACCATTTTACCGCTGCATACTGATGAAAAGTATCAATAGCCAAATTTCCATCAGCCGTAGGAAATGTTGATACTACAGCATTATCCATAAAGATACTACGAACATGTTTCCGGACACAGGGTTCGCAGCTAATCTCAACTGCTGCCTGGAACAGCCAAAAAAATTGCAAGCTTAATTATAAATGTTGTTGGATTTTAAGATCAAGTTTTATACGCGTAGTATAGAGTAACTATACAAAAAAGAAGGATAATATCCTCACCATGTGCCTAGCGCCTTTAAGCACATTTTGTGGTGTTTCAAACATCGCACGTGTAAAATTCGAACCCATCTCTTCTGGGGTTTCCTTGGCATCCTCCAGTTCATCCATTCTCTGCAAGAAAATGACACAGCAAAACCACATGTCAGAATCAGCAATTCAACCATAATTAATAACAAAACAAACTTACCATTTTCTCCAGAGATATCTGTAGTCCGAATTGCTCAGAGCTATAGCCAAACTTGCTAGCTACCTCCCACAGCCCAGCCTTACTGCAACTACTATACTGTGATTTCCTCTTTGGCCTTTTATATTGCCCTTCATCAACACCAATCTCCCCTGGAGAAAAGTGCAGGTTAAACTTTGAGTCCACATCGTCAACCTCTCGTTCCGACTCAGCTGCCTTAAGTGACTTAGTAATAGATTCAAACAGCTGTTTATTCAAATTGAGCCTAATTTCATCATATATGCTTTGAGACTCCTCTTCATATCGCTTGTTGTAGTATAGTTGTAGAGCACTCTTCCGTTTTTGGAGAAGTAACCACTTTCTGTCCAAGTCCAGGATGGCCCAAAGTACCTGCAACAAAGAAAAGAGTAAAACCTTAATCTAAACTTTCATTCAGAATGTAAGCACTTCAATAAACTAAAGCAGTACAACAATTTGTACCTTATGCCACCTTAACACTGGTTTTTGGTCGGACTTATTCTGAAACTCGTCTGCTTCATGCTGCTCTGGATCTCTAAATAGACTTGGGCAGTCTTCCTTTCGATACATAGCAATAAATGGGACCTAATTACGAGAAAATGTGGTCTACTAATTCAGAGATGCATGTGAAAAAATATGAAGAAAGTGTAGCAATACCAAAAATACAGTACTTACATCTAACTTTTGCACATGCATAAATTCCAAAAATCTCATAACATCTTCCTTGACTATTGACAGCTCCTGACCTTCTTCAGTAGACCCTAAATTTTTCCCAAATAAATGTACCATGTTGGTTGCAAGTTGATTACAAATCCAGTTACTCTCCACATCTATACTTGATTCATCTGTTGGCGGAGGCCCTGTGCTTTCTTCAGATATCTAAAAGGTAAGACAACAAAGATTGTAACCCAGGCACCTGGCTGACATTGCAAAGTTCAAATGAAATTCATAAGTTGCTAATGTTTACCTGCATTCTTTCTGGAATATCTATTTCCCGAACCTTGTCATCCTTCTTCGTCATATACTTCTCCGAGAGAATGATTGGTTCAAATTCATCTTCAAGCCTTCTTTCCTTCCATTCACCAGATTTATCATTACATCTGCCCATCTTTGTCAATTCTAGCTCGCGGAGCTTCAACAGATCCTCAGGATCACCAAATATGTCATGAGCTTCCTGTAGAGCTGACGATGAAACTCCTGGTGCCTTCCTAGACTTTTTCTTGTTTACCTTCCTCCTACTACATGATGGATCAATATATAAATTACATAAAATATCTAAATAAACAATTCACATGTAAACAATGCCCATCCAACACAACATGTACCTCACATGAGCTCCATGCTCATCAACTTCCCCTTCACTAACAATAAAATCAGCCATTTCATCCTCATCCCCAATGTCACCATCCTCATCTTCTTCTGGTTGCTCCTCATCTCTGTCTTCAAGTTGTTCTATTATGTTGCAGGTAAATGTTAGTGAAAGGATCATAATTGTGAAATGTCTAACAAAAAAAATAATATCGACCAAGTTTACCCTCATCATCACCGAATAAGCTGTGCTTGAGCTTCTCCTCAGCCGTTCGCCGACTCTTCCCACTTCTATCAAACTCATCATCATCAGAAAATCCAGAACGCCCAACCTCCGCGTCCCTCTGAACTTTTTTCAGCCGCTTAAACTTTTTGCTTTCCTAACAAACAAACATTAACATGTCAGCAAATAGTAGGTGTAATACTGTTAACAAGTCAATGCCCAATGAAGGTCATAACAATCACCTTTGGGCGATGGAAACCCGTGATGTTGTTATCCTCAAGGAGCTCATAATCATCTTCATCAAGAACGTAATTCCTCTCCGAATCCCTAACATTGGAGGAATAAAAAGTGATTAACTGAGTAACACATGCAAAATGATAGAAGGGTTCACAAGAAACCACTCACTTTTTCTTCCGTTTCTTCTTCTTTTGCCTTTCCTTGTCGCTGTCTGCTCTACCATCTTCTTCCTCTTCCTGTTGTTCTTCTTCATCGACATCATCTACTATAAACCCATCTTTTTCATATTCATCTTGTCCGTCTTCTGCTCAAGGTCAAAAGTGAAACAAATACCATCAGATGAATATATATATATATATATCAACATTAATAAGTACCAATCTACTGAAGGTTATTATTTGTGAGTGCATAAATGCAACACCAATATAGTAACACTACGCAGAAGTAGGACTTTTAATGCTTTAACTTACTGTGGCAAAAAGAAAAAGAAAAAAGTAAGCAAAAAGTAAAGTTTAGTACATATTAAGAACTGGAAACCCAAGCAGGTAGAAACAAATAGGATGAAAAAAGGCCATTAGAGTTTAGAGATTTTAAACTCCATAAATCACCCAAATGCTAGATTAAGAGTATGCGAGTGAAATGCACTAAATGTGCTTGTTTCACCAGAAAATAATAGCCCCCAAAAACCCCAACCCTCAATAAATACCACTGAACTTACTCTTCCAAATCACATTTTCCTCTTGATGCACAGATCAAGATATCTCATGTTACACACTGAGGGTGGGCATCACTTCTTTGACAGATTTAATGTTCCCCCGGAGACAAGCATCCTTCAATCAACAAACCCGTTGATAAAACCAAAAAAAATTGACAAACTCTTGGCCACAAATTCAATTAATCAACCCACATAAATTCAACAGGAAAAAAGGCTGAAAATATCATAGCAAACAACTTCATAAATCCATGCAAAATAAATGGTGAAAATCACCAATAGAATACTGTAATATCTCACCAGAAACTAACATCACTGATGGAAAAAATAAATGGAGGAGAAACCAAATGAAACCTCATAACAACCTCCAACAAAGCACTATCCACAAATCAATGCACCAAAACCCACAAAAAAAAATTTAATACAAAAAACCCGACTATCTAGCAGCACTGGGAAATTTAATACAAAAATCTAAGCTAATTATTACCGTCTTCTTCGTCGTCATCAACATCCTCGTCACGTTCTTCTCTCTCATCCTCCTCAACTTCAACCTCATCTGCAAACGAAATGCACAATGTGTAAATAAAGATTCAGACATCAAACCCGTATTTCTAGAGACTAATAAAAAGAATGTGAATGCTCACCTTCGTCGTCTGAAATCACAGCTTTTTTTACAGCCATTTCTTTCGACTAGAGAAAGGAGAGTTAGGGTAAACTAAACGAAACCCTAGTAAACAAAATGGAATTGCAGATTTCTACGAAACCCTAAGCTCGGAACCCTTCGGTTTCTCCCACTACGAGAAAAGAGCGAAAATGCTGTACTCCGCATTATATATATACACGCACAAACATAGAGACGGGGCGGTTCGTAATACAGAACTTGTTTCAACGGATTATTTCTCTGCTACCACAATTTCTTTGAGAACGTTACTGTCGCGCCTCCGATAATGACACGTTGATTAATGTGCAAGCTAAATTACTTTAGAGGCCCTACATTATTTTCTTAAAGACGGTTTAGCCCTCTTGGTGGTAACCACAGTATTGAATTAACTGATATTTTGATCCGTGTATTATGAGTCAATTTTTATTGAGGTTAACAAATCTTTTTTTGTTAAAAATATATTACTATACTCAAAAGAAAATTATTAAATTCATAATAAAAATTGTTATTTTTATAACAAAAGTATCGTTATAGATCTTATAGCGACGGTTTTTACCGTCATTATACAACTATAGCGATACTTTTGTTGTGAAAATAACAAAAAGAGTTGTGAATTTAACAATTTCCTACTCAAAAATGTTATAAAATGATTATTGTTTAACATTCCGTCTAAAAAATGAACAGAAATGTTGACTAGACTAACGGTTAATAAATGTTAATTATGTGGTAAGTGATATAGATCGGGTTAATTGATATTTTGGTCATTGTTCTAGGAGTTCGATTTTCATTTTTGGTTACTGAAATTATTTTTTGTTATATTCTCGTTATCGAAGTACCAAAAATATTATAAATTAGTAATTTTATTATAAAATGTTACAATATGTATGAATAGAAAGTACATCATATCTAATTAATTCATTGATTTTTTAAAATCATATTTAATTTAGAACCTTCTAAACATCAAACCAAACTACAAAAAAAATCCAAAAAACCCGCTCAGATTTGTCGATTACTTCAAAAATCGATTTAATAAAAAGTATTTCACTCTCATTTCGAAGTGAAATAAGTAATTTTGAACGCCTTCACCGTCAATTTGTTGCTCTTCTTTTCATTCCTTTTTTTTGGTGAGTATATAGAGATATAAGAGGGGGACCTATTTTCTAAACTATATATATGTTGTAATTTTGATTTGGTCCACAGTGAGAGAAAGAGTTGATGTACATAAAGTGTGAGAACTTAAAATGTATGTTGTCGTATTTTTACGATGTTGTAATAATTAATTTTGACTATTTAAATTAGATGATATAAACCCGAATTTAGAAGCATCACATAAAAAATACATTCATTCAATCCCCTTCTGAATCTTTTAATGTCTTTGGGAAACAACACTCCCATATGAACCACAATTCTTATAAAGACCAACAAGGCCCCTTCTCATATCAGCCGATCCTAAGGGGTTCTTATCCCCTCCAATATATATATATATATATATATATATATATATATATATATATATACACACATATATTTATTCACTTGTCTATTTAATTATCTATTTGATCTTCTGATTTCTAAAAATCAGCTGTTTCACCCCCTTTATGCTTACAATCGATTCTTACTAAAGTCGACGTCTTGATGATCGTGACGATGCCTGTATTGTAAAATCTGCCTTCAAACACAAAGTTTGATTTTTAATTATAAAAATCAATTGTTGACTTTAACCACAAAAATCAACCCTTATACGCCATTGTGTTTGTGGTATTTTCCTACTAAATTCGACATTCAAAACTCAATAATGTGGTTCGCGATTCAAAATTCCATCCTAAACTCAAATACGAGTTTTGGGATAATATAACCTTTCACTCATTTTTGTGACGCCCCCAAAATAGGTATACATCACATATTCTGAGTCGTCAAATACATGGTACAGAATACAAATACAATCGTTAATATACGACAAGAGAGCTGTGAGTTTTAATATAAATACTATCTTCTAGACAATATTCACTCTCAGAATAAGTCCTCGTTACATTTATTGTCACACTATTTAACAGAATAGTGAGAACTACTAATACTATCATCTGGTCCATCACTCCGTTCCCCGACTCGTCCCAGCTATATTCTCATTTCCTGAAGAGAACAATGAAAGAAAGGGTGAGCTCAACTAGCCTAGTAAGAAATATTATGACTAAGATAATGCAGAATAAATTATCATTAGCCTTAAACAGTGTTAAACTGATACAATATAACAAACATCAAGTTTAACTGCAGTGGAACAAGCAACCCATTAGAAGAGTCAAGTAGAGAAAAAAATCTATTATCTTCTATGATTTAAAAGATTTTTCATGGCTTTTATCGCTGGGACTCGGCTTAAAAAAAATAATCAACATCATCGAATCACCCCTGCACTACGGCCAAGGATATTATTTAGTATCACGACCACAATTATACATGCACTACGGGCCAAGAATATTTGTGTATTCATTAATGGTCATGATCATGCCAACCACTGTCCATCAATGCACTACGGGCCAATGAGGACTTTTACCACATCATTTGTAATATTACGGTCATGATTATACCGAATAATCCCTGGTCATAATCATACCAAGTCCATCTATGCACTACAGGCCACAGATGACTTTCAACAGAATATAAACATGAGGATGATGACAATGATATAAGAATTCAATAAAACAAGTTTAAAAATTAATTTATCCAAGAACCAATAACGACCAAATTGTCAACATGATACTGCTTTGTGGAGTAAAATTCAAGAATGTTCGGAAGAATATTTTCATGAAAAGATACTGGATGAAGCGCAAATATCAAGGATATTCCACTAATTTCATGGAGTATAAAAGTCAAAACTTTAACCAACTGAATATAATAAAGAATAGAATAACAAAAGAAATCACCATGCATGCGATAGACCGCACAAACAGGTTATTCCAACAGGAAAATAAATAATGGAACCAGGTCATGCATAAACGCACCGACAGGATATTCCGACAGAATAATAAATAATGGAACCAGGTCCGGCATAAACGCACAAACAGGATGTTCCGACAGAATAATGGAACCAGGTCCGGCGTAAAACGCACAGACAGGATATTCCAACAGAATAATAATAAAGACGGAATAATAGAAGAATGTCACCAAGTATAGGGTAGTCCGCATATACTGGTTATTTCAGCAGAATAATAAAGAATGAAATAACAGAAGTTCTCTTCATGAATACAAAATAAAATAATACTCCTTACGAGTACAACAAATAATATCCCTTACCGTAAAAGAAACTTGATATCGGAGTAGTGAAGTAGCAGAATACTTTTCTTCTTTCTCTCTATAGTTTCTCTCTCTAGAGTTTCAGTGAATTCGTAAGAAAATAATGAAGGAATGAGCTTCTATTTATAGGAAAATTGGACTGCATAGTAACTAACTCATGAACGGTCTAGATTGATTTACTTTAATCTGACTGTCCATATTTAAAGCAAAATTTTTTAAATAAAATATAATATATTCTATTTATAATCTAATAAAACGAATAACTTTGTAAAAAAATTTACTATGCAAACACTATACAGGCACTATACAAACACTATGCATAATAAAATATAATATATTTTAATTATTGTATAATAAAACAGATAACTTTATAAAAATATTCTGTTTTATATAAAAAGATTTTACTATTAGCCTAATAAAACGAATAACTTTATAAAAGTATTCTGTTTTATATAAAAAGTTTTTCTGTTTTATTACATTATTAATACCAATAAAACAAAACTGAGTGACTTATCACGTAAGCATCAATAATTAATACTGTGTACTACTATGCAACCATGCGTATTACTGTACTTTTACTACCGAGTAGTTTAACAGTATTAATGGTAAAACTTCCGCCGTTATTTTCATAAGGTATTTTTGTCGTTTTCTCAATTCGATAATAATTCCGTTGTAGAGTCCACCAATGATTGTGTCGTCGTACGAATATTTCCTGTTAAAACGAATATTTCCCGACCAATCGAATATTATATAACAACTTGCGTACTTTACAAAATTTATAAATATTACCCATAACTATAACATTATATCAATTTCACTCCATAATATTTAAAAATAATATTTATAAAAAATTCATCTTTATTTATAAAAGTTGGGGTCTTACAACCTCCCATTCTTATGAAAATTCGCCCTCGAAATTAGAGTACGTACCTGGTATATCGAAGAGGTAAGGATACCTTGACTTCATTTCAGATTCTAACTCCCAGGTCATTTCCTCAACATCGTGGTTTCTCCATAAACTTTGACTTGAGGTATAACCTTGGAGCGTAGAATATATTCCTTCTTATCCAAGATTTGAATAGGAACCTCTTCATACGTTAAATCTTCCGCTATTTCGTCCGGTTCTAACTCAATAATGTGGTTCGGGTCTTCCACATATTTACGTAACATGGATATGTGAAAAATATTATGAACACGAGACATACTTGGCGGTAAAGCGAGTCTATAGGCCACAGTTCCTACTCGATCGAGGATTAAAAATGGGTCAATGAATCGAAGATTGAGCTTTCCTCGCTTTTCAAATCTCGTAACTCCTTTCCACGGAGCAACTCGTAACAACACATGATCTCCTGTATCAAATTCTATGTCCTTTCAATGAAGATCAGCAAAACTCTTTTGTCGATCTTGTGAGGTTTTTATACGTTGCCGGATCGTTTGAATCTTTTCCGTAGTCATATGTACCAACTCCGGTCCCAACAACGTTGCTTCACCCACCTCATCCCAGCATACTGAAGAACGACACTTTCTTTCATACAACGCCTCGAATGGAGCCATGCCAGTACTTGCTTGATAACTGTTGTTGTAGGAAAACTCCACCAATGGTAAGAACTTATCCCAACTTCCCTTTAAGTCAAGAACACAGAGTCTTAATAAATCTTTAAGAGTTTGAATAGTCCTCTCTGATTGTCCGTCCGTCTAGGGATGATATGCCGAACTAAATCGTAAATCCGTCCCCATAGCTTTTTGCAAATTAACCCAAAATCGTGAAGTAAATCTTGTGTCTCGATCAGAAACTATGGGTATTGGCATACCATGCAGTCTTACAATCTCGTTTATGTACATACGAGCAAGACGTTCAAGTGTATAAGTTTCTCGTATTGGCAAAAAATGAGCAGACTTGGTCAATCTATCAACAATGACCCAAATTGCATCAATGCCTTGAGAAACCTTGGGAAGACCAGTAACGAAATCCATGGTAATGTGCTCCCACTTCCATTCTGGAATTTCAAGTGGTTGTAATGGACCTTTTGATACTTGATGCTCCGCTTTGACTCGTTGACAAGTTAGACACCTTGAGATAAACATCGCTATCTCTCTCTTCATATTACTCCACCAAAATGTATGATGAAGATCACGATACATTTTAGTACTCCCAAGATGGATTGCAAACGGTGTGTTGTGCGCCTCCATCATGATTTTATACTTTAAATCAGGGTCGTTAGGAACTCAAAGTCTGGAGTTGACTCGAAGTATTCCTTCTTCATCGATTCTTGCTTCTGGCATAGCACCTTCTTACACTTTCTTCCTCATACGCATCAGCTCCAGGTCTGTAGCTTGAGCAGCTTTAACTTTATCAATTAAAGTCGGTTCTACTCGTATATTTGTCATCATCACATGAGTCCCTGGAGTCTTTAACTCTATCTCCATCCTTTGCAAGTCACACAAAATGGGCATTTGCATTGACAATATCGCACTCGTACTTGCATATGATCTTCTACTCAATGCATCAGCTACCACGTTCGCTTTTCCAGGATGGTATTGAATGGTATGATCATAATCTTTCAACTGTTCCAGCCAACGTCGTTGTCGCATGTTGAGTTCCTTTTGAGTGAAGAAATATTTGAGGCTTTTATGATCCGTAAAGATCTCTACTTTCTCCCCATACAAGTAATGCCTCCAAATTTTAAGTGCGAAGACAACAGCTGCCAACTCTAGATCATGAGTAGGATAATTCCTCTCATATTCTTTGAGTTGTCTTGAGACATAGGCTATGACTTTCCCATGTTGCATGAGAACACATCCCAACCCTTTGCCCGAAGCATCACTGTAGATGACAAATCCCTCCGAGCCCGATGGTATTGTCAGAACAGGTGCTGAAATGAGTCTCCTCTTGAATTCTTGAAAACTCTTCTCACATTCTTCACTCCAACCGAACTTTATATCTTTCCGAGTCAGCTGAGTTAATGGAGTAGCGATTCGAGAAAATCCTTCCACGAATCACCTATAATAACCAGCTAAACCGAGAAAGCTATGTACTTCGGTCACTGATTTAGGTTGCTCCCAGTTTTGAATTGCTTCAATCTTTGCCGGGTCAACAGATATTCCATGACTTGATACTACGTGCCCAAGGAATGCTACTTCCTCAAGCCAGAACTCCTATTTCTTCAACTTGACATAAAGCTTGTATTCACGAAGCTTTTGGAGTGTCAGCCTCAAGTGTTGCTCATGATCTTCACGGCTTTTGGAATAAATAAGGATGTCATCAATAAAGACGACCACAAAGTGATCCAAATATTCCTTGAATACTCGGTTCATCATATCCATGAAGGCAGCAGGAGCATTAGTCAATCCAAAAGACATGACTAAGGATTCATAATGCCCGTACCGAAGGCAGTCTTTGGAATATCCTTAGTTCTAACCTTAAGCTGATGATATCCAGAACGAAGATCAATTCTTGAAAAGAATTGTGCTCCTTGCAAATGGTCAAACAGGTCATCAATACGTGGCAATGGGTACCTATTTTTGATGGTGACATGATTCAACTCCCGATAATCAATGCAAAGTCGCATACTCCCATCTTTCTTCTTCACGAATAGAGCAGGAGCACCCCAAGGAGAAGTACTAGGACCAATAAAGTCAATATCTAACAATTCCTGCAGTTGGGTCTTTAACTCTTGAAGTTCAATAGGAGCCATTCGATATGGGCCTTTGGAAATGTGTGACGCCCCCAAAATTAGGTATACGTCACCCATCTTGGGTCGTCAGATACATGGTACAAAATACAAATACAAACTTAATTATACAAATATCGTGTAACATACGACAAAACATAAACTGAGAGTTCTAATAGGAATATTGTCATCTAGACAATATCCATACTCAAAAGGAGTCCTCATTACATTTATTGTCACACTATTTAACAGAATGGTGAGGACTACTAATGCTATCTTCTGGACCATCATTCCTTTCCCTGACTCGTCCCAGCTATATTCTCATTTCCTGAAGAGAACATTGAAAGAAAGGGTGAGCTCAACTAGTCCAGTAAGAAATATTATGACTAAGATAATGAAGAATAAATTATCAATAGTCTTCAACAATGTTAAACTGATAAAATACAATAGACATCAAGTTTAACTGCAACGGAATAAGCAATCCATTAGAAGAGTCAAGTAGAGAATAAAACCTACTATCTTCTATGATTTAAAAGGTTTTTCAACACTTTTATCGCTGGGACTCAGCTTAATAAAATAATCCACATCATCGAATCACCCCTGCACTACGGCCAAGGATATTCGTGTATTCATTAATGGTCATGATCATACCACAAACTGTCTATCAATGCATTACAAGCCACTGAGGACTTTTACCACACCACTTATAACATCACAGTTCATGATTATACCGAATGATCCCTGGTCATAATCATACTAAGTCCATCTATGCACATAAGCCAAAGATGACTTTTAACATAAAATAAACATGAGGATGATGACAATGTTATAGGAATTCAATTAAACAAGTTCAAGAATTAGTTTATCCAGGAACTAATAATATCCAAATTGTCAACATGATACGTCTTTATAAAGTAACAGTCAAGAATGCTCAGAAGAATATTTTCATGAAAAGATACTGGATGAAGCGCAAATATCAAGGATATTCCACTAATTTCATGGAGTATAGAAATCAAAACTTTAACCAAATGAGTATAATAAAGAATATATGAAACTGCAAATGGATTTTCACCAGCCATGCGGTAATCCACGTATACAGATCATTTCCACAATTTAATAAGGAATGAATATAAAGGATCATTCACCATGCATGTGGCAATCCACATAGACAGGTTATTCCAACAGAATAATAAAGAATGGAATAACAGAAGGATTCACCATGCATGCGATAGAGACCGCACAGACAGGTTATTCCCAACATAATAATAAATGCGGAATAATAAATATGGAACCAGGTCAGGTGAAATTCACACCGACAGGATATTCCGACAGAATAATAAATGCGGAATAATAAATGATGGAACCAGGTCAGGTGAAATTCACACCGACAGGATATTCCGACAGAATCATAAAGAACAGAATAATAAAAGAATTTCACCAAGTATGCGGTACTTCGCATAAACAGGTTATTCCAACATAATAATAAAGAATGGAATAACAGAAGAAGATCACCAAGTATTGGGTAAACCGCATATACAGGTCATTCCACCAAGTATAGGGTAAACCACGCATACAAGTTATTCCAACAGAATAATAAAGAATGGAATAACATAAGTTCTCTTCATGAATAAGAAAGAATAACGCATCTTACCATTTTAAAGAAGAACTGAAATAAAGAAGTAGTTAAGTGGCAGAATACTCTTCTTCTTTCTCTCTATAGTTTCTCTCTCTGGAGTTCAGTGAATTCGTCAGAAATAATGAAGAAATGAGCTTCTATTTATAAGCTTGGCAGAGTAAGGGTAAAATAGTCTTTTCGCCATAATTTATGACATCATCGCTTACATCATCGATCAGATGACATCATTGCATACATCATCGATCAAATGACATCATTGCTTACATCATCCTTCTGATGACATCATTGCTTACCTCATCGTTCCGATGACATCATCGCTTACATCATCAGAATTCAAATTCAAATTGTTCTCTTTCACCTCATTTTACTTGTATACCATGAATTTACTATAATAATGTTACCATTCAAATTATAAAAAAAACATACTATCATATAATCACATTATACTACTATAATATAATATTATAATAATATATTTAAATGAATTATTGATTTACTAATATAATTTCAACCAACGGTCTGAAAAATTAGCACATTTTCTCATGGAATAATATTGTACCCAAAAATAATTTAGACCGAAAATAAATATATTGTCCGGGTGAATAGTAACTCGTGAATAGTAACTTCTGAATATTAACTCGTGAATAGTAACTCCGACACAAAAAGTGTCTCAAATACTCGAGTGAATAATACTAGAGTGAATAGTAATTTAGATGAATAGTAACCCGTGAATAGTAACTCGTGAATAGTAACTCCGACACAAAAAGTGTCCTAAATACTCGAGTGAACAATACAAGAGTGAATAGTAATTTGGATGAATAGTAACCTGTGAATAGTAATTCATGAATAGTAACTCATGAATAGTACTCCGACACAAAAAGTGTCCCAAATACTCGAGTGAACGATACTAGAGTGAATAGTAATTTGGGTGAATAGTAACCCGTGAATAGTAACTCGTGAATAGTGACCATGTATTTTATGACAACTTGTTTACTTTAAAAAAAATGTACATATCACCCTTAACTTTAACCTTTTATCAATTTAACCATTTACCAAAATAGAAAAATTGAATACTTTTATTTCATAAATTTCGGGGTCTCACAATCTCCCCTCCTTATGGAATTTCGCCCTCGAAATTAACGTACGTACCTGATATTCGAAGAGATGAGAATACCTTACTTTCTTTTCGGATTGTACCTTTCCGGATAATTCCGCTCTATCATGATTTTTCCATTTCTCATCTCTTGTATTTCGAATATCATTCTAGAATATACCTTCAAAACAAAGGTTAATCGACATACCACAATTTATCCACTTATTAAGTGAACAATTTCAGCTTAGGTAAGTCACACCCTAGCGAAGTATATTACTCGTCTTCTAGACTAATATCTCCGTCAGTGACCACATCCCTGTAACATCAATCAACAATTTCTGTCCACAATCATATGAATAACGCATAATCATAATTTTGATTCTGAATTACTTTTCGCACCCAGGAAGAAGAAAATTTACATCACCTATCTTCACCTGAAACATCAAAAATCATGGTTATACCAAATCACAATTCCTGCTCATAATCATACTAATAAATTCATCTTTGCACTACGGCTAAAGATTTACAACTGTATAACCAATAATCAACAGTTAATCTTCGCACTACAGGCCAAGGATATACAACTGTAAAATCAATAATGCTGAGACTCAGCTTAATAGTATCACGACCACGAATTATCCATGCACTACGTGCCAAAGATAATCGTGTTTTCAATTACGGTCATGATTATACCAAACAATCCCTGGTCATAATCATACCAAGTCCATCTATGCACGTAAGCCACAGATGACTTTTACCACATCTATGAATTAATATTTCATTGCTGAGACTCAGCTCAATAATTAATCCACATCATCGAATCATCCCTGCACTACAGGCCAAGGATATTCTTTAGTATCACGACCACGAATTATCCATGCACTACGTGCCAAAGATAATCGTGTTTTCAATTACGGTAATGATTATACCGAACAATCCCTGGTCATAATCATACCAAGTCCATCTATGCACGTAAGCCACAGATGACTTTTACCACATCTATGAATTAATATTTCACTGCTGAGACTCAGCTCAATAATTAATCCACATCATCGAATCACCCTTGCACTCTGGCTAAGGATATTCTTTAGTATCACGACCACGAATTATGCATGCACTACGGCTAAAGATAATCATGTTCTCATCAACGGTCCTGATCATGCCATAAAACAATTAGTCTTTGCACTACGGCCAAAGAGAATTCATAGCCATAATCATACCAAAAACTGTCCATCAATGCATTACGGGCCAATGATATTCCTAAATATGTAACATTAACATAACAAAAAAGTCATATAATAATGATACTTTTTTAAATAAATTTGCAACCAAAGTTAAGAAAAATACATACATATATATATATATATATGTAAAATCCAAACTTTTATGAATAAAGATGAATTTTTTATAAATATAATTTTTGAATAGTAACGAGTGAATTTGATATAATGTTATTGTGACGCCCCCAAAATAGGTATACATCACTCATTCTGAGTCGCCAAATACATGGTACAGAAACAAATACAACTTCATTACTACAATTGTCGTGCAAAATACGACAACACATAAACTGTGAGTTTAAGTACAAATATTGTCTAATAAACAGTAATAAAACTCAAAAAGAGTCATTATGTAAATTATTGATACACTATTTTATAAAAATAGTGAAGACTGCTAAAACAACTTTCTAGAATCATCACTCCATACTCTGGCTAGTTCGTGCTATATTCTCACCTCCTAAGAAAAAAATGGAACAAAAAAGAAAAGGGTGAGTTCAACTAGCCCAGTAAAGAATATTATGACTAAGATAATATACAACAAATTATCATTAGTCTTCAACAGAAAAAAATCTGATAGAATATAATAGACAACAAGTTTTAGATCAACAACTACAGCGAAAATAATAATTCATTAGAAGAGTTAAGTAGATAATTAAATCTACTGTCATCTATGAATTTAAAAGTCCATCATCAATATTTTATCCCTGTAACATCAATCAATTTATATCTCGAATCAAATATTCATCTTTGCACTACAGACCAAAGATATTCATTTGTATCACCAGTTGGTCATTTTCATCTCAACACATGTTCATCTTTGAACTACAGGCCAAAGATATTCATCAAGTATCACCATTAAAGACCGCGGATGATGAAAAATATTTTAGAGAACGAATCCAGTAAGATAAAATGACAAAGTTTAGATATTCGTACTTTAGATAATTCAAGTTTAAAAATACTCCATAATAAATCATAATGGAGTAAAATTTAAGAATGACGATCAAAACATGTATACAATCAAAGATAGTAACCATACTAAACATTTGGGACGAAAAAGAGAAAATTTTATTTCTCGATAAATAGTGTTGTATTTGTGAATAGTGTCGTATACGTGAATAGTAATCCCGACACAAAAAGGTAGAAATTCCATAATAAAACTTATATCAATAATTCGGCATAATGATATTGAAGAAAATAATATTATATAAGAAGAAAATAATATCCCTTATCTCAAAATAACAATACTTCTGATCGGAATATCGGATGCAAAGCCGAAGAAAACTTGTACTGAATAGCAACTCTCAAAGTATCAAAATACTCATAAAAATACGCTCGATAATATAGTGAGAAAGAAAACTTGTTTCTGGTGTGATTTTCAATTCTAACCTAAGCGCCTATTTATAGGAAAATGCTAGAACGCTAAATACATGATAAATGCTAGAACGCTAACTGTGACGCCCCCAAAATAGGTCCATTCCACCCAACCTATTCTGAGTCGCCAAATACATGATACAGAAACAACTACAACTTCATTATTACAATTGTCGTGCAAAATACGATAACACATACTGTGAGTTTAAATACAAATATTATCTTCTAGGCAATATCAACACTCAAATGAAGTCCTCATTACAATTATTGATACACTATTTTACAGAATAGTGAGGACTACTAAAACAACTATCTTGAACCATCACACCATACCCCGACTAGTTTTCGCTATATTCTCGCCTCCTGAGAAGAAAAATAGAACAAAAAGGAAAAGGGTGAGCTCAACTAGCCCAGTAAAGAATATTATGACTAAGATAATGTACAACAAATTATCCTTAGTCTTCAACAAGGAAAAATCTGATAGAATACAATAGGCAACAAGTTTTAGTTCAACAACCGCAGCGGAAACAACAATTCATTAGAAGATTTAAGTAGAGAATGAAATCTACTATCATCTATGAATTTAAAAGTCCATCATCGATATTTTGTCCCTGTAACATCTATCAATATACATCTTGAATCAAATAGTCATCTTTGCACTACAGGCCAAAGATATTAATCAGTCTGTCATGTTCATCTCAACACCTGTTCATCTTTGCACTACGGGCCAAAGATATTCATCAAGAAATCATTCATCTTTGCACTACAGGCCAAAGATATTCAGTTATATCATCATTTAGGACTGAGGATTATGAAAAATATTTTAAAGAAAACGAATCCAGTGAGACAAAAGAACAAATATTAAGGATTCGTACTTTAGACAATCCAAGTTTAAAAATACTCCATAATAAACTATTGTGGAGCAGAATTCAAAAATGAAGATCAAAAACATAGATCCAATCAAAGATAGGAACCATAATAGACAATCTTGGACATAGAAAAAGAAAATTTAATTTTTCTATGAATAGTGTCATTGTGACGCCCCCAAAAATAGGTATACATCACCCATCGTGGGTTCCCAGATACATGGTACTAAATTCAAATACAGCTTACTAATACAACTGTCGTGTACAATACGACAAAACATAAACTGTGAGTTTTAATACAAATATTGTCTACTAGAGAGTATACAAACTCAAAAGGAGTCATCATTATAATTATTATCACACTATTTCACAGAATAGTGAGGACTACTAATGCTATCCTCTGGACCATCACTCCGTTTCCCGACTCGTCCCAGCTATATTCTCATTTCCTGAAGAGAACAGTGAAAGAAAGAGTGAGCTCAACTAGCCTAGTAAGAAATATTATGACCAAGATAATGCAGAATAAATTATCATTAGTCTCCAACAATGTTAAACTGATAAAATATAATAGACATCAAGTTTAACTGCAGCGGAACAAGCAATCCATTAAAAGAGTCAAGTAGAAAATAAAATCTACTATCTTTTATGATTTAAAAGGTTTTTCATCACTGTTATCGCTGAGACTCAGCTTAAAAAATATTTCACATCATCGAATCACCCCTGCTGTAAGACCCCGAATTTTATTCAATTTTTCTTATAATTACAATTTAGTAAATGGTTAAATTGATAAAAAAAATTAAAGTTATGGGTGAAATGTGAAAATTGTTCAAAATAAGCAAGTGGTTATAAAATAATCATTGTTGTCGGGGAATATTCGTTTGGTCGTGGAATATTCTTTCTGTCGGGGAATATTCGTACGACGGCGCAGCTATTTGTGGGCCCCATAACGAATAACTGTCAGGTGAAGAAAACGACAAATTTGAGTTTTTACAAATAACGGCGTAGTTGTTACCGTTAACACTGTTGGAATACCCGGTGGTTAAAATACAGTAATACGCGTTATTGCACAGTAGCACACGGTATTGCATAGTATTTTTGAATTATTGATCCTTACGTAAGAAGGCACTACTCAATAATTGTTACAGTAATTACTGTTCAATATTTTATTTTATTGATTCAATAATTGCTACGTTGAAATTTTATATTATTGTTGTTCAATAATTGTCACTGCACAGTATTTCCCATTATCAGATCAATAATTCATATTATTTGAATAATATTATTAGATAACATTATTGGCAATGTCTAGAAAGTTCTGTCTAAGGAGAGGTTTGGTCATCTAATTGCGCGTCAGTAAGGAAAAATCCTTATTGGAAAGCCCCCTCTTTCCTGGGAACGGCCTGGTTGTCATAAATGTGATTCTGTAATATTATTTGTGAATAATTAATTATTGATTCATATGATAAGAAAATATTTATATTATGTGGATATAAATGAGGGATATATTTTTGTGGTTAAAAATAAAGGAGTTAATGTTGAGGTTTTTATCAGTATTTTTGTCGGAATGGAGGTATTAAAAATCAGGGTTTTTGAGATATTTTGCGGGGGTTATAATTTTTAATCCGACCGTTGGATCGTGGTAATTTTTGGATATGTTATACATATATAAGTTGAGTATATGTCCACAAATTTTGAACCGTTAAAAATGAACGTATGATTTGTTATGAATTTTACGAGATGACTGGTTCAGAAATTGTTGAATTTTTGGAGTTTATCATTTTGGTGGAAAATTCTAGAATTGGTGGGCTCCACTTGTGGTTGGTGAAGAAATGTACTGAATTATATTTCAAATGTGGTGGGTGGGAATAGTAGCAGGTAAAGCCATTAGGTTGCAGGTCAAACCTACCAAAATTTTCCTATAAATAGAGGGCTAAGTTAGAATTGAAAATCACACCAGAAACATAAGCTTTCTCTCTTTCTCTCTCTATATTATGAAGCATATTTTGTGAGTTTTTAGAGACTTGGTGAGTTTCTATTCATCAGTGCAAGTTTCCTTCAGCATCATATCCGATATCCAATCAGAAGTACTGCTCTTTTGAGGTAAGGGATAGTAAGGGATATTAAGAGATTTTAAGGGTTGTTATGATTTTCAGTTTCGTAATTTTTCTGATCTTCAAAAATTCTGGAAAAATTTGAAATGATATTTTGATGAGTTTTCTTGATTGTGTCCAAAAATGGTGATTTTTGGATGTATAGATTAAGAGTTATGAATTTTATAAGAAAAGACTATTTTAAAAGTAACCGCTTATAACTTCTTGTGGTTAACTCCAAAATTGATGAAATTTTTATTGGGAGTACATGTATATGATAGAAGTATACTCTGTAAATTTCAGAATTTTTAGATAATAGTATAATTTTTGATAAATGTCTAAATATTCGGCTATTTTGGCCATATGAAAAATAGTAAATGACTTTTAAAAAATTCTGAGAAAAATATATGTTCACTATGGGACTATATTATGCTAAATCCCAGAAAAGAAATATTTTTGGAACTGATTTGGTATTTTTCATGAAAATGGTCTAGTTATGAGTAAATGAATTAAATATGTTTTGTGAAGAAAGAAAATTGGAAAATAGGATTTTATGGCTTGAGAATCCTATATGAGGTATATGCAGATTTTTGATGAGGGTTTTGGTTATTGATGATGAAATTGTAAGAGTTGACATTTTATGATGATTAAATGCATTAATTAGTAAAGTGTAAACAATTAAAATAAATTGTTTATAAATTTAAGTAATGTTATTCTTTCAATATTATTATACCGAAATATTGGTATGAATTTTATTGTAGAATTTCTATCTTTTGTGTCGGGGTTACTATTCATGAGTTACGAATATTACTCTTGAAATTAAAATTATATGTTGATCATATTATTTTTATCATCATATATAACATTTTTATAACCCTGATGTTGAAATTCTCTTTCACTGGAGTGTAAAGATGGGTAGATTATTGGTATGATCATGACTAGGGTTCTCTTTGGCCTGTAGTGCAAAGTTGAATTGTGACTGGTATGATCATGACCATTGAATTTATAATTGAATATCTTAAGCTTAAGTGCAAAGGTGAATTGATCAACATGGTTATAATTATTGTTTATATAAATTCTGAAATGATTATATATTTCTTTGAGATATGAATATATTTGGCATGTAGTGCAAATATGAATTGTTGATGAATATCTTTGGCATGTAGTGCAAAGATGGCCTGTTGATGAATATCTTTGGCCTGTAGTGCAAAGATGAACTGTTGTTGAATATCTTTGGCTCGTAGTGCAAAGATGGTTTGTTGATGAATATCTTTGGTCCGTAGTGCAAAGATGGTTTGTTGATGAATATCTTTGGCCCGTAGTGCAAAGATGGATTTGTTAGTATGATTATAAACAGGAATTGTGATTTGGTATAACCATGATCTTTGATGTTTCAGGTAAAGACAGGTGATGAAAATATTCTTCGTCCTGGGTGCGAAGAAAAATTTATAGTCACAATTATGATTATGAGTTATTCATATGATTGTGGAAAGGAACTGTTGAGTGATGTTACATGGATAAAACATTGTTGGTGGATTTTTAACATGGAGAAGATAATAGACTTTATAGTCTATTTGACTCTTCTAATGGATTGCTCGTTCCGCTGCAACTATGGTTGAAATTTTTATCATTTACCATATGTTCTAAATCTCTGATTTATTATTGATGAAGGCTATTGATAATTTAATTATCTTTAGTCATGATATTCTTTACTGAGCTAGTTGTGCTCACCCTTTTGCTTCACAATTCCTTTCAGGTAATAAGAGTGTAGCTGGGTCGAGCGAGGGTAACGGGAAAATAGAACGGTGGTCTCTAGCTGTGGATGTTCTCCCAAAGCAGTATAGAAAAATTCATTTAGTAGTTATATTTGGTGAATCCAATAGGGTAAGGTGTACCCAACGTTGGAAGGGTGGTTTGCCACTATCATACAAGATGTCTAACGACATACAACCTCGTGTCATCATAAGACAGGGATGTGCCCATCCACTTGCTGAGTATATATACGAGCACTACCTATATAATCTTGGTGTTTGTTTAAAGTATAATTCTCAATTAGAGACAGTAGAGATAATGATATGTCAAGAGAAGACTCACCATTGGGAAGAATATGATAGTAATCTTCTCGTTTTTCTTTGGGGTCTATTGGGTCAACCAAGGATAATTCTGTGGCCATATGATATCTATCATAACCTAGACGCGTGGCCTCCCATGTACGAAGGTTTCCTTGAGCATTTCCCAAAGATTCTAATTTCTAAAACAGTTTTTGACTATACCTTTATGTAAGGTACCTTTGTGAAGTGCTGATACATGATGGTGTCCAACGTCACAGTTGGTATATATTTGTATCCAAACTCACAGCATATGTGTTGTTGTATTTTGCACGACAATTGTTGTAATAAAGTTGTAGTTGTTTTCTGTACCATGTATTTGACGACTCAGAATGGGTTGGATGGAATGGACCTATTTTGGGGTCGTTACATTTGGTATCAGAGTTTAGGGATATGATCTCTGGCGGAGATCGGGGAATACAACTAGGAGGAGAGAGATGAGTAAATCCTTCGCTAGTGTGTCCTACCTAAGCTTATTTGTTGGTCAGTCATAATATTGGGATATTATGTGATACGTTAATTTGTTAAATTAACCCTTGTTTTGAAGCTGTATTCTAGAATGATATTTGAAATACAGGAGATGAGCAATGGAGAAATTATGATGACAGGAAATATGGAATCTGAAATGAAAGGAAGGTATTCTCAACTCTTTGAAATACCAGGTACGTAAATTTCGGGGACGAAATTTCATAAGGAGGGGAGATTGTAAGACCCCGAATTTTATTCAATTTTTCTTATAATTACAATTTAGTAAATGGTTAAATTGATAAAAAAATTAAAGTTATGGGTGAAATGTGAAAATTGTTCAAAATAAGCAAGTGGTTATAAAATAATCATTGTTGTCGGGGAATATTCGTTTGGTCGTGGAATATTCTTTCTGTCGGGGAATATTCGTACGACGGCGCAGCTATTTGTGGGCCCCATAACGAATAACTGTCAGGTGAAGAAAACGACAAATTTGAGTTTTTACAAATAACGGCGTAGTTGTTACCGTTAACACTGTTGGAATACCCGGTGGTTAAAATACAGTAATACGCGTTATTGCACAGTAGCACACGGTATTGCATAGTATTTTTGAATTATTGATCCTTACGTAAGAAGGCACTACTCAATAATTGTTACAGTAATTACTGTTCAATATTTTATTTTATTGATTCAATAATTGCTACGTTGAAATTTTATATTATTGTTGTTCAATAATTGTCACTGCACAGTATTTCCCATTATCAGATCAATAATTCATATTATTTGAATAATATTATTAGATAACATTATTGGCAATGTCTAGAAAGTTCTGTCTAAGGAGAGGTTTGGTCATCTAATTGCGCGTCAGTAAGGAAAAATCCTTATTGGAAAGCCCCCTCTTTCCTGGGAACGGCCTGGTTGTCATAAATGTGATTCTGTAATATTATTTGTGAATAATTAATTATTGATTCATATGATAAGAAAATATTTATATTATGTGGATATAAATGAGGGATATATTTTTGTGGTTAAAAATAAAGGAGTTAATGTTGAGGTTTTTATCAGTATTTTTGTCGGAATGGAGGTATTAAAAATCAGGATTTTTGAGATATTTTGCGGGGGTTATAATTTTTAATCCGACCGTTGGATCGTGGTAATTTTTGGATATGTTATACATATATAAGTTGAGTATATGTCCACAAATTTTGAACCGTTAAAAATGAACGTATGATTTGTTATGAATTTTACGAGATGACTGGTTCAGAAATTGTTGAATTTTTGGAGTTTATCATTTTGGTGGAAAATTCTAGAATTGGTGGGCTCCACTTGTGGTTGGTGAAGAAATGTGCTGAATTATATTTCAAATGTGGTGGGTGGGAATAGTAGCAGGTAAAGCCATTAGGTTGCAGGTCAAACCTACCAAAATTTTCCTATAAATAGAGGGCTAAGTTAGAATTGAAAATCACACCAGAAACATAAGCTTTCTCTCTTTCTCTCTCTATATTATGAAGCATATTTTGTGAGTTTTTAGATACTTGGTGAGTTTCTATTCATCAGTGCAAGTTTCCTTCAGCATCATATCCGATATCCAATCAGAAGTACTGCTCTTTTGAGGTAAGGGATAGTAAGGGATATTAAGAGATTTTAAGGGTTGTTATGATTTTCAGTTTCGTAATTTTTCTGATCTTCAAAAATTTTGGAAAAATTTGAAATGATATTTTGATGAGTTTTCTTGATTGTGTCCAAAAATGGTGATTTTTGGATGTATAGATTAAGAGTTATGAATTTTATAAGAAAAGACTATTTTAAAAGTAACCGCTTATAACTTCTTGTGGTTAACTCCAAAATTGATGAAATTTTTATTGGGAGTACATGTATATGATAGAAGTATACTCTGTA
Organism: Panax notoginseng; assembly: GCA_016801055.1. Lineage (NCBI taxonomy): Eukaryota > Viridiplantae > Streptophyta > Magnoliopsida > Apiales > Araliaceae > Panax > Panax notoginseng. The sequence goes on along the minus strand of CM029021.1, from coordinate 159,760,071 downwards.
AATTTCAGAATTTTTAGATAATAGTATAATTTTTGATAAATGTCTAAATATTCGGCTATTTTGGCCATATGAAAAATAGTAAATGACTTTTAAAAATTCTGAGAAAAATATATGTTCACTATGGGACTATATTATGCTAAATCCCAGAAAAGAAATATTTTTGGAACTGATTTGGTATTTTTCATGAAAATGGTCTAGTTATGAGTAAATGAATTAAATATGTTTTGTGAAGAAAGAAAATTGGAAAATAGGATTTTATGGCTTGAGAATCCTATATGAGGTATATGCAGATTTTTGATGAGGGTTTTGGTTATTGATGATGAAATTGTAAGAGTTGACATTTTATGATGATTAAATGCATTAATTAGTAAAGTGTAAACAATTAAAATAAATTGTTTATAAATTTAAGTAATGTTATTCTTTCAATATTATTATACCGAAATATTGGTATGAATTTTATTGTAGAATTTCTATCTTTTGTGTCGGGGTTACTATTCATGAGTTACGAATATTACTCTTGAAATTAAAATTATATGTTGATCATATTATTTTTATCATCATATATAACATTTTTATAACCCTGATGTTGAAATTCTCTTTCACTGGAGTGTAAAGATGGGTAGATTATTGGTATGATCATGACTAGGGTTCTCTTTGGCCTGTAGTGCAAAGTTGAATTGTGACTGGTATGATCATGACCATTGAATTTATAATTGAATATCTTAAGCTTAAGTGCAAAGGTGAATTGATCAACATGGTTATAATTATTGTTTATATAAATTCTGAAATGATTATATATTTCTTTGAGATATGAATATATTTGGCATGTAGTGCAAATATGAATTGTTGATGAATATCTTTGGCATGTAGTGCAAAGATGGCCTGTTGATGAATATCTTTGGCCTGTAGTGCAAAGATGAACTGTTGTTGAATATCTTTGGCTCGTAGTGCAAAGATGGTTTGTTGATGAATATCTTTGGTCCGTAGTGCAAAGATGGTTTGTTGATGAATATCTTTGGCCCGTAGTGCAAAGATGGATTTGTTAGTATGATTATAAACAGGAATTGTGATTTGGTATAACCATGATCTTTGATGTTTCAGGTAAAGACAGGTGATGAAAATATTCTTCGTCCTGGGTGCGAAGAAAAATTTATAGTCACAATTATGATTATGAGTTATTCATATGATTGTGGAAAGGAACTGTTGAGTGATGTTACATGGATAAAACATTGTTGGTGGATTTTTAACATGGAGAAGATAATAGACTTTATAGTCTATTTGACTCTTCTAATGGATTGCTCGTTCCGCTGCAACTATGGTTGAAATTTTTATCATTTACCATATGTTCTAAATCTCTGATTTATTATTGATGAAGGCTATTGATAATTTAATTATCTTTAGTCATGATATTCTTTACTGAGCTAGTTGTGCTCACCCTTTTGCTTCACAATTCCTTTCAGGTAATAAGAGTGTAGCTGGGTCGAGCGAGGGTAACGGGAAAATAGAACGGTGGTCTCTAGCTGTGGATGTTCTCCCAAAGCAGTATAGAAAAATTCATTTAGTAGTTATATTTGGTGAATCCAATAGGGTAAGGTGTACCCAACGTTGGAAGGGTGGTTTGCCACTATCATACAAGATGTCTAACGACATACAACCTCGTGTCATCATAAGACAGGGATGTGCTCATCCACTTGCTGAGTATATATACGAGCACTACCTATATAATCTTGGTGTTTGTTTAAAGTATAATTCTCAATTAGAGACAGTAGAGATAATGATATGTCAAGAGAAGACTCACCATTGGGAAGAATATGATAGTAATCTTCTCGTTTTTCTTTGGGGTCTATTGGGTCAACCAAGGATAATTCTGTGGCCATATGATATCTATCATAACCTAGACGCGTGGCCTCCCATGTACGAAGGTTTCCTTGAGCATTTCCCAAAGATTCTAATTTCTAAAACAGTTTTTGACTATACCTTTATGTAAGGTACCTTTGTGAAGTGCTGATACATGATGGTGTCCAACGTCACAGTTGGTATATATTTGTATCCAAACTCACAGCATATGTGTTGTTGTATTTTGCACGACAATTGTTGTAATAAAGTTGTAGTTGTTTTCTGTACCATGTATTTGACGACTCAGAATGGGTTGGATGGAATGGACCTATTTTGGGGTCGTTACACCTGCACTATGGCCAAGGATATTATTTAGTATCACGACCACAATTATCCATGCACTACGGGCTAAGAATATTTGTGTATTCATTAATGGTCATGATCATGCCAACAACTATCCATCAATGCACTACGGGTCAATGAGGACTTTTTCCACATCATTTATAACATTACGGTCATGATTATACCGAATAATCCCTGGTCATAATCATACCAAGTCCATCTATGCACTACAGGCCACAGATGACTTTAAAAAATATAAACATGAGGATGATGACAATGATATAAGAATTCAATAAAACAAGTTCAAGAATTAATTTATCCAAGAACCAATAACGTCCAAATTGTCAACATGATACTTTTGTGTAGAGTAAAATTCAAGAATGATCAGAAGAATATTTTCATGAAAAAATACTGGATGAAGCGCAAATATCAAGGATATTCTACTAATTTCATGGAGTATAGAAGTCAAAACTTTAACCAACTGAGTATAATAAAGAATGGAATAACAAAATAAATCTCTATGCATGCGGTACTTTGCATAGACAGGTTATTCCAACAAAATAATAATAACGGAACCAGGTCAGGTAAAATTTACACCGACAAGATGTTCCAACAGAATAATAAAGACGGAACCAGGTCCGGTGTAAAACACACAGACAGGATGTTCCAACAGAATAATAATAAAGACGGAACCAGGTCCGGTGTAAAACACACAGATAGGATGTTCCAACAGAATAATAGAAGAATGTCACCAAGTATAGGGTAGACCGCGTATACATGTTATTCCAACAGAATAATAAGAAATAGAATAACAACAGTTCTCTTCATGAATAAGAAAGAATAACACCCCTTACCGTAAAAGAACTGAATATAAGAGTAGTTAAATGGCAGAAAACTTTTCTTCTTTCTCTCTATAATTTTCTTTCTCTAGAGTTTTAGTGAATTCGTAAGAAATAATGAAGGAATGAGCTTCTATTTATAGAAGAATTGAAGGGATACTGTTTAGTCTGTGTGCACCAAATGCTTTCACAGATGAATTATTTAGCAGTGGCGTTTGAATGCTAGGCCATGAATTTTCAAGCATTATCAGTAAAGAACAAAACAAGTTATGTAAGACCCCGAATTTTATGAAATAAAAGTATTCAATTTTTCTTATAATTACTATTCAGTAAATGGTTAAATTGATAAAAGTTTAAAGTTATGGGTGAAATATGATTTTTTTTTTCAAAATAAGCAAGTGGTTATAAAATAATCATTGTTGTCGGGGAATATTCGTTTGGTCGTGGAATATTCTTTCTGTCGGGGAATATTCGTACGACGGCGCAGCCATTTGTGGGCCCCATAACAGAATAAATGTCGGGTGAAGAAAACGATAAATTTAAGTTTTTACAAATAACGGCGTAGTTGTTACCGTTAACACTGTTGGAATACCCGGTGGTTAAAATACAGTAATACGCGTTATTGCACAGTAGCACACGGTATTGCATAGTATTTTTGAAATTATTGATTCTTACGTAAGAATGCACTACTCAATAATTGTTACAGTAATTACTGTTCAATATTTTATTTTATTGATTCAATAATTGCTACGTTGAAATTTTGTATTATTGTTGTTCAATAATTGTTGCTGCACAGTATTTCCTATTATCAGATCAATAATTCATATTATTTGAATAATATTATTAGATAACATTATTGGCAATGTCTAGAAAGTTTTGTCTAAGGAGAGGTTTGGTCATCTAATTGCGCGCCAGTAAGGAGAAATCCTTATTGAAAAGCCCCCTCTTTCCTGGGAACGGCCTGGTTGTCATAAATGTGATTCTGTAATATTATTTGTTAATAATTAATTATTGATTCATATGATAAGAAAATATTTATTTTATGTGGATATAAATGAGGGATATATTTTTGTGGTTAAAAAATGAAGGAGTTAATGTTGAGATTTTTATCCGTATTTTTGTCGGAATGGAGGTATTAAAAATCAGGGTTTTTGAGATATTTTGCGGGGGTTATAATTTTTAATCCGACCGTTGGATCGTGGTAATTTTTGGATATGTTATACATATATAAGTTGAGTATATGCCCACAAATTTTGAACCGTTAAAAATGAACGTATGATTTATTATGAATTTTACGAGATAACTGGTTCAGAAATTGTTAAATTTTTAGAGTTTATCATTTTGGTGGAAAATTCTAGAATTGGTGGGCCCCACTTGTGGTTGGTGAAGAAATGTGCTGAATTATATTTCAAATGTGGTGGGTGGGAATAGTAGCAGGTAAAGCCATCAGGTTGCAGGTCAAACCTACCAAAATTTTTCTATAAATAGAGGGCTAAGTTAGAATTGAAAATCACACCAGAAACATAAGCTTTCTCTCTTTCTCTCTCTATATTATGAAGCATATTTTGTGAGTTTTTAGATACTGGGTGAGTTGCTATTCATCAGTGCAAGTTTCCTTCAGCATCATATCCGATATCCAGTCAGAAGTACTGCTCTTTTGAGGTAAGGGATAGTAAGGGATAGTAAGAGATTTTAAGGGTTGTTATGTTTTTCAGTTTCGTAATTTTTCTGACCTTCAAAAATTCTAAAAAAATTTGAAATGATATTTTGATGAGTTTTATTGATTGTGTCCAAAAATGGTGATTTTTGGATGTATAGATTAAGAGTTATGAATTTTACGGGAAAAGACTATTTTAAAAGTAACCGCTTATAATTACTTATGGTTAACTCCAAAATTGATGAAATTTTTATTGGGAGTACATGTATATGATAGAAGTATACTCTGTAAATTTCAGAATTTTTGGACAAAAGTATAATTTTTGATAAATGTCTAAATATTCGGCTGTTTTGGCCATATAAAAAAATAGTAAATGACTTTTAAAAATTCTGAGAAAAATATATGTTCACTATGGGACTATATTATGCTAAATCTCAGAAAAGAAATATTTTTAGAACTGATTTGGTATTTTTCATGAAAATAGTCTAGTTATGAGTAAATGAATTAAATATGTTTTGTGAAGTAAGGAAATTGAAAAATAGGATTCTATGACTTTGAGAATCCTATATGAGGTGTATGCAGATTTTTGATAAGGGTTTTGATTATTGGTGATAAAATCTTATGAGTTTGGTATTTTAGAATGATTAAATACATTATTTAGTAAAGTGTAAACAATTTAAATAAATTGTTTATAAGCTTAAGAAATATTATTCTTTCAATATCATTATACCGAAATACTGGTATAGATTTTATTGTGGAATTTCTATCTTTTTGTGTCGAGATTACTATTCACGAGTTACTATTCATGAGTTACTATTCAGGAGCTACTATTCACGATAAAAATTGGTTTCTTTTTTCTAACCAAATTATAGTTGAGTTATGAATATTACTCTTGAGATTAAAACTATGTATTGATTATATTGATTTTATTATCATATATAACATTTTTATAACCCTGATGTTGAAATTCTCTTTCACTAGAGTGTAAAGATGGGTAGATTATTGGTATGATCATGACTAGGGTTCTCTTTGGCCTGTAATGCAAAGTTGAATTGTGACTGGTATGATCATGACCATTGAATTTATAAGTGAATATCTTTAGCTTAAGTGCAAAGGTGAATTGATCAACATGGTTATAATTATTGTTTATATAAATTCTGAAATGATTATATATTTCTTTGAGATATTAATATCTTTGGCCTGTAGTGCAAAGATGAAATATTGATGAATATCTTTGGCCTGTAGTGCAAAGATGAATTGTTGATGAATATCTTTGGCCCGTAGTGCAAAGATGACATGTTGTTGAATATCTTTGGCCAGTAGTGCAAAGATGAACAGATGTTGAGATAAACATGACCAACTGGTGATACAAATGAATAGCTTTGGACGTAGTGCAAAGATGAAGTTATTAGTATGATTATGAACAGGAAATTTGATTTGGTGTAACCATGATCTTTGATGTTTCAGGTAAAGTTAGGTGATGAAAATTATCATCGTCCTGGATGAGAAGAGGAATTTAGAACTACAGTTATGATTATGAGTTATTCATATGATTGTGGAAAGGAACTATTGAGTGATGTTACATGGATAAAATATTGTTGGTGGATTTTTAACATGGAAGAGATAATGGACTTTATGGTCTATTTGACTCTTCTAATGGCTTGCATGTTCCGCTGCAACTATGGTTGAAATTTTTATCATCTACCATATGTTCTAAATCTCTGATTTATTATTGATGAAGACTATTGATAAATTATCTATCTTTAGTCATGATATTCTTTACTGGGCTAGTTGTGCTCACCCTTCTGTTCACAATTCCTTTCAGGTAATAAGAGTGTAGCTGGGTCGAGCGGGGGTAACAAGGGAATAGAACGGTGGTTATCATTTAGCAGTTATATTTGGTGAAGAAACCCAACGTTGGAAGGGTGTTTTGTCACTATCATACAAGATGTCTAATGACATACAACCTCGTGTCATCATAGGACAGGGTTGTGCTCATCCACTTGCTGAGTATATCTATGGGCACTACCTATATAATCTTGGTGTTTGTTTGAAGTATAATTCTCAATTAGAAACAGTGGAGATAATGATAAGTCAAGAGAAGACTCACCATTGGGAAGAATATGATAGTAATCTTCTCGTTTTTCTTTGGGGTCTATTGGGTCAACTAAGGATAATTCTGTGGCCATATGATATCTATCATAACCTAGACGCGTGGCCTCCCATGTACGAAGGTTTCCTTGAGCACTTCCCAAATATTCTAATTTCTAAAACAGTTTTTGACTATACCTTTATGTAAGGTGTTATTGTGAGGTGATGTCCACGGTTGGAACATGAGTCACATTTGGTATATATTTGTATCCAAACTCACAGCGTATGTGTTGTTGTATTTTGTACGACAATTGTTGTAATAAAGTTGTAGTTATTTTCTGTATCATGTATTTGGCGACTCAGAATAGGTTGGATGGAATGGACCTATTTTGGGGTTGTCACAGGTGGTATCAGAGCTTAGGGATATGATCTCTGACGGAGATCGGGGAATACAACTAGGAGGGGAGAGATGAGTAAATCCTTCGCTAGTGTGTCCTACCTAAGCTTATTTGTTGGTCAGTCATAATATTGGAATATTATGTGATATGTTAACTTGTTTAATTAACCCTTGTTTTATGGCAGTATTTGAGAATGGCAGCTGAGAATGCTAATAATGGAGTGAATGAGACTGTGGGGATACCTCTAATCACTAACCGTGATAATGTGATGTCAGACGAAGAAGGAATTAGAGATATCCATGTGGTGAGTGAAGAATTGATAGTTACACCCGAGATAGTCGCAGAGGTAACAACTGAGACTGAGGAAGAAGAGGAAGAAGAAGTACCAGAGGAGAGTTTATTAGAGGTATTATATGATTAAAATGTAGAATTTCAAAATCGTATTCATGAGTTAGAAGAGCAGGCAGAAGAACGACAGGCGGTCGTGGAACAAAAGGATGCAACAATTCAAGCTTGTGTTACCCGATATGTGATGCTTGAACAGAAGCATTCTTTGGCAGAGTATAAGATGATAAAAATAGAATCTGAGCTGAGAGAAGAAAAAACTGAACGAGTGAGAATAAGTGATGCATGGGCAAAAGCCGCACGATAAATGGATATTGTGGAAAGAGATGTTCGATCTAAGAAGGCTAAAATAGATGATATGAATTTCTCTTTTTGGAAAGCAATTGGGAGAACCCAACATCGAGTTTTGAATTACCCTGTACATAGCAGTCAACCTGAATCCGATATGGATCGAAGATTGATGATTCAGATCATGAATGAGGAGTACGAAGAGGCAGTTGAGGGAGGAATATGTCCTATAGAAAGGTATATTCCAACGGTAATGATGACGCCAAATGCTACTCCAGACAAGTCAAAGCCGAGTAGTTCGAGGGATGGCGGTTGTCATAACTTCCCAACAAATGAGGAACCCAAATGAAGTTATCATGGGAGATGAGCAATGGAGAAATCATAATGATCTGAGAGATAGAATCTGAAATAGAAGCAAGGTATTCTCAACTCTTCGAAATACCAGGTACGTAAATTTCGGGGACGAAATTTCATAAGGAGGGGAGATTGTAAGACCCCGAATTTTATGAAATAAAAGTATTCAATTTTTCTTATAATTACTATTCAGTAAATGGTTAAATTGATAAAAGTTTAAAGTTATGGGTGAAATATGATTTTTTTTTCAAAATAAGCAAGTGGTTATAAAATAATCATTGTTGTCGGGGAATATTCGTTTGGTCGTGGAATATTCTTTCTGTCGGGGAATATTCGTACGACGGCGCAGCCATTTGTGGGCCCCATAACAGAATAAATGTTGGGTGAAGAAAACGACAAATTTGAGTTTTTACAAATAACGGCGTAGTTGTTACCGTTAACACTGTTGGAATACCCGGTGGTTAAAATACAGTAATACGCGTTATTGCACAGTAGCACACGGTATTGCATAGTATTTTTGAAATTATTGATTCTTACGTAAGAATGCACTACTCAATAATTGTTACAGTAATTACTGTTCAATATTTTATTTTATTGATTCAATAATTGCTACGTTGAAATTTTGTATTATTGTTGTTCAATAATTGTTGCTGCACAGTATTTCCTATTATCAGATCAATAATTCATATTATTTGAATAATATTATTAGATAACATTATTGGCAATGTCTAGAAAGTTTTGTCTAAGGAGAGGTTTGGTCATCTAATTGCGCGCCAGTAAGGAGAAATCCTTATTGGAAAGCCCCCTCTTTCCTGGGAACGGCCTGGTTGTCATAAATGTGATTCTGTAATATTATTTGTTAATAATTAATTATTGATTCATATGATAAGAAAATATTTATTTTATGTGGATATAAATGAGGGATATATTTTTGTGGTTAAAAAATGAAGGAGTTAATGTTGAGATTTTTATCCGTATTTTTGTCGGAATGGAGGTATTAAAAATCAGGGTTTTTGAGATATTTTACGGGGGTTATAATTTTTAATCCGACCGTTGGATCGTGGTAATTTTTGGATATGTTATACATATATAAGTTGAGTATATGCCCACAAATTTTGAACCGTTAAAAATGAACGTATGATTTATTATGAATTTTACGAGATAACTGGTTCAGAAATTGTTAAATTTTTAGAGTTTATCATTTTGGTGGAAAATTCTAGAATTGGTGGGCCCCACTTGTGGTTGGTGAAGAAATGTGCTGAATTATATTTCAAATGTGGTGGGTGGGAATAGTAGCAGGTAAAGCCATCAGGTTGCAGGTCAAACCTACCAAAATTTTTCTATAAATAGAGGGCTAAGTTAGAATTGAAAATCACACCAGAAACATAAGCTTTCTCTCTTTCTCTCTCTATATTATGAAGCATATTTTGTGAGTTTTTAGATACTGGGTGAGTTGCTATTCATCAGTGCAAGTTTCCTTCAGCATCATATCCGATATCCAGTCAGAAGTACTGCTCTTTTGAGGTAAGGGATAGTAAGGGATAGTAAGAGATTTTAAGGGTTGTTATGTTTTTCAGTTTCGTAATTTTTCTGACCTTCAAAAATTCTAAAAAAATTTGAAATGATATTTTGATGAGTTTTATTGATTGTGTCCAAAAATGGTGATTTTTGGATGTATAGATTAAGAGTTATGAATTTTACGGGAAAAGACTATTTTAAAAGTAACCGCTTATAATTACTTATGGTTAACTCCAAAATTGATGAAATTTTTATTGGGAGTACATGTATATGATAGAAGTATACTCTGTAAATTTCAGAATTTTTGGACAAAAGTATAATTTTTGATAAATGTCTAAATATTCGGCTGTTTTGGCCATATAAAAAAATAGTAAATGACTTTTAAAAATTCTGAGAAAAATATATGTTCACTATGGGACTATATTATGCTAAATCTCAGAAAAAAAATATTTTTAGAACTGATTTGGTATTTTTCATGAAAATAGTCTAGTTATGAGTAAATGAATTAAATATGTTTTGTGAAGTAAGGAAATTGAAAAATAGGATTCTATGACTTTGAGAATCCTATATGAGGTGTATGCAGATTTTTGATAAGGGTTTTGATTATTGGTGATAAAATCTTATGAGTTTGGTATTTTAGAATGATTAAATACATTATTTAGTAAAGTGTAAACAATTTAAATAAATTGTTTATAAGCTTAAGAAATATTATTCTTTCAATATCATTATACCGAAATACTGGTATAGATTTTATTGTGGAATTTCTACCTTTTTGTGTCGAGTTTACTATTCACGAGTTACTATTCATGAGTTACTATTCAGGAGCTACTATTCACGATAAAAATTGGTTTCTTTTTTCTAACCAAATTATAGTTGAGTTATGAATATTACTCTTGAGATTAAAACTATGTATTGATTATATTGATTTTATTATCATATATAACATTTTTATAACCCTGATGTTGAAATTCTCTTTCACTAGAGTGTAAAGATGGGTAGATTATTGGTATGATCATGACTAGGGTTCTCTTTGGCCTGTAATGCAAAGTTGAATTGTGACTGGTATGATCATGACCATTGAATTTATAAGTGAATATCTTTAGCTTAAGTGCAAAGGTGAATTGATCAACATGGTTATAATTATTGTTTATATAAATTCTGAAATGATTATATATTTCTTTGAGATATTAATATCTTTGGCCTGTAGTGCAAAGATGAAATATTGATGAATATCTTTGGCCTGTAGTGCAAAGATGAATTGTTGATGAATATCTTTGGCCCGTAGTGCAAAGATGACATGTTGTTGAATATCTTTGGCCAGTAGTGCAAAGATGAACAGATGTTGAGATAAACATGACCAACTGGTGATACAAATGAATAGCTTTGGACGTAGTGCAAAGATGAAGTTATTAGTATGATTATGAACAGGAAATTTGATTTGGTGTAACCATGATCTTTGATGTTTCAGGTAAAGTTAGGTGATGAAAATTATCATCGTCCTGGATGAGAAGAGGAATTTAGAACTACAGTTATGATTATGAGTTATTCATATGATTGTGGAAAGGAACTATTGAGTGATGTTACATGGATAAAACATTGTTGGTGGATTTTTAACATGGAAGAGATAATGGACTTTATGGTCTATTTGACTCTTCTAATGGCTTGCATGTTCCGCTGCAACTATGGTTGAAATTTTTATCATCTACCATATGTTCTAAATCTCTGATTTATTATTGATGAAGACTATTGATAAATTATCTATCTTTAGTCATGATATTCTTTACTGGGCTAGTTGTGCTCACCCTTCTGTTCACAATTCCTTTCAGGTAATAAGAGTGTAGCTGGGTCGAGCGGGGGTAACAAGGGAATAGAACGGTGGTTATCATTTAGCAGTTATATTTGGTGAAGAAACCCAACGTTGGAAGGGTGTTTTGTCACTATCATACAAGATGTCTAATGACATACAACCTCGTGTCATCATAGGACAGGGTTGTGCTCATCCACTTGCTGAGTATATCTATGGGCACTACCTATATAATCTTGGTGCTTGTTTGAAGTATAATTCTCAATTAGAAACAGTGGAGATAATGATAAGTCAAGAGAAGACTCACCATTGGGAAGAATATGATAGTAATCTTCTCGTTTTTCTTTGGGGTCTATTGGGTCAACCAAGGATAATTCTGTGGCCATATGATATCTATCATAACCTAGACGCGTGGCCTCCCATGTACGAAGGTTTCCTTGAGCACTTCCCAAAGATTCTAATTTTTAAAACAGTTTTTGACTATACCTTTATGTAAGGTGTTATTGTGAGGTGATATCCACGGTTGGAACATGAGTCACATTTGGTATATATTTGTATCCAAACTCACAGCGTATGTGTTGTTGTATTTTGTACGACAATTGTTGTAATAAAGTTGTAGTTATTTTCTGTATCATGTATTTGGCGACTCAGAATAGGTTGGATGGAATGGACCTATTTTAGGGTTGTCACAAGTTATATATGTATAATTAATCACATGGTAATTACACACCCACACCAATATTATATATATAACAACATATAATAATTGTACTATTTTCACACCACCCATGGCTAGACTTTCTTCCCCCATCCATATCAATGCTCCACCAAAACCCACTAACATATAAATATATATCAATCACCACTTTCTTAATTCCCCCACCCGACATCTCTATTTCTTTTTCTACCCCCACATGTCAACTTTCCATATATATAATATATATAAATATCAATCATATATATATATATATATATATATATATATATATATATATAAATAATGAAACAAAACTGAGATAACTTTTCATGTAAGCATCAATAATCAATACCATGTGCTATTGTGCAGCTACGCGTATTACTATACTTTTAACACCGGGTGTTTCAACAGTTAACGGTAAAACTTCCGCCGTTATTTTCATAAAGTATTTTTGTCGTTTTCTCAATCAGACAATAATTCCGTTGTGGGGTCCACCAATGATTGTGCCGTTGTATGAATATTCTTTATTAAAACGAATATTCCCTGACCAATCGAATATTATATAACCACTTGCGTACTTTACAAAATTTATAAATATTACCCACAACTATAATATTATATCAATTTCACTCCATAATATTCAAAAATAATATTTATAGAAAATTCATCTTTATTCAAAAAAGTTGGGGTTTTACAGTCGTATTCGTGAATAGTGCCGTATACGTGAATAGTAACTCCGACACTAAAAGGTAAAAATTCCATAAGAAAAATCATCATGCTTCGTGAATAGTAACTCATGAATAGTAACCCCGACATGAAAAGATAAGTATTTCACAAAAAAAATCTTACCAATATTCCGGTATAATGATATTGAAAAAAATAATATCATTTATAAAAAAATAACATCTCTTACCTCGAAAAAACAGTACTTCTGACTGGAATACTAGATATAGTGCTGAAGGAAACTTGCACCGTATAGCATCATTCAAGATATCAAAATACTCACAAGAATACGCTCGATAATATAGAGAGAAAAAATTTCAGTTTCTGGTGTGATTTTTAATTCTAACCTAAACACCCTATTTATAGGAAAATGCTCGGAACACCAAAGCAAAAAATTTAATAAAATAATAATATTTATAAAAAAATTTCCTACTCCCACTTTGAAAATCTAATTTCAGCCATTTTGTAACACATGTGGGCTCACCAATCAAACAAAACATGTTTTTCTTAAAAAAAAAAATTTAAAACTCAAAAAAATCAATTATTCCAGAACTTCAATAATTCATAATAAATAGTCCTTTTATCAGAAAAATTCGAACCTCACGTTCTTTGTATAGGAAATTTCATTCTCTACAACTTTACAGAAGAAAGTTTTTCCAAATTCTAAACAGCAAATGACCGAAATCCACATATGGATGATTTTGTAGGCTATAATCAAATTTTAGTCAAAATTGGAATCTACCAACATGTTTAATATGTGTTTAGCATTTATTGCAACAAAAATAATCTTCCTCCTCATTTATCCATATATCACACATTCATTGTAAAAATATCATCATTATTATATTATTAAAATATAATAATATATTTAAATAAATTATTTTATCAGAAAAAGGTAAAATATTAATTTTCAACAATTGTCACATTAAAAATTTTCTCCATCTATATCCACATAAAATGAATATTTTCATTATCATATAAATTAATAATTAATTATTCACAAATAATATTACAGAATCACAATACTGACAACCAGGCCGTTCCTAGGAAAGAGGGGGCTTTCCAATAAGGATTTCTCCTTACTGGCGTGCAATTAGATGATCAAATCTCTCCTTAGACAGATCTTTATAGACATTGTCAATATTGCTATCTAATAATATTATTCAAATAATATGAATTATTGATCCGATAATAAAAATACTGTGTAGTGACAATTATTGAAATAACTGTAATATAAAATATCAACGCAACAATTATTGAATCAATAAAATACAATACTGAACAGTAATTAGTGTGACAATTATTGAGTAGTACCTTCTTACGTAAGAATTAATAATTGGTGCAATACCGTGTGCTACTGTGCAACAACGCGTATTACTGTGTTTTAACCACCGGGTATTCCAACAGTATTAACGGTAACAACTACGCCGTTATTTATAAACAACTTATACTTATTGTTTTCTTCATCCAATCGCTTTCCGTTATGGGCCCACACAAGACTGCGCCGTCGTATGAATATTCCCCGACAACAAGAATATTCCACGACCAAATGAATATTCCCCAATAACAATGAATATTTTATAATCACTTGTTTATTTAAAATATTTGCGCATTTTACCCATAACTTACCATATTAATCAAATCAACCCTTACTATTTCAAAATAATAAATAAAGGAAATTTCATTTTATTTAAAAAAAACGGGGTTTTACACTAAATTAATAAAATAATATTATTTATTTCCTTTACTTCTACGTCGTCCTTCTTGAATCAGTTAGCATGCCAATTCTGAAAATTTTTGGCAACCCACGTGTTTAAAACAAAAGTGGGTCCCACCCAATTTTAATAAAAATTATTTTATTTTCTGAAACTTCAGTAATTCATAATAAATAGCCCGCTTATCAGAAAAATATGAATTTTATGTTCATTCTACACGAAATTGAATTCTCACGTTATTGCTACAGTAATTGTTGTATAGCATCTCACGTTATTTGATTCAATTATTGTCGATATTTTATATATTATTAAATCAATAATTGAGACGATACAGTTATTCATATTATTATTTGCAATATTGACGATGTCTAAAAAGTTCTGTCGAGGAGATATTTGGTCACCTAATTGCTGAAAATTATTATTAATTGATCTGGTTGTTAAATATTGCGAATAATAATTAATGATGAATAAATATAAATTTTGCTTATTTTATGGACTCCCATTTACCCATTTTTTAAAATAATCAATAGAAAGTTATTCGATATATATATATATATATATATATATATATATATATATATATATATAATAGGTAGGGGCGAAGAATGCGAGAAGAGTTTCCAAGAGCTTAAGAGGAGACTCATTTTGGCACCTGTTCTGACAATACCATCTGGTTCGGATGGATTTGTTATCTACAGCGATGCTTCAGGCAAAGGGTTAGGATGTGTTCTCATGCAACGTGGAAAAGTCATAGCCTATGCCTCGTGACAACTTAAAGAATATGAGAGAAATTATCCTACTCATGATCTAGAGTTGGCAGCAGCCGTTTTCGCGCTAAAGATCTGGAGGCACTATCTATATGGGGAGAAAGTGGAGATATATTCAGACCATAAAAGCCTCAAATATTTCTTCACTCAAAAAGAACTCAACATGCGGCAACGACGTTGGCTCGAGCTGTTGAAAGATTACGACCACATTATTCAATACCATCCTGGAAAAGCAAACGTGGTAGCTGACGCGTTGAGTAGAAGATCATATGCAGGACCGAGTGCGATGATGTCAAGTATACGCGTAGAACCAACTTTAATCGATAAAGTTAAAGTTGCTTAAGCTACAGACCCGGAGCTGATGCGTATGAAGAAGAAAGTGCAAGAAGGTGTTATTCCAGAAGCAAGAATCGATGAAGAAGGAATACTTCGAGTCCACTCCAGACTTTGTGTTCCTAACGATTCTGATTTGAAGTACAAGATCATGATGGAGGCATACAATACACCATTTGCAATCCATCCTGGAAGTACTAAAATGTATCGTGATCTTCGACATATATTTTGGTGGAACAATATGAAGAGAGAGATTGCAAAGTTTATCTCGAGGTGTTTAACTTGTCAACGTGTAAAGGCGGAGCATCAAGTACCAAAGGGTCCATTGCAACCACTTGAGATTCCGAAATGGAAGTGGAAACACATTACTATGGATTTCGTTACGGGTCTTCCCACGGTTTCTCAAGACATAAATGCTATTTGGGTTATAGTTAATAGATTAACCAAGTCTGCTCATTTCTTGCCGATACGGGAGACTTATTCCCTTGAACGTCTTGCTAGTATGTACGTGAATGAGATTGTAAGGTTGCATGGCATGCCAGTATCCATAGTTTCGGATCGTGACCCAAGATTCACTTCAAGATTTTGGGTTAGCTTGCAAAAAGCTATGGGCACGGATTTACGGTTCAGTTCGGCATACCATCCTCAAACGGACAGGCAATCAGAGAGGACTATTCATACTCTTGAAGATCTATTAAGACTTTGTGTCCTAGATTTCAAAGGAAGTTGGGATAAGTACCAACCATTGGTGGAATTCTCCTACAATAACAGTTATCAGGCAAGTATAGGTGTGGCTCCCTTTGAAGCATTGTATGGACGAAAATGTCGCTCTCCAGTATGTTGGGATGAGGTGGGAGAAGCAACGTTGTTGGGACCAGAGTTGGTACGTATGACTACAGAGAAGATCCAAATGATTCGACAACGTATACAAATGGCACAGGATCGACAAAAGAGTTATGCGGATCTTCATCGAAAGGACGTGGAATTTGACATTAGGGATCATGTATTATTACGTGTAGCTCCATGGAAAGGAGTTACAAGATTTAGGAAGAGAGGAAAGCTCAATCCACGATTTATTGGTCCATTTCAGATTCTTGACCGAGTAGGAAATGTGGCCTATAGACTCGTGTTACCTCCAAGTATGTCTCGTGTTCATAACGTTTTTCACATATCTATGCTTCGTAAATATGTGAAAGACCCGAACCACGTTATTGAGTTAGAACCGGACGAGATAGCCGAAGACTTAACGTACGAGGAGGTACCTGTCAAGATCTTGGATAGGAAGGAGCATGTCCTACGCACGAAGGTCATACCACAAGTTAAAGTTTTGTGGAGAAAGCTATTGAGGAAATGACCTGGGAGTTGGAAACGGAAATGAAAGCGAGGTATCCTCATCTTTTCGAAACACCAGGTACGTATGTCAATTTCGAGGACGAAATTTCATAAGGAGTGGAGGTTGTAAGACCCCAAATTATTAATAAATAAAATTTAATTTCCTCTATTTATTATTCTGAAATAGTAAGGGTTGATTTGATTAATGTGGTTAGTTATGGGTAAAATGCGCAAATATTTTAAATAAACAAGTGGTTATAAAATATTCATTGTTGTCGGGGAATATTCGCTTGGTCGTGGAATATTCTTACTGTCGGAGAATATTCGTACGACGGCGCAGTCTTTTGTGGACCCCATAACGGAAAGCGATTGGATGAAGAAAACGACAAAAATAAGTTGTTTATAAATAACGGCATAGTTGTTACCGTTAATACTATTGGAATACCCGGTGGTTAAAACACAGTAATACGCGTTGTTGCACAGTAGCA
This sequence comes from Panax notoginseng, assembly GCA_016801055.1. Lineage (NCBI taxonomy): Eukaryota > Viridiplantae > Streptophyta > Magnoliopsida > Apiales > Araliaceae > Panax > Panax notoginseng. The sequence goes on along the minus strand of CM029021.1, from coordinate 159,742,544 downwards.
CACGGTATTGCACCAATTATTGATTCTTACGTAAGAAGGCACTACTCAATAATTGTTACAGTAATTACTGTTTAATATTATATTTTATTGATTCAATAATTGTTGCGTTGATATTTTATATTACTGTTGTTTTAATAATTGTCACTACACAGTATTTTCTATTATCGGAACAATAATTCATATTATCTGAATAATATTATTAGATAACATTATTGACAATGTCTAGAAAGTTCTGTCTAAGGAGAGGTTTGGTCATCTAATTGCGCGCCAGTAAGGAGAGATCCTTATTGGAAATCCCCCTCTTTCCTGGGAACGGCCTGGTTGCCAGTACTGTGGTTCTGTAATATTATTTGTGTATAATTAATTATTAATTTATATGATGAGGAAAATAGTGATTTTATGTGGATATAGATGGAGAAAATTTTTAATGTGACAATTGTTGAAAATTAATATTTTATCTTTTTCTGATAAAATAATTCATTTAAATATATTATTTTAATAATATATTGATGGTGGTATTTTTACAATGAATGTGGGATATATGAGTATATGAGGAAGAAGAGTATTTTTGTGGCATTAAATGATTAACACATGTTTTGTGTGTTGGTGGACACAATTCTTGACCGAAAATTTATTATTGACTATAAAATCGACCGTTTGTGGATTTCGGTCAATTTCTGTTTAGAATTTGGAAAAACTTTCTTCTTCAAAGTTGTAGAGATTTGAATTTCCTATAAAAACTAGCGAGATTCGAATTTTCTGACAAAAGGGCTATTTATTATGAATTATTGAAGTTTCGAAGTTCCAAAATAATTGATTTTGGAGAGTTTTAGTTAATTATTTTGAGAAAAATATTTTTTTGTATTTTTTGGACATCATAAATATGTGCAAGGTAGCTGAAATCAGATTTCAAGAGGTGGGCTTGACAATTTTGTAAATATAAATATTATTATATTCAATTTTCTACTTTGGTGTTCAAAGCATTTTCCTATAAATAGGGTGCTTAGGTTAGAATTGAAAATCACACCAGAAACACAAGTTTCTCTCTATTTCTCTCTCTATATCGAGCGTATTCTTGTGAGTATTTGATACTTTGAGTGTTGCTATACGGTGCAAGTTTCCTTCAGCACTATATCTAGTATTCCAGTCAGAAGTACCGTCTTTCCGAGGTAAGGGATGTTATTTCTTCTTAAATGATATTATTTTCTTCAATATCATTATGCCGAGGTATTGATCTGAACTTTTTATCAAATTTGGAACTTTTCATGTCGGGGTTACTATTCATGAGTTACTATTCACGAGTTACTATTCACCGAAAAATGAAATTTTCTTCTTTTTGCCCAAATATCTATTCTGGATACTAGCTTTGATTGTATCCATGTTTTGATCATTCTTGAATTTTACTTCACTATGATTATTTATAAGGTATTTTTGGACATGGATAAATCGAAATACGAATCCTTAATATTTGTTATTTTGTTTCACTGGATTCGTTTTCTTTAAAATATTTTTCATCATCCTCAGTCTTAAATGATGATATAACTGAATATCTTTGTCCTGTAGTGCAAAGATGAATGATTTCTGATGAATATCTTTGGCCGTTAGTGCAAAGATGAACAGGTGTTGAGGTGAACATGACCAACTGATGAATATCTTTGGCCTGTAGTGCAAAGATGACTATTTGATTCAAGATATTTATTGATTGATGTTACAGGGATAAAATGTTGATGATGGACTTTAAAATTCATAGATAATCGTAGATTTCATTCTCTACGTAACTCTTCTATGAATTATTATTTTCCGCTTCGAATATTGATTTAAAACTTGTTGTCTATTGTATTCTATTAAAATTTTCCCTGTTGAAGACTAACGATAATTTGTTGTATATTATCTTAGTCATAATATTCTTTACTGGGCTAGTTGAGCTCACCCTTTTCCTTGTTGTTCCATTTTCTTCTCAGGAGGCGAGAATGTAGCGAGTACTAGTCGGGGTGTGGAATGATGGTTCAAGACAGTTGTTTTAGTAGTCCTCACTATTTTGTAAAATAGTGTATCAATAAGTATAATGAGGACTTAATTGAGTATGAATACTGTCTAGATGACAATATTTGTATTTAAACTCACAGTATATGTGTTGTCGTATTTTGTACGACAATTGTAATAATAAAGTTGTAGTTATTTTCTGTACCATATATTTGGCGACTCAGAATGGGTTGGATGGATTGGACCTATTTTGGGGGCGTCACAGTTGGTATCAGAGCTTAAGGATATGATCTCTGGCGGAGATCGGGGAATAGAACTAGGAGGTGTGAGACGAGTAAATCCTTCGCTAGTGTGTCCTACCTAAGCTTATTTGTTGGTCGATCATAATATAGGGATATTATGTGATATGTTAATTGGTTAAATTAACCCTTGTTTTATGGCAGTATTTGAGAATGTCGACTGAAAATGTTAACAGTGGAGTAAATGAGACGGTGGAGATGCCTATACTCACCAACGAGGAGAACGTAAAAAAGGCTGGCAATGTTCCTCCTGTGAACAACACCACTGAGCAGACGATGAACGATGAGATGTTTAGGAGCTTTTTGCAGTTCATGCAAAATCAGTCGAGGGAGACTCGTGTGCAGAATACGGGTGGAAATGATAACAACGCGCGGTTTGTCTTAGCCAAGCAGTTCAAAGAGTTGGGACCACCAGAATTCTGGGAAAAGCCGGATCCGATTAAGGCGGAGACATGGGTCAAGCAAATTACCAAGATATTTGATGTCTTGGGATGCACGGAGGAACAAAAGGTTCCATTCGCCACCTTTATGTTCCGTGGCGAGGCAGACTACTGGTGGGAATCTGTGAAGCGTACCCATCCAGCCGCACTCAGCATGTCTTGGGAGATATTTCAGAAGCTGTTCAATGACAAATACTTTCCTGAAAGTGTACGTCATATAAAGGAAGTGGAGTTTATTAGACTGGAGCAGAATAACATGACGGTGTCCCAGTACGAGGCGAAGTTTGCAGAGTTGTCCAGGTTTGCACCTCATTTGGTGGAGAATGAGGAACGTATGACGCGGATGTTTCTGAGAGGTTTGAAACCCGGCATACGTCAATATCTCATTTCTCATAAATTTTCTCTCTATTCAGATGTTGTTAATAGGGCTCAATTATTAGAGCGAGATAACGACTACGGTCAACCGAGGGACCACAACCAGGATCATATCGGTGACAACAGTCATCAGAACAATGATAACCAGCGGAGAAAGAAAAATACAGACAAGAATGGCAACCACTCTGGTGGTAATCGTGGCTATGAAAATAGAAGAAGCGAGTCGGGAGAAGATTTTAAAAAGAGGAGATTCAACAATGATAATACGAAGACGTCAGCACCAGCAGCAACTGGTTCCAAGGGAGGAGAGCGACCATCGGTCATATGCTATAAATGTGGAAAAGAGGGACATATCAGCCCAAACTGCCCACAACAGTTTAAGGTATGTTATAACTGTGGAAAGGAAGGACATATCGCTCGAGATTGCACTGTAGCAAAACCAAGTACAACGGGGGTGGTGACTCAAAAAGCTGTCCCAGAAAAGTCAAAGTCAACGGTTCCTGGATGAGTATTTGTCGTGACTGGTCAACATACGAGGAACCCAAACGAAGTTAGCACGGGTTAGTTAATTATAAATTCTTGCGAAGTTTATACCTTACTAGATACCGGTGTTACCCATTCATTTATCTCTCCTGCTTATACTCAACGTTTAAACTTGACTCCGGAGAAAATTAGACTTTGACTTATCTGTTGAAACTCCGTTAGGAGAAACTTTCGTTACATCCATTGTTTATAAATCTTGTTTGATCCAAGTTGGCACCATCACATTACCTGTTGACCTTATTTCTTTAAAGATACTTGCATTTGACGTGATTTTAGGGATTAATTGGTTAACTACTCATCATGCCAAAATTGATTACTTTCGTAAGGTTGTTAGTTTTCATATTCCTAAGCAACCTGTTATTCGAATTCAAGCAACCAAACCATTGAAGTCAAACTCTTTCATATCAAGCCGTAAAGTCATTCGTTTATTGAAAAACGGATGTCAAGCTTTCTTAGCTATGTTATGGACTTGAACAAAAATACGTCAGATTTGAATGATATTTCTATTGTTAGTAAATCCCTGACGTATTTCCTGAAGAATTTCTTGGCCTACGCGTGATATTGAATTTTGTATCATCTTTGAATCTGGTACAAAACCCACTTCTAAAATCTCATATCGAATAGCTCCTATTGAACTTCAGGAGTTAAAAACCTAACTGTAGAAGTTTGTACCCGAGCCTCTATCTGGTGACTTTCTTTGTGGAATACACCGAAGCCAGACTCTCCGTAGGGGACGCCATATTCGTATGGTAGTAAACTGATAGGTGCCATTGTGACGTGCTATCCAAGATTGAGATATGAGTCACAGTTGAGAGCAACCTAAGTCAGTAATCGAAATACCTAGCTTTCTGGGCTTAACTGGTTACTATCGGAGATTCGTGTAAGGATTTTCTCGAATCGCTACTCCATTAACTTAGCTGACTAGGAAGGATATCAAATTCGTATGGAGCGAAGAATGCGAGAAGAGTTTCCAAGAGCTTAAGAAGAGACTCATTTTGGCACCTGTTCTGACAATACCATCTGGTTCGGATGGATTTGTTATCTACAGTGATGCTTCAGGCAAAGGGTTAGGATGTGTTCTCATGCAACGTGGGAAAGTCATAGCCTATGCCTCGTGACAACTTAAAGAATATGAGAGGAATTATCCTACTCATGATCTAGAGTTGGCAGCAGTCGTTTTCGCGCTAAAGATCTGGAGGCACTATCTATATGGGGAGAAAGTGGAGATATATTCAGACCATAAAAGCCTCAAATATTTCTTCACTCAAAAAGAACTCAACATGCGGCAACGACGTTGGCTCGAGCTGTTGAAAGATTACGACCACATTATTCAATACCATCCTGGAAAAGCAAACGTGGTAGCTGACGCGTTGAGTAGAAGATCATATGCAGGACCGAGTGCGATGATGTCAAGTATACGCGTAGAACCAACTTTAATCGATAAAGTTAAAGTTGCTTAAGCTACAGACACGGAGCTGATGCGTATGAAGAAGAAAGTGCAAGAAGGTGCTATTCCAGAAGCAAGAATCGATGAAGAAGGAATACTTCGAGTCCACTCCAGACTTTGTGTTCCTAACGATTCTGATTTGAAGTACAAGATCATGATGGAGGCACACAATACACCATTTGCAATCCATCCTGGAAGTACTAAAATGTATCGTGATCTTCGACATACATTTTGGTGGAACAATATGAAGAGAGAGATTGCAAAGTTTATCTCGAGGTGTTTAACTTGTCAACGTGTAAAGGCGGAGCAACAAGTACCAAAGGGTCCATTGCAACCACTTGAGATTCCGAAATGGAAGTGGGAACACATTACCATGGATTTCGTTACGGGTCTTCCCACGGTTTCTCAAGGCATAAATGCTATTTGGGTTATAGTTAATAGATTAACCAAGTCTGCTCATTTCTTACCTATACGGGAGACTTATTCCCTTGAACGCCTTGCTAGTATGTACGTTAATGAGATTGTAAGGTTGCATGGCATGCCAGTATCCATAGTTTCGGATCGTGACCCAAGATTCACTTCAAGATTTTGGGTTAGCTTGCAAAAAGCTATGGGCACGGATTTACGGTTCAGTTCGGCATACCATCCTCAAACGGACAGGCAATCAGAGAGGACTATTCATACTCTTGAAGATCTATTAAGACTTTGTGTCCTAGATTTCAAAGGAAGTTGGGATAAGTACCAACCATTGGTGGAATTCTCCTACAATAACAGTTATCAGGCAAGTATAGGTGTGGCTCCCTTTGAAGCATTGTATGGACGAAAATGTCGCTCTCTAGTATGTTGGGATGAGGTGGGAGAAGCAACGTTGTTGGGACCAGAGTTGGTACGTATGACTACAGAGAAGATCCAAACGATTCGACAACGTATACAAATGGCACAGGATCGACAAAAGAGTTATGCGGATCTTCATCGAAAGGACGTGGAATTTGACATTAGGGATCATGTATTATTACGTGTAGCTCCATGGAAAGGAGTTACAAGATTTAGGAAGAGAGGAAAGCTCAATCCACGATTTATTGGTCCATTTCAGATTCTTGACCGAGTAGGAAATGTGGCCTATAGACTCGTGTTACCTCCAAGTATGTCTCGTGTTCATAACGTTTTTCACATATCTATGCTTCGTAAATATGTGAAAGACCAGAACCACGTTATTGAGTTAGAACCGGACGAGATAGCCCAAGACTTAACGTACGAGGAGGTACCTGTCAAGATCTTGGATAGGAAGGAGCATGTCCTACGCACGAAGGTCATACCACAAGTTAAAGTTTTGTGGAGAAACCATGCTATTGAGGAAATGACCTGGGAGTTGGAAACGGAAATGAAAGCGAGGTATCCTCATCTTTTCGAAACACCAGGTACGTATGTCAATTTCGAGGACGAAATTTCATAAGGAGTGGAGGTTGTAAGACCCCAAATTATTAATAAATAAAATTTAATTTCCTCTATTTATTATTCTGAAATAGTAAGGGTTGATTTGATTAATGTGGTTAGTTATGGGTAAAATGCGCAAATATTTTAAATAAGCAAGTGGTTATAAAATATTCATTGTTGTCGGGGAATATTCGCTTGGTCGTGGAATATTCTTACTGTCGGAGAATATTCGTACGACGGCGCAGTCTTTTGTGGACCCCATAACGGAAAGCGATTGGATGAAGAAAACGACAAAAATAAGTTGTTTATAAATAACGGCATAGTTGTTACCGTTAATACTATTGGAATACCCGGTGGTTAAAACACAGTAATACGCGTTGTTGCACAGTAGCACACGGTATTGCACCAATTATTGATTCTTACGTAAGAAGGCACTACTCAATAATTGTTACAGTAATTACTGTTTAATATTATATTTTATTGATTCAATAATTGCTGCGTTGATATTTTATATTACTGTTGTTTTAATAATTGTCACTACACAGTATTTTCTATTATCGGAATAATAATTCATATTATTTGAATAATATTATTAGATAACATTATTGGCAATGTCTAGAAAGTTCTGTCTAAGGAGAGGTTTGGTCATCTAATTGCGCGCCAGTAAGGAGAGATCCTTATTGGAAAGCCCCCTCTTTCCTTGGAACGGCCTGGTTGCCAGTACTATGGTTCTGTAATATTATTTGTGTATAATTAATTATTAATTTATATGATGAGGAAAATAGTGATTTTATGTGGATATAGATGGAGAAAATTTTTAATGTGACAATTGTTGAAAATTAATATTTTATCTTTTTCTGATAAAATAATTCATTTAAATATATTATTTTAATAATATATTGATGGTGGTATTTTTATAATGAATGTGGGATATATGAGTATATGAGGAGGAAGAGTATTTTTGTGACATTAAATGATTAACACGTGTTTTGTGTGTTGGTGGACACAATTCTTGACCGAAAATTTATTATTGATTGTAAAATCGACCGTTTGTGAATTTCGGTCAATTTCTGTTTAGAATTTGGAAAAACTTTCTTCTTCAAAGTTGTAGAGATTTGAATTTCCTATAAAAATTCGCGAGATTCGAATTTTCTGACAAAAGGGCTATTTATTATAAATTATTGAAGTTTCGAAGTTCCAAAATAATTGATTTTTGAGAGTTTTAGTTAATTATTTTGAGAAAAATGTTTTTTTTGTATTTTTTGGACATCATAAATATGTGCAAGGTAGCTGAAATCAGATTTCAAGAGGTGGGCTTGACAATTTTGTAAATATAAATATTATTATATTCAATTTTCTGCTTTGGTGTTCAAAGCATTTTCCTATAAATAGGGTGCTTAGGTTAGAATTAAAAATCACACCAGAAACACAAGTTTCTCTCTATTTCTCTCTCTATATCGAGCGTATTCTTGTGAGTATTTGATACTTTGAGTGTTTACGGTGTAAGTTTCCTTTAGCACTATATCTAGTATTCCAGTCAGAAGTACTGTCTTTTCGAGGTAAGGGATGTTATTTCTTCTTAAATGATATTATTTTCTTCAATATCATTATGCCGAAGTATTGATCTGAACTTTTTATCAAATTTAGAACTTTTCATGTCGGGGTTACTATTCACGAGTTACTATTCATGAGTTACTAATCACGAGTTACTATTCACCGAAAAATAAAATTTTCTTCTTTTTATCCAAATATCTATTCTGGATACTAGCTTTAATTGTATCTATATTTTGATCATTCTTGAATTTTACTTCACTATGATTATTTATAAGGTATTTTTGGACATGGATAAATCGAAATACGAATCCTTAATATTTGTTATTTTGTTTCACTGGATTCGTTTTCTTTAAAATATTTTTCATCATTCTCAGTCTTAAATAATGATATAACTGAATATCTTTGTCCTGTAGTGCAAAGATGAATGATTTCTGATGAATATCTTTGGCCCGTAGTGCAAAGATGAACAGGTGTTGAGGTGAACATGACCAACTGATGAATATCTTTGGCCTGTAGTGCAAAGATGACTATTTGATTCAAGATATTTATTGATTGATGTTACAGGGATAAAATGTTGATGATGGACTTTAAAATTCATAGATAATCGTAGATTTCATTCTCTACGTAACTCTTCTATGAATTGTTATTTTCCGCTGCGAATATTGATTTAAAACTTGTTGTCTATTGTATTCTATTAAATTTTTTCCTGTTGAAGACTAACGATAATTTGTTGTATATTATCTTAGTCATAATATTCTTTACTGGGCTAGTTGAGCTCACCCTTTTTGTAAGACCCCGAATTTTATGAAATAAAAGTATTCAATTTTTCTTATAATTACTATTTAGTAAATGGTTAAATTGATAAAAGTTTAAAGTTATGGGTGAAATGTAATTTTTTTTTTCAAAATAAGCAAGTGGTTAAAAAATAATCATTGTTGTCGGGGAATATTCGTTTGGTCGTGGAATATTCTTTCTGTCGGGGAATATTCGTACGACGGCGCAGCTATTTGTGGGCCCCATAACGAACAACTGTCGGGTGAAGGAAAATGACAAATTTGAGTTTTTACAAATAACGGCGTAGTTGTTACCGTTAACACTGTTGGAATACCCGGTGGTTAAAATACAGTAATACGCGTGTTTGCACAGTAGCACACGGTTTTACACAGTATTTTTGAATTATTGATCCTTACGTAAGAAGGCACTACTCAATAATTGTTACAGTAATTACTGTTCAATATTTTATTTTATTGATTCAATAATTGCTACGTTGAAATTTTATATTATTGTTGTGCAATAATTGTCACTGCACAGTATTTCTCCATTATCAGATCAGTAATTCATATTATTTAAATAATATTATTAGATAGCATTATTGACAATGTCTAGAAAGTTCTGTCTAAGGAGAGGTTTGGTCATTTAATTGCGCGCCAGTAAGGAGAAATTCTTATTGGAAAGCCCCCTCTTTCCTGGGAACGACCTGGTTGTCATAAATGTGATTCTGTAATATTATTTGTGAATAATTAATTATTGATTTATATGATAAGAAAATATTTATTTTATGTGGATATAAATGAAGGATATATTTTTGTGGTTAAAAATGAAGGAGTTAATGTTGAGGTTTTTATCAGTATTTTTGTCGGAATGGAGGTATTAAAAATCAGGGTTTTTGAGATATTTTGCGGGGGTTATAATTTTTAATCCGACCGTTGGATCGTGGTAATTTTTGGATATGTTATACATATATAAGTTGAGTATATGTCCACAAATTTTGAACCGTTAAAAATGAACGTATGATTTGTTATGAATTTTACGAGATGACTGGTTCAGAAATTGTTGAATTTTTGGAGTTTATCATTTTGGTAGAAAATTCTAGAATTTGTGGGCTCCACTTGTGGTTGGTGAAGAAATGTACTGAATTATATTTCAAATGTGGTGGGTGGGAATAGTAGCAGGTAAAGCCATTAGGTTGCAGGTCAAACCTACCAAAATTTTCCTATAAATAGAGGGCTAAGTTAGAATTGAAAATCACACCAGAAACATAAGCTTTCTCTCTTTCTCTCTCTATATTATGAAGCATATTTTGTGAGTATTTAGATACTTTGAGAGTTGCTATTCAGTGCAAGTTTTCTTCAGCCTTATACCGATCAGAAGTACTGCTCTTTTGAGGTAAGGGATTGTAAGGGATTGTAAGGGATTGTAAGGGATATTAATGGATTTTAAGGGTTGTTATGATTTTCAGTTTCGTAATTTTTCTGATCTTCAAAAATTCTGGAAAAATTTGAAATGATATTTTGATGAGTTTTCTTGATTGTGTCCAAAAATGGTGATTTTTGGACATATAGATTGAGAGTTATGAATTTTATGAGAAAATACTATTTTAAAAGTAACAGCTTATAATTCCTTGTGGTTAACTCCAAAATTGATGAAATTTTTATTGGGAGTACATGTGTATGATAGAAGTCTACTCTGTAAATTTTAGAATTTTTGGACAAAAGTACAATTTTTGATAAATGTCTAAATATTCGGCTATTTTGGCCATATGAAAAATAGTAAATGACTTGTTAAAATTCTGAGAAAAATATATGTTCAATATGGGACTATATTATGCTAAATCCCAGAAAAGAAATATTTTTGGAACTGATTTGGTATTTTTCATGAAAATTGTCTAGTTGTGAGTAAATGAATTAAATATGTTTTGTGAAGAAATAAAATTGGAAAATAGGATTTTATGGCTTGAGAATTCTATATGAGGTATATGCAGATTTTTGATGAGGGTTTTGATTATTGGTGATAAAATCTTATGAGTTTGGTATTTTAGAATGATTAAATGCATTATTTAGTAAAGTGTAAATAATTTAAATAAATTGTTTATAAGCTTAAGAAATGTTATTCTTTCAATATCATTATACCGAAATATTAGTATGAATTTTATTGTGGAATTTCTACCTTTTTGAGTCGAGGTTACTATTCATGAGTTACTATTCACGACAAAATTGGTTTCTTTTTCTAACTAAATTATAGTTGATTTATGAATATTACTCTTGAGATTAAATCTAGATGTTTTGATTATATTGATTTTACTATTATATATAACATTTTTATAACTTTGATGTTAAAATTCTCTTTCACTGGAGTGTAAAGATGGGTAGATTATTGGTATGATCATGACTAGGGTTCTCTTTGGCCTGTAGTGCAAAGTTGAATTGTGACTGGTATGATCATGACCATTGAATTTATAATTGAATATCTTTAGCTTAAGTGCAAAGGTGAAATGATCAACATGGTTATAATTATTGTTTATATAAATTCTTAAATGATTATATATTCTTTGAGGTATTAATATATTTGGCATGTAGTGCAAATATGAATTGTTGAGGAATATCTTTGGCCTGTAGTGCAAAGATGGTCTGTTGATGAATATCTTTGGCCCGTAGTGCAAAGATAAACTGTTGTTGAATATCTTTGGTCGTAGTGCAAAGATGGATTTATTAGTATGATTATGAACAGGAACTGTGATTTGGTATAACCATGATCTTTGATGTTTCAGGTAAAGACATGTGATGAAAATATTCTTCGTCCTGGGTTCGAAGAAAAATTTAGAATCACAATTATGATTATGAGTTATTCATATGATTGTGGAAAGGAACTGTTGATTGATGTTACAGGGATAAAACATTGTTGATGGATTTTTAACATGGAGAAGATAATAGACTTTATAGTCTATTTGACTCTTCTAATGGATTGCTCGTTCCGCTGCAACTATGGTTGAAATTTTTATCATTTACCATATGTTCTAAATCTCTGATTTATTATTGATGAAGGCTATTGATAATTTAATTATCTTTAGTCATGATATTCTTTACTGGGCTAGTTGTGCTCACCCTTTTGCTTCACAATTCCTTTCAGGTAATAAGAGTGTAGCTGGGTCGAGCGAGGGTAACGGGGAAATAGAACAGTGGTCTCTAGCTGTGGATGTTCTCCCGAAGCAGTATAGAAAAGTTCATTTAGTAGTTATATTTGGTGAATCCAATAGGGTAAGGTGTACCCAACGTTGGAAGGGTGGTTTGCCACTATCATACAAGATGTCTAACGACATACAACCTCGTGTCATCATAAGAAAGGGATGTGCTCATCCACTTGCTGAGTATATATACGAGCACTACCTATATAATCTTGGTGTTTGTTTAAAGTATAATTCTCAATTAGAGACAGTAGAGATAATGATATGTCAAGAGAAGACTCACCATTGGGAAGAATATGATAGTAATCTTCTCGTTTTTCTTTGGGGTCTATTGGGTCAACCAAGGATAATTCTGTGGCCATATGATATCTATCATAACCTAGACGCGTGGCCTCCCATGTACGAAGGTTTCCTTGAGCACTTCCCAAAGATTATCATTTCTAAAACAATTTTTGACTATACCTTTATGTAAGGTGCCACTGTGAGGTGCTGTCCACGGTTGGGACATGTGTCACATTTGGTATATATTTGTATCCAAACTCACAACATATGTGTTGTTGTATTTTGCACGACAATTGTTGTAATAAAGTTGTAGTTATTTTCTGTACCATGTATTTGACGACTCAGAATGGGTTGGGTGGAATGAACCTATTTTGGGGTCGTTACACTTTTCCTTGTTGTTCCATTTTCTTCTCAGGAGGCGAGAATGTAGCGAGTACTAGTCGGGGTGTGGAATGATGGTTCAAGACAGTTGTTTTAGTAGTCCTCACTATTTTGTAAAATAGTGTATCAATAAATATAATGAGGACTTAATTGAGTATGAATACTGTCTAGATGACAATATTTGTATTTAAACTCACAGTATATGCGTTGTCGTATTTTGCACGACAATTGTAATAATAAAGTTGTAGTTATTTTCTGTACCATGTATTTGGCGACTCAGAATGGGTTGGATGGATTGGACCTATTTTGGGGGCGTCACATTTTTTCCTATAAATAGGCGCTTAAATTAGAATTAAAAATCACACCAGAATCAAATAATTCTTCTTCAATAATCTTGAGCGTATTTCTTTTGAGTCTTAGAAAGCTTTGAGAGTAGAAAATAGTGAAAGTTTTCTTCAAGAATATCTCCGGTATACAAATTGGAATACTCTTCTTTTCAAGGTAAAAGATGTTATTTTTGTTCAATATTCGCTTGAAATAATATTTTATTCCATACTCTGTAGTATGTAAGTAATATTATTTCGTTTCAGATTTCGAATTCTATACTCGTTTTGTTAAAATTATGGCTTCTATACTCTATAAAATTAATATTTGCGCTTCATCCAGTATCTTTTCATGGAAATATTATTCTGAACATTCTTGATAAGTTTTTTACTTTTTCTTGCTGGAGTACTATTCACAGGGTTAATATTTTCGAAGTACTATTCACGGGATACTATTCATTCGAGTACTATTCACCCGGGGTACTATTTGTAAGACCCCGAATTTTGTGAAATAAAAGTATTCAATTTTTCTTATAATTACAATTCAGTAAATGGTTAAATTGATAAAAAGTTAAAGTTATGGGTGAAATGTAAAATTTTTTCAAAATAAACAAGTGGTTATAAAATAATCATTGTTGTCAGGGAATATTCGTTGGTCGTGGAATATTTTTTCTATCGGAAAATATTCGTACGACGGCGCAATTATTTGTGGGCCCCATAACAGAATAACTGTCGGATGAAGATAACGACAAAAATTGAGCTTTTATAATTAACGGCGTAGTTGTTACCGTTAACACTGTTGGAATACCCGGTGGTTAAAATACAGTAATAGGCGTTATTGCACAGTAGCACACGGTATTGCACAGTATTTTTAAAATTATTGATTCTTACGTAAGAATGCACTACTGAATAATTGTCACAGTAATTACTGTTCAATATTTTATTTTATTGATTCAATAATTGCTGCGTTGATATTTTATATTATTGTTGTTTAAATAATTGTTGCTGCACATCATCTCCATTATCAGATCAATAATTCATATTATTTGAATAATATTATTAGATAGCATTATTGGCAATGTCTATAAAGTTCTGTCTAAAGAGAGGTTTGATCATCTAATTGCGCGCCAATAAGGAGAAATCCTTATTGGAAATCCCTCTCTTTCCTGGGAACGGCCTGGTTGTCAGTACTGTGATTCTGTAATATTATTTGTGAATAATTAATTATTAATTTATATGATGAGAAAAATATTAATTTTATGTGGATATAGATGGAGAAAATTTTTTAAGTGACAATTGTTGAAAAATGATATTTTATCTTTTCTGATAAAATAATTTATTATTATATTTAATAATATAATAATGGTGATAGTTTTACAATAAATATGGGATATATGAGTATATGAGGAGAAATAATATTTTTGTTGTATTAAATGATTAACACATATTTTGTGTGTCGGTGGACCCTATTTCTTTACTTAAAATTGATTATAGCATGTAAAATCGTCCGTTTATGGATTTCGGTTAATTTCTATTTGGAATTTAGAAAAATTTTCTTCTGCAAAGTTGTAGAGAATTGAATTTCCTATAAAAAAATGCAAGATTTGAATTTTTTGATAAAAGGGCTATTTTCTATGAATTATTGAAGTTTCGAAAAATAAAATAATTTTTATTAAATTATAGGGTGGGACCCACTTTGGTTGGTGTTAATAACATGTGGGCTGCTATATTTTTTTCAGAATTAGCATGCTTGGATGGCTGGTCTTGGATGGTTGGTGTGTAGAAAAAAAAATAATATTTTATTATTTTAGTCTCATTTGGCGTTCTAGCATTTTCATATAAATAGGTGCTTATGTTAGAATTGAAAATCACACCAGAAACAAGTTTTCTTTCTCTCTATATTATCAAGCATATTTTTATGAGTATTTAGATATATTGAGTGTTGCTCAGCGTTATATCCGATATTCAAGTCAAAAGTACTGCTCTTTTGAGGTATGAGATTTTAAGGGTTATTATGTTTTTCAGTTCGTAATTCTTCTGAGCTTCAGAAAATTCTAGAAAAATTTAAAATGATATTTTGATGAATTTTATTGATTGTGTCCAAAAATGGTAATTTTTGGATGTATAGATTAAGAGTTATGAATTTTACGGGAAAATACTATTTTAAAAGTAACCGCTTATAACTCCTTGTGGTTAACTCCAAAATTGATAAAATTTTTATTGAAAGTATATCTATATAATATCAGTGTACTCTGTAAATTTCGGAATTTTTGGATAAAATTACAATTTATGATAAATGTCGAAATATTCGGCTGTTTTGACCATATGAAAAATAGTAAATGAGTTTTAAAAATTCTGAGAAAAATATATGTTCAATATGAGACTATATTCTGCTAAATCCCAAAAAAGAAATATTTTTGGAACTGATTTGGCATTTTTTATGAAAATAAACTAGTTATGAGTAAATGAATTAAATATGTTATGTGAAGTAAGAAAATTAGAAAATAGAATTTTATGGCTTGAGAATCCTATATGAGGTATATGCAGATTTTTTATGTGGATTTTGGTTATTGGTAATGAAATCTTATGAGTTTGACATTTTAAGATGACTAAATACATTATCTAGTAAAATGTAAACAATTAAAATAAATTATCTATAAGCTTAAGAAATATTATTCATTCAATATCATTATATCAAAATATTGGTATGTATTTTATTGTAAAATTTTTATCTTTTTGTGTCAGGTTTACTATTCATGAGTTACTATTCACGAGTTACTATTCATGAGTTACTATTCACGAGTTACTATTCAAGAGTTACTATTCATGAGTTACTATTCACGAGTTACTATTCACGACAAAATTAGTTTCTTTTTTTGACCAAATTATAGTTAATTTATGAATATTACTCTTGAGATTAAATCCATATTTTGATCATATTATTTTTTATTATCATATATAATATTTTTATAACCTTGATGTTGAATTTCTCTTTGACTTGAGTGTAAAGATGGGTAGATTTTTGGTATGATCATGACTATGGGTTCTCTTTGGTCAATAGTACAAAGTTGAATTGTTAACTGGTATGATCATGACCATTGAATTTATAATTGAATATCTTTAACTTAAGTGCAACGGTGAATTGATCAACATGGTTATAATTATTGTTTATATAAATTCTGAAATAATTATATATTTCTTTGAGATATTAATATATCTGGCCTATAGTGCAAATATGAACTGTTGATGAATATATCTGACTTGTAGTGCAAGTATGAACTGTTGTTGAATATCTTTGGCCTGTAGTGCAAAGATGACCTGTGGTTGAATATCTTTGCCCAGTAGTGCAAAGATGAATTGTTGATGAATATCTTTGACCAGTAGTGCAAAGATGAATTGTTGATGAATATCTTTGGCCCGTAGTGCAAAGATGACATGTTGTTGAATATCTTTGGCCAGTAGTGCAAAGATGAACAGGTGTTGAGATGAACATGACCAACTGGTGATACAAATGAATATCTTTGCCCGTAGTGCAAAGATGAAGTTATTAGTATGATTATGAACATGAAATGCGATTTGGTGTAACCATGATCTTTGATGTTTCAGGTAAAGATAGGTGATGAAAATTATCTTCGTCCTAGATGAGAATAGGAATGTAGAACTACAACTATGATTATGAGTTATTCATATGATTGTGGACCCGAATTGTTGATTGATGTTACAGGAATAAAACATTGTTGGTGGATTTTTAACATGGAGAAGATAATAGACTTTATAGTCTATTTGACTCTTCTAATGGATTGCTCGTTCCGCTGCAACTATGATTGAAATTTTTATCATCTACCATATGTTCTAAATCTCTGATTTAATTCTGTTGAAGGCTATTGATAACTTATTTATCTTTAGTCATGATATTCTTTACTGGGCTAGTTGTGCTCACCCTTATGTTTCACAATTCCTTTCAGGTAATAAGAGTGTAGCTGGGTCGAGCGGGGGTAACAGGAGAATAGAACGGTGGTCATCATTTAGTAGTTATATTTGGTGAATCATCTAGGGTGAAGCGAACCCAACGTTGGAAGGGTGTTTTGCCACTATCATACCAGATGTCTAATGACATACAACCTCGTGTCATCATAAGACAGGATTGTGCTCATCCACTTGCTGAGTATATTTACGAGCACTACCTATATAATCTTGGTGTTTGTTTGAAATATAATTCTCAATTAGAGACAGTGGAGATAATGATAAGTCAAGAGAAGACTCACCATTGGGAAGAATATGATAGTAATCTTCTCATTTTTCTCTGGGGTATATTGGGTCAACCAAGGATAATTTTGTGGCCATATGATATCTATCACAACCTAGAAGTATGGCCTCCCATGTACAAAGGTTTCCTTGAGCACTTCCCAAAGATTCTAATTTCTAAAACAGTTTTTGACTATACATTTATGTAAGGTGTCATTGTAAGGTGCTGTCCACGGTTGGGACATGAGTCACATTTGGTATATATTTGTATCCAAACTCACAGCATATGTGTTGTTGTATTTTACACGATAATTGTTCTAATAAAGTTGTAATTATTTTCTGTACCATGTATTTGGCTACTCAGAATAGGTTGGATGGAATGGACCTATTTTGGGGTTGTCACACTATTCATGATAAAAATTGATTCATTTTCGGTCTAAATTATATTTGGTACAATATTATTCTTAAATTTTAGTACACAAAGCAATATCATGTTGACAATTTGAACGTTATTGATTTCTGGATAAATTAAATTATAAATCTTTAAAAATTTATCCTTGAACTTGTTTTATTGAATTCTTATATCATTGTCATCATCCTCATGTTTATATTCTGTTGAAAGTCATCTATGGCCTGTAGTGCATAAATAGACTTGGTATGATTATAACCATAGATTATTCGGTATAATCATGACCGTAATGTTCCAAATGATGTGGTAAAGTCTTCATTGGCCCGTAGTGCATTGGTAGACAGTTGTTGGCATGATCATGACCATTGATGAATACACGAATATCCTTGGCCCGTAGTGCATGAATAATTTATGGTCGTGATACTAATGAATATCCTTGGCCGTAGTGCAGGGATGATGTAGATTATTTATTAAGCTGAGTCTTAGCGATAAAAGCGATGAAAAACTTTTTAAATCATAGAAGATAGTAGAATTTATTCTCTACTTGACTCTTCTAATGGATTGTTTGTTCCACTGCAGTTTAACTTGATGTTTGTTATATTTTATCAGTTTAACACTGTTGAAGGCTAACGATAAATTATTCTGCATTATCCTAGTCATAATATTTTTTTACTGGCTAGTTAAGCTCACCCTTTTGCTTTCATTGTCCTATTCAAGAAATGAGAACGTAATCGAGACTAGTCGGGGAACGGAGTGACGATCCAGATGATAGCATTAGTAGTCATCACTATTCTATAAAATAGTGTGATAATAAATGTATTGAGGACTCCATTTGAGTTGAATATTATCTAAAAGACAATATTCGTATTAAAACTCTCAGTTTATATTTTGTCGTATTTTACACGACAGTTGTATTACTAAGTTGTATTTGAATTTTGTACATATATTTGGCGACTCAAGATTGATGATGTATACCTGTTTTGGGGACTTCACAAAATGAGTCAAATATGAGCACATTTTAAAGTTCGATAAATTACTCGAACCTCTTCAAATTATAATTTTCTATTGATACTTGGATTATATTTGTTGGAAAAGTCCAAACTGCTCGAGCTCGATTCGGAATCGTGCTTGATTCGGTAGCTAAATGGGCCTCAATTAAATCTTATTTTATACTTGATAAATTTTGTAAACCAAATATGAGCAACTCAATACTCGGACCGACTCGGTTCGTTTATACCATTACCTATAAGAGCATTCATAACAGTTTTTTTATCTTTATCCTTACTCTGAATCATTCTGCAAAATAAAGATTCAATTTTTCACTATGTACCCAACATGTTCCTTATATTATTCATTTAATAATGAAATTTAAAATTTAAAATTTAAAAGTTCCAACCGTTAACATATCAAATTAATAATAATCTTATAATTTATAAAAGAGAGCGTATAATTTATCAATTATATTATACTGTAAAATAAATTTTATTTTATTTTAAATTTTAAGTAATTTATGGAGCGATTATTGAATGGATTGTAGTTGCAAATGTACAAAAGATCAATATTAGCTTTTAAAAAGTTAATTTGTGATATTTTTAAATTAAAATTTAATATGATTCATTTAAAATTTGAAAATAATAAATTTTATAATTAATATCACTTTTATAATATTTATAATTATATTGACATAAATTAAATAAATTTATATCAATTTTAAATTTGAATACGTTTGAAATTCATTTTTTAAAAAAAGTCAATATTAAGTTTATAATTTGAAAATGAAGTAGTAAAAAAATGTCAAGATGTGTATGATTGATAAGTTGTCCAGTTAAATGAAAGTGTAAAATGTCATTTTGTATATATAGAGAACGATCTTTTGATTCCCTCACACTGGGGAGTAAAATCCTATATAGGGATTAAAATAGAGAGTTAAATAAAGATAAGGAAACTGATGGATAATAATTTATTAATATATTATTCAAAATTAGGGATAGAGAGCTGATTAGGAAAACTGTTATTAATGTTCTAATACTCTTATTATTAATTGTTATATTTTTATTCTATGCATATTTATGGAGTATCACTAGTAATGTACAAAAAATTACATAATTAAATAAAAATTTAAATATGAATAATTTTATTATTTTATCTTTTTTTTAATATGCGTAAAAAATCAACCAAAATTTTTATCTTGGACGAAGAAAGTATATATTAAAAGTAAAGGAAGTACAAAAAAGAAGTCCTAGTAATCAGAAAAACAAAAAGATCAAATTAAAGCACATGAGCCGGATTTTTATGAACTTTTTTAACCACACTTTTTGTTTCCCGTGACTGGCGCCTTGCTTCATTGAATTTTGTAGGAAAAAAAGTGACTTTCCCCTCCGTAGAAATTTAAGAATTAAATATAATTCATTAAACTTCTACGAGTAATTATGAAAAATTTATATTTTAATAATAATTTATCAAAATCTCTTATAAATTTAAAATTACATAAAAATTATAAAACGAAGGTATTTCAATAACGAAATATTAAGTCAAAATCAATTAAACATACATGCATAACAGAAGAGATAGAAAATATTAACATGAATAATTATTTAATTTTATCTTTATTATAGATTAAATAAATTAACTAGACATGAAATAAATAAACTAATTAAAATAAAGAAGAATAAGATAAAAAATAAATAAAAAAATTCCCTGGCACGAGCATCCCGATTATTATCATAAAAATTGACACACTTTCATGTATATTAATTAATAATAAAAAAGAAAGAATATTTTCCATTTGTTTAAAAAAAAGGAAAATAAAAGAAAAAGGGAGTAAGGTTATAGGTCTTAAATGAAAATTTAAAAGTATAAAATAAACATGATATTAGCACATTTTATTTTATATAGTCACTAGACATACAATTTATTTGAGATTCTGTTGTCAACATACTCAAAATAAAAAGATACTAAATATTTTAGCTAGCAACTAATACTCTTATCCAATAAATAAGTACACATTTAATTCCATAACCCCCTCCATAAAATAATTCAATGGCTAGTTATTTTTTTTTCAATTTTTTTTTCTAAATTTAAGTTGAATTTATTAATTATAATAATGACAACAAAATAAATATATATATATATATATATATATATATTTGATATTTTCACATATGTTATTTTCGCATGTAGAATATTAATTGAAAAGTGGTAGTAGTACGTAATTTGTTATAAACACACACAATCTGAAAACAGATCATATTTTGTAATTACTACTCTCTAATTTATTCGTACTACCAAAATCACCATTTAAGTAACTTTTGACTCGGACAGTTGTTTATTTGGACACCGCAATAGACAAGAAACCATTATTATTACAAAACGAAACAGGGTGTTCCCAGCACCAAAACACAAATCTTTCTCAAGAAAGTGTGATTTGCAGAAGTTCTTCTCCACTCTTCCCTTCCTACTTCCTTCCAAACTCCAAACCCTAAGACATAGTAAAAAATCTCTCTCTTCTCTCTCCTCCATCCTTCATTAGTTCTCTCTCTAAAAAAATACAGAAGAAGCCATGACTGATGTTTCACCAAAATTAGCATTCCAAAGCAACAATGGAGACTAAACAAAACAACCCACATTCCAAATGGGAAAGGCCGGGGAAGAGCAGCCTATACCCATATCTCTTCCTGCCCAAAACACTCCGCAAAATGCACAGAACCGGTTCAGGGTTAGTGGGTTTATTCGGTTCAGATGTGTGTTTGCTCTGTTGCTTGGAGTTGCAGTTTTGCTCTCTGCTGTTTTTTGGTTGCCTCCGTTCTTTCAGGATGGAGATCGAGGGGATCTGGATCTTAATTCCCAGTTTCGAGGTGTGCATTCTTTCTTTTACTGGAATCTTATGAACTTTCTTGTTTGTGGGTATCAAAATAACATTGTGTGATAGATACAGATCCGTAACTGTTTGTGTTTTATTACATTCTGGGTTTTGAACATGTTTGATGATTTTTAGGTAAGGGTAGTTGATTGTTGTTGTGTTTGGTGGGTAATTAATAAAATATAATTTAATATGATAAGTTACGAGTTTATGTATACTTGTCTAAAGCTATGAGATTTACTAGTGGTTTGGTATTCTTGTTAGATTGGCATGACTGTAGTTACAATTGCTGCTGCTGTTGTTATTTATTTATTTTGTATTTCATCTCATTTTATTGATTGGCTGGGAATTTTTGTGGTGGATCAAACCATGGACTTACTCTTACTTTCTGAGAAGATGAGATGTGGTTAACTACTCGTTACTCATTGATGTTGGAGTTGTTGATGCGATGTATGAAGGAAGCATTTCTTTCACTACCTTGTCCAAAAATGGTTTAACTCTCTTAATGTTATCTTTAATTTTGTATAGTAAACAACAATTTGATATATTCTCTAAAAGAACGATAAATAAATAATCGAGCTCTAAAATGAAATAATAACAATAACCAAGATCCCTCTTTAAAGAACAGAGAGCCTTAAAGATGGTAGTCTGGTACCATAGTTGACTGGGACGGAGCAACTGCCACCCTTGAAGAACTTGGATAAGAGGACTGCCTCAGCGGAATCACAAATTTTTATGGAACTACATTACCACAATGATGACTTGTTTGAGTCAAGATATTGACTCATAAATTAGAAGGATTGAAATAGCATGGTCAGAGGTAGGGTCGTCTGAAACTAATCATGATGACAGCATACAGCTATTGTGGAGGTGCATGAGGACGTATCTGCTAAGTATTCCTCTTGGAATTGGGTTCTTCAAGGGATGGCAATGAGGGTAATTGTAGCGTGAAGGACTTGATATATTTTGCATTAGCATTTTGTTTGGGTGAAAGATTTAGATAATTATCATGACCTATCCCCGACTTTTGTCTTATTAAAGTCTACCTCGGTGGATGCATTTAAATCATGCAAAGATGACTTTCGTTGTGCCTGGAGATCTATATTTTGGCTGACATCTTACATTTTAAACTGACTTCATTTAGATACCGAAAAGCGATCAAGGCTTCTTTGATGGCATGAATGAATGGTCACAGTCAGTATTTGCGTATTTGGTAGTTGGTACTATTGCTTGAATCTTATGTGACGTTATACTAGTCCACCAATAGGTTGGTTCGGATCAGAGAGGGATGTCAAACTAGGTATGTAATTTAATAGCCATGCTCTAGGTCAACTTATTTCGATACATGATTCTTGAATCATGAGTAATAAAAGATAAAACTAGTAATTAGCACTTGCGATCATGCTATTGAGATTCCATGGACTTAATATATATGTCGCCCTGGACAGAATTTTGGAAATCAAGAACCTAATGTAAGCAGTGGGACACTTTTGTATTCCTTCATTTGCATTAATCTTTATTTTTGACGTTTTTAAGAGAGAGACCAATTTCTCCTTAATGAAAAATTGCTATACCTAGCCATTGTTTAAATATGATATTATTAAATGGTGTTTGGAAGTTTAATTGAACACTGATAATTTTCTTAATATGCATGATTTCTTTAAATAGACAGAAATCATGAAAAAATCCTACTATATTTTTAGTTGATTTTCAAGCCGTGTGTAGTAAAGTTTGGTGCCATTGTTATTTAATTTCTGTGGTGTGGCTTCTTAGTTCTTTAATTTTAGCTTCCTTTAGGGTATGAATATTTCTTTAAGTAATACATGCTTTATTAGGTGTTCAAAATTTTCCTCATATGCTATATATCTTGTAATGGTTCTGTGATGGTTTATCGTATATGAGACTGTTTGTCGATCATCTTAGCCTGAGATTGTCATATGAGGATTAATTAATATGTAGTATATGATCATAAGATGCTTGTGAAAGCTGGCACAAATGCCACATATCAGGAAAAAGATGTTGGCAGAAATGCTAATGGTGATAACGTTCAGGTATCTGCCTGTGTTTCTTTATTTAGCAGCCATAGGGTGCATGATCTATGCTTCATGATGCCTGTGATTCACGACCACCATATAGTGCCAAAACAATGTGTATATAAACACCTAAGAGTGAGTGCCTGAGTGGTGAATATCAATCCTTAAAGTTAATTAGACTCTCATCTATATGATGATGCCATTGCTTTATTATTATTATTATTATTATTATTATTATTATTATTATTATTATTATTTCTTTTTTCTTATTTTTCTTTATATATTTTCTGAGTCATTTGTTTTGTTTCTTTAAGTACTAATTTGTAAGTTTTGCTTGCTATTTGGCTTAGCTAAGTTTATCTGGGATCCATAGTTTCATGTATGGAAAGTTTGGAGGAATTTGTCACTGAGAGTCTTTTGTGATTATTTTTTTTGAGAGTTCAAGGGTTTTTGTATAGCCTTTGTGCGGTTGGTTTGGAATGCACTTTTTTATTTGTTATCTTTATCCTCCTTTGTATACCTCATGTGTACATGGGCGTCAGACCCTTTAGGTGACAATTAATACATTGTTACTACTCATTCAAAAAGTAATAATTTGGAAGTTGTTAAATATTTGTTAATTTCTATGTTTGATATACACTTACTGAATAATCTAATTGTTTACTTTTACCCACCAAAGAAATCCTAACCGTTTGTATCAGTTTTCTAGATTTTGGTCTGAAATCCAGTTTTCATTTGTATTTAAGCAATTGACAAAGTTGAATCTTCAGATCATTATATAGTAGCAGCTTTCATGATTGAAAAGCCGGTTTCTTTGCTGGAGGACAATATTTTGCAGCTTGAGGATGACATTTTTGATGAAATAGGTGTTCCCACCACTAAAGTATATTCTCTCTCTCTCTCTCTCTTTCTCTCTCGTCTGGCCTATTCCTATTTTTCTTCTTGTCTAATTGTTTGTTTCCACTTTCCAAACAGGTGAAAATTTTATCTCTAAAACCTTTGGCTGGATCAAATATAACAAAGGTTGTTTTTGGGGTTGATCCTGATGTTAAAGGTTCTAGAATTTCTTCAGCTGCTATTAGTTTAATACGGGCCTCTTTTGTATCTCTGGTTATACGCCAATCATCTCTCCGCTTAACTGCATCTTTGTTTGGGGATCCATTTTCTTTTGATGTGCTAAAATTTGTTGGAGGCATTACTGTTATTCCTCCTCAGAGTGCTTTTCTTCTGCAAAAAGTGCAGATTCTTTTTAACTTCACCTTGAATTTTTCTATTGATCAAATACAAGGTAACTTTAGTGAACTTACGAGCCAGCTGAAGTCAGGGTTGCACCTTGCTCCATATGAGGTCTGGCAATAATTTCTTTAATTTCTGTTCTTTCCATATGTATTTTTATAGGGTTAAATGCTTCAATGATATGTAGTTCTGTGACATAGAAAAAAATTGTGATAATAGTGGCTGCAAGGTGCCTGTCAGCTAGTTTTCAAAAATTTATATGAATTGTGTGCTGCAGCGTTTGCACTTGCGCTGTGGGACATTGTTCTTGTAGACAACAATGATGGTTATGAAAGTTTACTGAAGATATGTTTATTTTCCTTGGGCTGGCGGCATTCATAGAGCTAATTTTATTAATACTAGAGCAAGTGCTGCATCATCTAATTGTACTATTTCGTAATGAGTTTTACATTGCTCTGGTATAAACAAAAGCAACTATGGCAATAACATTTCATTTATTTAATGTCGTACAAAGGAGTTTTTAAAGTTTTTGTAATAATAGTTATATTAGAATTCACAAAATCATGTAACATGATGGAAGGATAACCTCTGAAAAGCTTTGCCTCTTATTTTGGAATGCAGAACTTGTATATTAGCTTGACAAATTCAAAAGGTTCGACGGTGGGTCCCCCAACTACTGTGCAGTCATCAGTTCTACTGGCAGTTGGGAATACTCCCTCAATGGGAAGGTTAAAGCAGTTGGCTCAGACCATCACTGGATCTCCTACAAAAAACCTCGGCCTGAACAACACTGAATTTGGGAGGGTTAAGCAAGTTAGTCTTTCATCTATACTGCAACACTCCCTTCATGGTGGTGATGGTAGTGGCACCTCATCGCCTTCTCCTACTCCTCTGCCTCATCCTCACCATCACCCACACCATCATCACCACCATCATCATCACCACCATCATCATCACCATGTGAATTTAGCTCCTGCAACTTCACCTGCACCTGCAACTGTGAAAGGCGGACCCACAATTACGAAAGGTTCACCTGCATCTGCACTGACGCCCTCACCAATGTCCGAGAGGAGTCATGCGGCTAAGCCTCCTGGCTGTCATCATGGGTATAGAAAAAGGTCTCCCAGAAAGGCAAATAAGCATAGTCATGTAATTCCTTCTATTGCACCACCGGTCCCTTCACATTATATTGCTCCCTCACCACAGCAGCGAGTGAATCCACCTGCATCAAGTCCGTTGCCACATGTAGTGTATTATAATACGAATCCCCAACCAAGGAGCGTGTTTGATGCAGAGCCTCCTGACTTAACACCGATAGTTTCACCTTTACCATCTTCATGTAAGTATTCTCAAGATTCTTGCCGTTGTCTAAATTTTGGATCATATGCTACCTTCCTCTGTGTGCATACATATATATTTTTTGTAAAATGGCGTGCAATGAAAAAATTTTCATGTTCAAGTGGTACTTTAGTGAGTTAAATTGCTGGAAAACATCATCAAATTAATTTAAGAGCTAATTGATTTTTCAACATGTGGCTTTGCAGCTTCTGCAGGTTTCTTTCCTTATCATAAGTGGTCGATCCTGCTGTGTCTGGTTCTTGTATTATATTTATAGCAGTAGAAAATGAGAAACATTATATTATAAGCCATAAATCACCATCTGCAGTATTTGACAAAGAGAGCTTGTTTGTATTAATCATTGCATCCAAAAAAACAGAGCTTTGCAAGTGGGAGCTTCGCCAAAAGGGCGTGCCTCACAGCCAAGTGGATACAAGTTATTTTGTGTAGCGTAAACATTCGGGGAAATATCAGTTGGTAGATGCATTTTCAGGTCAAAGTCACAGAGGTGACAGGCCCTTGGAAGACGTGCATTACCACTTTTGTGTTCGATTTCTCACAAAGAAACTCGAGAGAAAACCAACAAGTGAAATCATGTTACCATTTTGTTTCTGATCTCTTTGAGGTCATTAGTAATGATTTTCTAACTAGAGAAGTATCCTGTTTTGGTTATTATTTACTGGAAATCGATATTTGCATGTTAAAAATGATATTTACGTACGAGTTTTTTACATGAAAGTGGGGACTTACTTACTATTCACACGAAAGGAATCACGTAAAAATATCAAATGTCAATTCTTGTTTGTTTCATTCAACAATATTGAATGCTGTTTGCTTAAAATAAATCTTCCCCCTGTTTGTTTTTCAATGGGGGTAATGTTTGAATCCATATTTTACTTTCTAAGAGGATGACTAGTGACTAATTGATAGCAAATGGTGGTTATAGGACCTTGACTGAAAATCAAATCTTGCAAAATTTAATGGCCAAGACATAGCCTTCACGTTGTAAGACCGACTTAATTACCAACTTAATTACCTGCCGAATGATAATAAAACAAAATAAAGAATACTATTCTAGGTACATACATGTATATTGGTGTTGGGGTTGGGGTTGGGGGAGGTGGGCACATGCCCGAAGATGGTATTGAAGCTAAATGCAAGGCATTTTCATGCGATGGCCTATTGCATGCACAATCTTATCATGCCTACAATTTGATAGCTACCTCCTATAATGTCTCCATAACCATGTTATCTGTTAACAATCCATTCACAATATGGATGGATCTTCTACATTTAATACCCATTTTCCGTAATAATTCTTTCTCTTTTTTTTGGCATAAATTATTATGACAATAAATAGTATATGAAAATTTAATGAACGTGTTTTTTGCTTTTATGAACTTAACTAGTAAAATGTAAAGCTACTTCCATTTTTTTTCTATGCTAAATAATGTTTAAAAAAATTATTTTTTTTTAATACAGATTGGATTAAACCTGACTTAGACCAGATAGGAATGCAAAAATTCATCTATTTATATGAAGTGTAATGATCAAATTCATCTAAAACAAAGAAATAAGTCAAAAATAAATAAATAACACGGACTCTCGGAGGTCCGGAGGAGGAGCTCACATTAACTAACTGTCGCTCTCCCGTGAAAGCTGCATTGAATAGCTTCCTCTTTCTATATAAAACTAAAATACAATCTCTGTTTCTCTAAAATATCAACTCTCTCACATGGTTAGTCACATTACACTCCAAACGCTGCTTATTACACTTTATCCCCAATAAAAATCTCAATTTATGTATCTTCGGCCCTCAGAGGCTCAGACCATTGCCTTTTCCCAACCCAACAAACAACAGGTTCAGATTCCCATCCCTTGTTTTCCATCCACTCCCTCCTCTTCTTGATAATCATTCAAGCAAAGGTAATAATTTCTCAATATCTCAACTGGTATTTTATATACCCCAATTTGGTGGGTTGTTGAGTGCTCTATAATTGCAATTCTATATAGTTCAATCTGGGTATTTCAGATTACACTTTATTTGAATGGTTTCAATTCATTTAGTCATGTTGGGTTTTTGGCAAGTGAAAGTTGGGTAATTCCAGATTTTGTATGCAGTTGAACATGGTTTAACTTTTGATTAGATTCTGATTTAGTAACGTTGTTACTGTTTATTGACTGGGTAGTGTAAGAATCTTTTTGGTATCTATAATTACTTTAATTTATATGCAGAATCTGATAAGGTTTTACTAGATTTTAAGAAGTCAACTCATTTGTTGGAAGCATGGTGAACTTGGGGTTGTTGGCTGATAGGAAATCTCTGAAATCCGCAAATGTAAGCTTCAGAATTCCATATTACACTCAGTGGGGCCAGAGTCTTCTGGTTTGTGGGTCGGAGCCAGTTCTCGGTTCTTGGAATGTAAAGAAAGGTATATTGTTGAGCCCTTCTCATCAAGGTGGTGAGCTCATATGGGCTGGAAGTTTGACTGTTCGGGCAGGGTTCAGTTGTGAGTACAACTATTATGTGGTGGATGACAAAAGAAATGTACTGAGGTGGGAAGCTGGAAATAAAAGGAAACTAATGCTACCTGATGAGGTTCAAGATGGAGATGTGGTGGAGCTTCATGATCTTTGGCAGGTGCATTCTCTCCCTCTCTCTCTACAATTTTATAAATTATTCTTTCAATTATGAGGAGATCTCTGTTTGTGTTACATATAAGGCACCATTTATTAGTTGCTTGAAGTCATGCATGGTGTGAATTAAAGTTATATGATAATCAACTTTATGATATTTTCCACTAAAGGAATCTGTTGAAAATGAAAAGTAATAAATGTTGTGGATCCAATTGATAATTTGATATAACCTTGATGCTGTGTTTGTTTTAATAGGCTCCTCTTTATCAGTTGTTCTTCACATGGTTTCTCGAGGTACGAGATTATTAGGGCAAGAAGTGGAATAAGACAAATTTTCAACCCGAACAGTTTTAGGATCTTGTAGAAATTGATAAAAGTGGAATTATCAGAAGCTTTTATCTTTTTATTAACTGGTGCTATATATCAAATTTACGTGCATAAAAACATTTTAAAAGTGTCTTAGAGATCTTAGACTTTAACCTTTTGTTTTGACAAGACAAATTTTCAACCCTAAAAGTTTTAGGATCTTGCAGAAATTGATAAAAGTGGAATTATTGGAAGCTTTTATCTTTGCATTAACTGGTGCCATATATCAAACTTATGTGCATACAAACATTTTAAAAGTGTCTTAGACATCTTAGAGTTTAACCTTTTGTTTTGACAAGCATTTGATTGACATCCTGACTCCAAATAACTTGAAATAAGTCAACTTCCGTCGGCTGTATATTAGCAAGATTGTGCCTCACTTTGTATGGTCTCTAACTAGTGCTTGAACAGGTCAGGTTGGGTATGATTGATGGGACATTCAAACTGTGTAAAATTATCCGTGTTCTTGACTTCCCTTTTCATGCCTTACGTGTATTAAACTAGAAGGTACTTTACTTTTGATTTAGACATTGCTCAAATTCTTGTTAACAAATATATAAAAGGATATAAGTATTTGTGAACAACTGTCCTGCTTTTCATTTAATAGGCTCCAAGTTATTATTACTGATGCCAGACTGAGTGGAACTGTTATTATACTATGCTTTAATTACTAGTTGTAAGTCCCGGCATAAAAAAGAAACTGAGTAATAGATCAAGCATGGCTCAAATGAAATAAGGGATTTACTTGAGCTAGTTGACTTCAGGTAGTTTACCGCCCCATCCTGCTCAATCTCCAAATGGTTTGTATAACCAATTTGATTCTTGACATTTACAACTTAACCTGAAAATTATTGTCTTACTTAAGTGCAGGCTGGTTCTGAGGCTATCCCTTTCAGAAGTGCATTCAAAAATGTCATCTTTGGCAGGAGTTTTAGTTTAGATATTGAGATAACCCCTGGAGTAATTCAGAATAAGTTGGACCAAGATGGTAAGGCTTTTTCTATTTGAAGCTAAGGGTATTCCTTTGACATAATGTCTAATTTTGAAACTTTCATCTTATCTTGGACACTTGCAAAATGAATATTGTTAACAGATGCAATCGTTGTTCAATTCAAAATATGCTGCCCAAACATAGAAGAAGAAACTGCTGTAAGTCTCTTCTCCTAGATGTACTTCGAACATATATATGCTTCTATCTTTTTGCTTCAAAAACTTTGTTTATGATCTCTTTTTACTAGCTACTACTTGTGATTTTCTTTAATGCTGCAGATTTATGTGATTGGTAGCTCTTTGAAGCTGGGACACTGGAAGGTTCAAGATAGTCTTAAACTTAATTATGCTGGTGAATCACTTTGGCAAGCGAATTGTATCATGCGAATGGATGACTTTCCTATAAAATATCCTTTTGGGTGTTTCCTCTATAATATTTTGGGGCTTGTGCCTTCATTCATTATTCTGTATTTGGCTATTGTTTGTCTATGTTTGTGTACTCCTTAACAACTGCTCACGTATAAGTACAGTAAATATGGCAAGGCGGGAAACTTTTCTCTAGAAACAGGTCCAAATCGAGAACTCTTTGTTGACTTCTCAACCAATCAGGCAAAATATATTATCCTTTCAGATGGCATGATGCGAGTAAGTTTTTGAAACAGTTAATAGTTCTAGATAAACTTTCTTACGAATGAATAATGGCCTAAAATGAATGCTTCAAATCTGCTAATGTGTTCCATAAGGAAATGCCCTGGCGGGGTGCTGGCGTTGCAATTCCCATGTTCTCTATCAGATCAGAGGCCGATCTAGGAGCTGGAGAATTTCTTGATTTGAAGCTACTTGTAGACTGGGCTGTTGAGTCGGGCTTCCATTTAGTTCAGCTTTTACCAATCAATGATACATCAGTGAACAGGATGTGGTGGGATTCATATCCATACAGGTTGGTTATCATGTTTTCATATAAATCATAAATTACTATCTGAATCAAATAGTTTGCATTTTCTGCTATTCCTTCAGAAGAATTTTGTTCTACATATCTGTGACTTTTCACTTTTCTCACTGTTTAATCTTTTCCTTTTGGGTTTTCCTAAATTCTGCTGAAAATTGCGAGTAATTCAGGAGTACAGAATCAGTTTTTGTGTACTCCTGTTGGTTCAGATACGTAAAGTAATATCAGGTCTGAAAAATAAAACCAGAAATGTGGTTCATCTGTCCTAAATTACTCCTCTCATTTAACAGTCTATACACCACATTAGTTATTTTATATAGATGGAGACTATTAGTAACTTCAGTTGTGAAGCTGATGAAGTGATGACTCGAATAATAATGATAAAGAAATTCATATGAGGATTTAAATTGGTTATAGCTCTATATGGTGTCTTAAAATGTCTTCCTTTTCGTGTCTTCTTGGTTATGCAGCTCACTCTCAGTATGTGCATTGCACCCATTATATCTAAGAGTACAGGCACTTTCAGAAAATATCCCGGAAGATATCAAGGTGGTCATCATATCCTTTTTACTTGTTATATAACATAAATGATAGTATATTTGTGAAAATAAGGCTGAGTTAGTGAATTGTTATTTCTCAGCTCTATTAATCACTATATCTGTAAATCTTCAGTAGTTTCATAGTGACATAATATTCTATTTTTAATTCTATTTTTTCGTTGCTTTTTGCAGAAAGAGATACAGGAGGCAAGAGAACAGCTGGATGGAAAGGTGAAATTCCCCTTGTCTAATTACATTATATCATGCCAAACTCTATAAATAATATGTTATATAGATTCAGATAAGTTTATACTTAAAATAAGACCAAGAAATAATATTAGAGGGAAATGCTTGAAGGTCAGCAAAAATTTTAATGTATAAATCTTGTCAGCTTCAAGTCACGTGTTTCCTATATTTATATAAGCTGTGCCAATCTTCATTGCTACTACTGGTGCCAAATTAAACTACTAGTACTACAAATTCATTTTTTTGTTTGCAACTCATTCTCTCATCCCTTCCTTTTATCAGTGAAGATTTGCATTCGCAACCTGGTTTAGTCTTTCTTGCATTTTATAGTAAACTAGTATTATCCCCTTTGTCTTTTGTGAGGACTGATAATAACTAGAAACTTCTCTACCTTGTATACTACTATAGATTTTGAACCCTGCATACGTCAATGATGACCATAGAATCTCAATTGCGTGATTCTGTGCCGCTACAAAGTTCCCACATAAAATCTGAGGTTTAATTGGAAAAAACATTTAAGAGCTACTACTGATCTTTGTGGCCATTGAGTTCTTTGTTGACCCTTCTTTGGTCGTATTTTGACTGACCATCTTTTTGGGTGTGCTCGGCTCAGATTTTAGATGTGATGTAAACATATATATATCATATTTTGTATTTTCAACTATCTTAAAAATACATACATCATGAAGTCTGTAACGAACACAACTTAGAGGGTCATTAGGATGGAGGGAGTATTACCTGTATGCAGTTTTCCTCTGGAATAATTCTCTTTTACTATATTTTCAAAGTGACGAGGTTGTAGAGAAGTTGATGTCCAACATGACCGCATCATTTATTGTATCGTTTTGATCTGTGCAGGAAGTAGATTATGAGGCTACCATGGCTAAAAAGCTCTCAATTGCCAAGAAAATTTTTGATTTGGAGAAGGATATCATACTTAATTCGAGTACCTTCCAGAGTTTCCTTTCACAGAATGAGGTAGATCCATATTTACTATATTCAGAGTACTATTTTAAATTGTGTTACACTTTCTTTCCTTAATGCTATTAAATTCTAATTGTTATAGCTTCATTCAGTTGTA
This sequence comes from Panax notoginseng, assembly GCA_016801055.1. NCBI lineage: Eukaryota > Viridiplantae > Streptophyta > Magnoliopsida > Apiales > Araliaceae > Panax > Panax notoginseng. The sequence continues at coordinate 159,709,594 of CM029021.1, read as the reverse complement.
CCTTTCAGATATAAACTTCAAGCGCACAATTTTATTTTGGGGAGATTTTTACCTATTGCTTTTCTGAATGGGACAGGATTGGTTGAAACCTTATGCAGCTTTCTGTTTCATGCGTGATTTTTTTGATACATCAGATCATAGCCAATGGGGCCGCTTTTCTCATTTTTCACAAAACAAGGTAATGATGGATTCAATTTCCTTTTAGTTTGGTGGGAAAATGATTGTTCTTTTGAGTGATGTAAAGTAGTGATTAATTATCAAGTGTTACGATTAAGCCATTTGTTCAATTTTAAGGGATATTGTTCACTTGGCACGTAGTTCATGAAAAGGATTTTTTATAGGTAATTTGGCCCCAGGTATGGGTATTGAAACTAGTGACCTTGAGGTTATTCCTCAAGTTCTCAGCCTTTTCTGTTTCAGTTGAAATGAATGGCGAAGCCATTTCACATATTCCTTGGGTCTTTATTTATGGGTCTTTATTTAAGAAAAGAACTTGGCAAGACATAAATCTGTTTCCCAATATACCCTTTGAAAGGCATTGGTATATGAAAATGAGGTTCACGACATTTAAAGTTATATCTTTTTATCTTCTCATTCATAAGGGCAATATACTCAAATTGAAAAATCCTAGCATTGATATGTGGAATGGGTTCACTTATTAAGGGACATCTCAGAAAGAAAGGAAATCACTCAAAAACGGACTGAGGGAGTAATTGCTGATGGAGAGTTCAAGTACTTTGATAAGGAGCCTATTTTTTTATTTTTTTTTCTGGTCAGTAGATTTGATTGGGAAATTCATAATATGATTGCTTATCAAATCTACTTCGTCAAACAAACTTCTTAACAATTTTATTCCTCTTTTTTCAGCTTGAGAAACTTGTCTCGAAGGACAGCTTCCACTATGATATAATTTGCTTTCACTATTATATCCAATTCCATTTGCATTTACAAGTAAGTAAACTAGTGTTACCTCTACTCTGCAGCTCTGCCCTTTTCATAATAAACTCTCTTAAACAAAAGGACCTGTTGTCATGTTGTTTGGTAATGATAGTTACTGGAAGCTGCAGAATATGCAAGGAAGAAAGGAGTCGTGTTGAAAGGAGATCTCCCTATAGGTGTTGACCGAAATAGTGTGGATACCTGGGTGCATCCAAGTTTGTTTCGTATGAATACCTCTACCGGTGCACCTCCAGACTATTTTGACAAAAATGGGCAGAATTGGGGATTCCCCACTTACAACTGGGATGAGATGTCGAAAGACAACTATGCTTGGTGGCGTGCTCGTTTAACACAGGTTTGTCACTTCATACTGTGATTCCAAATCTTTCTTACTTTCCATATCTGAACATCAGATTCTCTTTATAACACTATATCTTTGTCAAATTTCATTTCATTTTCATGACAGATGGGAAAGTACTTCACAGCATACCGGATTGATCACATATTGGGTTTCTTTAGAATCTGGGAGCTTCCAGATCATGCAATGACAGGTCTGGTCGGCAAATTCCGCCCATCTATTCCTCTAAGTCAGGTATAGACCTTTTTAGTTCAGATGATTTTCCCCGTCCTTTTCATATAAAATAAGAATCGAGGTAAAATCTACTCTCTTAGAAGTAAAAAGTATTTCATGTTGTTTGATACGCAGTAAAAATATATTATTCGCCTTATTTTTTCAGGAAGAGCTTGAAAAAGAGGGAATATGGGATTTCGATCGATTGAGCCGTCCCTACATTCTGCAGGAAACTTTAAAGGTAAATTTGGTTCCTTGCAAAACCAAAAATGTTCACTGTCAAATCAGGGCTTCCTGAATATAATTTGGTCCGCTCTTTATTGAAGTATTTCTTACCCTTCTCCTTTAGTTTAACTTATTAACATCGTTTTTTTAATAATTAATTTAATTTCAGGAGATATTTGGACCTTCTTGGACTGTCATAGCTGCTAACTTTATGAATGAATATCAGAAGAATCATTACGAGGTGATTGTCATCGTTCATTGAAAGACATCCACTGTTCTGTACCTAACCTTCTATGGTGAATCATGACTGATCTGTGTTGTCTTTGTTCTTGGTTAGTTTGTGCCTGTAAATGATAGTGCTTTCTGGTTCACTATGGAGATTCATTGTTTTAGTAATTAGTATTTCCATCAATTGATTTCAAAAAGAATTAAGAGAGAAAATAATATTAGCACATCATTTGTAGTGACGTGTAGGAAGCTTTAAGATTTTATGTTGAAGAAAGCTAGTAAGACTTAAATATCAGAGAAGTTATGACACTATTCCTTGATTACCTAAAGGTCCGAGAAGTTGCCGTTTTGTTCCTGGATATGCTTCAAAAATGGTAACTTAATTGATCCAATTTGGAAAAATCAGTGTTGCATGTAAATAAATGTTGGCAAGTCCTTGATACTGGCCATTTGGATGAATTTGTTAGCTTCAAAAGCACGACTATTTCTCGATAAGGGTTTCTATCAAGGTTCGATTCAGCACTATGTATACACACCCTTCTGTGGCTATGTTAACTCTAGTACATAAAGGTATTATTAGCCCTTCCTTTAAGAAGATGATTATAGCCTACCATTTAGACTTTGTTCTGGTAAGTCTGAATAAGATTTGGAAGATCTAATATGAATCACTAATTTATGGAATGAATTTAGTACGAGTAATGAGCAAACAGTAGCATATTAAGCATGTTACATGGACTGGTCACTTAGAATAATTTGAACAGGGCCAATCTCTGCACCCATCTTGCAGATCATCATCTAGCCCCAATTTATTGATTTCTGCTGTGCTCATTAAACAACTTTGTGGTTTTAGGGAGATGAGGTTGGCGTTCTCTGAATGTGCTCATGATCACAGTTCCGATTCCCACCCCCAACCCCCAAACTAATGACCCCACCTTTTGATTCCAGACATCCATTTGCATCAATATCTGTGCTAAGTTTGTTTGCTTTAAATATATTATTACCTTAGCCACTTTTCCGTGGGGCCTAGAGCTCTTAAGTAATATATCTCTTCTCATGATCCGTATAGTTTAAGGAAGATTGCAACACAGAGAAAAAAATTGCTTCTATACTAAAGTCATGTGTTGAAAAGTCATTATTCTTGGAGAGTGAAGACAAACTACGGCGTGGCCTCTTTGATCTTCTTCAGGTACTTAATTTGTGTATAGAGTTAAAATTTACATCAATTTTGTACCTTCTCCAAGTCCCTATTTAGGGAAAAAAATTACTGCCTTGTATGTTTTGATATAAATTCCGGTATATTCTCTAGTAATTATTTTATAAACTATTTTATTGCAGAATATAGTACTCATCAGAGATCCAGAAGATCCAAAGAAATTCTACCCTCGTTTCAATCTTGAAGACACGTCGAGTTTCAAGGATTTAGATGAGCACAGGTATTTGCTAATCGATATATGAATATATTCGATTTTGGGAAATCAGCTTAATTTTTATGCCATCTTTAAAATGTAAAAAGATTCTTGCACGGCATTTCTATAGTTTTCTCTCTTTGTAAGGGAATGATACTACCATTTATCAGCTCATCTCTTATTCATTCTCCAATTTTACAGCAAAAATGTTTTGAAAAGACTCTACTATGACTACTATTTCCATCGGCAAGAAAGTCTCTGGCGTCAAAATGCTCTAAAAACTCTGCCAGCCCTTCTAAACTCATCAGATATGCTGGCTTGCGGAGAAGATCTAGGCCTTATTCCTTCTTGTGTTCATCCAGTATGTTCGTTCTATACTATTTTCCTATACCCTTTTTTTGTGCTTTCTAATTTGGTATCATATATAATTCATTTGGAGTTGGGAAGTTTGATAGACCATTTAATGCAGGTTATGCAAGAACTGGGTCTAATAGGATTACGCATTCAACGTATGCCAAGTGAACCAGGATTGGAGTTTGGTATTCCTTCTCAATATGGCTACATGACGGTAAGTAAACTCTTTTCCATTTGTGGTGACTTAGTTGCTATTCTTGTGCATGATATATGGTAGACTTTTCATGGTGTCTGTTAACTCCACTGTTGCAATACAAACATCACTCAAGATATAGGTGCATCATTGTTGATAACAGTGAAAAACAATTCCTGAAAAGATCTGGCCAGTTCCTGAATTGCCTTTTTTATAAATGAAATTCTGGAAAGTCAGGTGAGGGTGTAGGTATTTTATTTACGTAAATTTGACGCTGAAGGAGCTCAACGTAAATATGTTTTATAGTATCCTACAGTGTAATAAAGGAAAAACACTAGGAGTGAGAGAGCGCTCAAATGACTGCCTTTTTCTGTTAATTATGATTGTTACACTGGGCATGAGGACTGGAGGGAGCACAGAACAGGCTAAGAGAGAGTCTGAGTTTGTTACGCTTGTTTATTTTAACCTCTTTTCTTCCAGAAGACTTGGTGTTCTCTTATCGTTCTCTTACGTAAAAATAGAAAAAAGAAAGAAAAACAGTGGTTTCTAATAGTGTTTTTTGTTCCATAAATCATGAATAATTTGTTTGTGATAATGGTATAACTAATCAAGTACACTTAATCAGGTATGTGCTCCATCATGCCATGATTGCTCCACTTTGCGTGCTTGGTGGGAAGAAGATGAAGAAAGAAGATGTAAATTTTTCAAAATTATGATGGGGTCTGACAAGTTGCCACCTAGTCAGTGTGTTCCTGAAATTGCATATTTTGTCCTGCGGCAGCATGTTGAAGCTCCATCAATGTGGGCGATCTTCCCTCTTCAGGTATTGTGACTTATACAGTATTTGTTTGCCACTTCGTCTAAGTTATTCTCACACTAGTAAGTGCTCAAATAATCAATTAAGTTGACCAAAACTTTTGCATGGGTGCTCTACCCATGTCTGGAGATACAAGTGCACAATGACAACCTGAACACTCTGGACTGTTGTCTGACTCATTTTTCTTTTATCCACCTTCTGGAAACAAAAAGAGAGTTTAGGAACTTGGTGGACTTCCAAGATATGACTAAAAGCAGATAAAGATTAAGTCTATTAAACACAAGAAAAAAGAGGGACACAACCAAAAAAGGGATTTATTAGAGGCATATAGCCCATTTATCATACTAAAAAGGAAGGTATAATTCAAAAGAAATTCAATTAAAAGGAACTTGTAAAAAAAGGGAAAAGGAAGAATAAACTCAATAAAGATGTCCAAGCTCGCAGAGAGAGAGGAGTGTTTGTTATCAGTTATATATGTATTTATGCACACATAATTCCTACCATGACCAGTGTGTTGAAGTTTTGCTTTCAAAGATATATCCCATTGATGCGTTGTTTGTCTCATGTCTGAGTTCATGCAAAATAGATCTGCCATGCTTCACGATAATTGCATTACAATAGATCTGAGTTCATTTTCTCTCAAGCTATTTTTGTTGTGAACTGTTTCCTTTATTCCATTTGAGTGAGTGCCTGTATAATATTAATCCTATGGTTTTATCATTTTGGTTTATTTTCTTGTTAAACCATGAAGGTGCATAAAGTCGTATTTAACTACTTGCTACTTTAGACCAAATTGAGCAGAACATTTAGTTTGTAATTTTTCTTGTTAAATTACTTATATGCATCTCTTGGTGTTCAATATGCATGTTTATTATTATACAATGTCTATTCTTGTATAACAAACCAGGTTTATATATTGATCAGGATCTGTTGGCATTGAAAGTTGAATACACGACAAGACCTGCAGTAGAGGAGACGATCAACGATCCAACAAATCCAAAGCATTACTGGAGATTCCGTGAGTATATGTGTTTATTCTTTCCTTCTCCATTCCCAGCGTGAGCAACCCTGGCCCTTTCTCTGGATTCTGTGACAATTAAGTAGAAAAGTAGCATATCAATGTAATAATGAGAAAAAGAAAAAGGGCAGTCCAATTTTGATATATTAATTTACGTGACTTTGCAGAGGAGGAATCTTTTATTTTTAGTTGACGATGTTGCTAAATTGTTACTTTTTTTGTGGGTGGTACTTTGGACTCAGGTGTACACGTGACATTGGAGTCCTTGCTGAAAGATAAAGAACTTACAAAAACTATCAAAGATCTTGTCCGTGGGAGCGGAAGATCATATCCTCCTACAGGAAAAGTTGAAGGACAAGATGCATGTGTAATTTCAGAGAAGCAGCAAATAGGTGGCGGGCAGGACAAGCTTCCTCTTGCAACTCAACTAAACGGAGTATCTGAAACCAAAAGCATAGCAGTCTTATAAGCTAGATAGATAACAACACACTTTGCTTACACGCACGCACAATGGTGAAGCTAAGTTGCCAGAATCCTTTTGCATATTGCACTCTATCTGACATGACAGACGGTCATATATAACTAAAGTGAAGGGAATAATTACAGATTAGTTTAATGCAAGGAAATAAAACATCATCTGTTCTGTTCTGTTCAGTTATTACATTATATTTCCACTAATTACTTTCCTTTACATGCTTTTACATCTGTATGGTATGGTCGGAAGGACTGAAATCAAATTTAACTTTGAAAGTTTCCCCTTGTCACAATTTTTTCTTTCCTCTTTTATCCTTACAAGTTTAATTATATTATTATTTTGTCTTTTTAATATTAATATGTTTTATTCTTTTGTTTAGTCCGAATTTCTATTTAATGTACCCTCGCATAATTTACATACGCCACGCGCGGGGATGATGATATTCCAAACCTGAATTACAAAGTTGTAGTTACCTGTAAAAAACAACAACATAAAACTTGTCATAAGGTAACCTACGCGGCTATGCCTGAATCAAGTGTGTGCATGTATATTTCAAAATCTTTATCATATTTTAAGCACCAATCACAAATTGAGTAAATTAGTCTAAGAAGAGGGAGGCTTCTACCATGCACAATGAACGGATCTCCGCAAGACACTTGTATCCATCTACTAAAATTAGGGATTATATATCCAGATATTTATATATTTTGCATTTCAAATTCTTCTTCATTCAACTAATTTATCTATATATATATATATACACATAATTGGCGGAGAAATATTCAAAGGACAGCCCATTGGTTGAATGACAGTAGCGTATGTGGCATGATTCAATTGGTGCGTAACAGAATAGTAATGGAGATGGAAAAGCTCCCTTAATTAGAAAGTTGTTAGCGAAGACATCGGGTGTGACGGTTAGTTAAAGTGGTAGAGAAAGAAAGAGAGATTAAAAGGGAGAGATGCTTCCCCAGAACGAGGGGGGTCCGTACAATTTTTATTTATAATAATATAGAAAAGAGGAGGAGGAGGAGGAGGGGGAATTGTCTTCATTTGAAACTATTCGGTGACGGATTTGTTCGCTCTCGCGCTCACCCGTTGCCGTTCGTCTCCCTGAATGCCTAACCAGTATTCAGGGTACGTACGTTCAAATCACTTGTTTAATTATTGAAAATTAATTATATATCTTCTCCTTTTATGTAATCTTATAATTTGTCGTAAATTAAATTATCATAGAATTAATTAATACCCATTAATTAGCTTGGTAGCTTTAGAAATGTTAATTATCAAACTTATATTATATACAGGTACGGTATATTATATTCTGCATGCATGCATGACAAATGAGATATTATATTTAGCTAACCAGTATTTCTTCTTTTCTTTTGCATGCAGTCAATTGGGACAATCTTTCTAGCGGAGGAGGAGAGAGGGAATTATAGGATCGATGGTACGTGTATTTAATTCATATATAAGATCATCATTCATCTTCTTTTATACAATTGTAAGATCGATCTCAACAAATATGTCCTAATTAAATTATTGCTCACTAATAATATCTTTTAGGTGGTCGGATATTTGAAAAATGGCGCTTGCCGTTGAGATTATCAATCTTGTAGCTAGTATTTGCCAATTTTCATCGGTAAGAATTTCTCTTCTTTCTTGAGATTATAAATAACAGAGTATATGCATGCGTTGCCGTTGATTAAGAATTTCGAATGACATGAATAAATATCTACATTCAAAGTTTACCTTTTATTACTTTTCTCCTCTCTCGCCGGACAGACAGACTGACTTGCAACCTGCAGGTCTGTAAAAATAAAATACAAAAATTTATAAGAAATCTATAATATTAAAAACATACATTTAAGTATACATATATTTTGAAATATACAACTTGCTTCTGAATTTCGCTTACTTTTGAATTTGCAGACATGTTAAGGCTAATTTTCCAGGGAAAGACTTGACCCCTCTAAGGACTTCAATTATAAGAAAATAAAAAAGAGGACCTGCTAAGACTTGGTATGCATTGCACGCAGCCATTCTCATCCTGCATGAAATATTTCAAGATGGCTGTAGCTATTAATCATCAACATCATGAATTCAAGCCCTTTGTCCGACCCCCAAGATGCAAACGCCAATCTTACTCTCACTTTGATCAAACCATGCTTGATTTCGCCCAAACCAATCTCTCTCACTCCATTAAACATGCCTTTGAACTCACTAATCTCCACAAAAGTTCATCCACTCCATGCCTATCCCATGTCGGGGAAGATTCTGATGCTAATCCAAGGGTTGAAATCATTGGTGGCCATGGAGCACCAAAGGTTCGTGCTCTTGTTGTCGAGGTAGCCATAGCTATGGCCTCTGGTTTAAACCTTGAACTAGTGTCAAGTGGGCTAGGCGGAGCCTACTTTATGCATGCACGAAATGGGCACACCATTGCAGTGGTGAAGCCAATAGATGAAGAACCTTTAGCATTTAACAATCCAAAAGGCTTTGCTGGTCGGATGCTAGGCCAACCGGGCATGAAACGCTCCATTAGGGTCGGCGAAACTGGCATTCGTGAATTAGCAGCTTATCTTCTTGACCATGATGGCTTCACGGGTGTCCCTCCAACCGCATTAGTGAAAATCTCTCATGTTACATTCCATGTTAATAATTCAGAGTCCACCATATTAGCTCCACCTTATAAAATTGCTTCGCTTCAACATTTTGTAGACCATGATTCAGATGCTGGGGACTTGGGTCCTTCAGGCTTTTCGGTCACTTCAGTCCATCGAATTGGGATACTAGATGTCAGAATATTGAACCTTGATAGGCATGCCGGCAACATACTTGTGAAGCACGGGCAAGAGAGCTACGCAGTTGGGGCAGCTGAGCTGGTGCCCATAGATCATGGGCTTTGCTTACCAGAATCACTGGATGATCCATATTTTGAATGGTTGCATTGGCCTCAAGCTTCAATACCATTTTCAGAGTCTGCAGTTGAGTATATATCTAAACTTGATCCGTTCAAAGATGCAGAGATTCTAAGGACTAGGATTCCTTCTATAAGGGAATCTTCTCTCCGGGTTCTGGTGGTGTGTACCATTTTCTTGAAACGTGCTACTGCTGCTGGGCTCTGTCTAGCTGATATAGGTGAGATGATGACTCGGGAATTTTGTGGAGATGAAGAAAATCTGAGTGTGTTAGAGAATCTTTGCGCAACTGCTAAGGCTGGCTTAAGTACAACTAAAAGCGAGGATGAGTCTGATACCGGTAATGAAGAAAAAGAAGATATGGGAATGTTTCAATTTGACTGTGAATGTGAAGATGGCTTGAATCATGTATGCAGTGTTCCTCAACTCTTAAAGACCTCTCCGGGGATAGTTAAGCCGCCAAAAATTCCAAGATATTCATCTGAAAGGATAATAAGAAGATTTCATTACTCGATGTCTTCGTTGCAAGATGAATGTCATGACAACAAAACTGATGATTATGATTCAAATGAGGCCTTGGAGGATAGCGTTGGCGGTGCTGACAGCAGTAGTGGTACTGACAGTAATCAAAATATAGGAGGGATTTTAAGGAGCATGAGCTTCGCAGTTCACAATCATAACCATGAAAGTGGAGGAATTTCTTTTGGGGAAATGAAGGAGGAGGAATGGGAGTTGTTCTTGGAGAGTTTTGAAGAACTTCTGCCTGAAGCATTCGACGGAAGAAAAAACATGGGACTCTCGAAGCAAAGGTTGGGAACTTCTTGCGAATTCTAAAGAAAAAGTTTGGGACTGACTATTAAAAACAACATAATAGCATGTATGTATCTAGTACGATCGAGTAAATGTGTACATTATTTTGCCAAAATTACTACGCATAGGAAGTCGATTAGTAGTTGTTTGGAGCATGGATGGAAAAGTGATTGGCAAGTCTCCATCCTTTCCACCATCTCACTTACTTGTGATCAATTCCTTAATTTCTTTCCCCCTCTTCCCTTCTCTATATATATCAAAGTTGTATGTATACAGGTGTATAGTTTATGTTTCTTGAACATGATATTTGTAAAGGTTTAATGGAAATTTCAGACTGTTAATAGTGATTTTATTCAAGTAAAATTCTTGTCAGCCACACATACATACATACATATTGCGATAACACAGGACTGTACGTGGCTTTAGTTGTACGTACTAGCTAGCCAGCCTTATATTTATGCGCCTCACTCCATCCAGCAACAAATGTGTTGTAACTTTCGGAATAATGCAACTCAATGTTACAAGCACAAACTACAGAAATATATATTGCTACACAACTAATTTTCGATCTATTCCTGTTACAAGTGTCCCATTTGATTTTCTACGTACGTACCTTTTTACTCCTCCTATTAAAGTTTGCCAACCCACACAAACATAATTTTTTTTTTTGCACTCTAAATTCTTCCATTTGCATGCGCTCCATTGTAGAACAAAATTAAGAAATTTCGAACGCAAACTTGTAATATTTAAAGCAAAGCTTCTTTGACAGTTGACACCTAGGTATAGGTAACAAAATTTCAAATTCCAAATGGGCGCTTATTTTGACTTTTTCAAATTAAAAATTAATAAGATTAATTTCGATTAAGTTTTGAGTATTTCGTGTTAGTTCACAATTATTATATTAACTATAAAATAATTTAAAAAATCAAAACATATCTCTAATTTGAAATCTAATTTTGGAACCGAACTTGGCTAATTGTTGAGAAATTAAATTCTTTAAGCATGTATGGAAGGATTCTTTCTTATTTAGAACCCATGCTGAATTCGGTCAACCGGTGAATTTTAATTGGTCTCGAACCTATCTTATGCATCTTACTTTTAGAAGGACAATAAACCAAGGACTTGATGGTAATTATGATCGTACCTTATATATAAAATAGATAAAAATCTTGTTTACACACACAAACTGTGTGTAGACCTTTTTATTCCTCTGCCCGTGACACTGCCCTGACCAAAGATGGCGGAGGTTAAGACAGAAGAAACCCTGGTCGTCACGTGCTCCATTCCCGGGAAGACCTCAGATTCCGGCGAAGATCCGCCGATCTCCGCCACTAAAACCGGCAGAGAGAAGCCCGAGAAGAACGACGCCGAGGCGTTTAGACAGACAAAGAGGAGGAAGAATTGTCCGAGTGCTCTTGAGAAGTTTGAAGTTAGCGCCAATTCGGCGTGCAATTCGAGCTTTTCATTCACTTTCGACACAAATTCCCAAGCTACTACACTTCAGTTCACTCCCAAATTTGGTTCATTCAAATTAGTTGAACCACCGGCGGCGGAGGAGGCGGCGGCTTGTATACAGATTCCGGCGAGGGAAAACAAAGAAGAAGAGTCTCAGCTGAGGGAAGTGTTGAGTTCAGCTGATGTGATGAGAAATGGCGATTGATTTGTTTTTATGCGTTGAAATATCATTGGTTAAAGAGAGAAAAACAGCTCAACATATTCGTTCGAGATGGAGCCAAATGAGTGGCAGGGAAGGAAGGAAGGAAAATGATCATCAAATTGGCTTGTAATTAACTTTAGCTTGTACTAGTACTAATAAGATCATCATCAGCTTTTGAAGCTCAATTAATTGGGTTTTAATTTATGTGTTTAAAGAATTAATTAATTAAAATAAAACATGCTTGCTTTTACCTACCTACGGCTACCTGTTATATTTTCCCTAGCTCGTACGCTCCCTGAATAGGACATAACATAAATAAGATCATTCATTCATGTCAACTTTGATCAACAATACTTGTTTAAACTCTTTTTATATATATATATATATATATATATATATATATATATATGACATAATTAATTACGTGTCCAAGTGGAATAGAATTTTTTAGTACAAATAATATTATTCATATGGAGAAACTTAATAATCATAACATTAAAAAGTTAATTACTATATAATTTCCAAAGGCTCGATCAAAATTAGTATTAATCTTAGAGCTAGCTAGCATTAAAATCAATCTTGGCTTCGGTTTAGAATTCAAACTCTTTGAACCCTCCTATTTTTTAGTTTTCATTTTCTTAATTACGTACTACGTATAATTAAATTGTAAAGTTAACTCAAAAAAGGAAAAAGAAGAAGAAGGAGAGGAAGCCTATGTGGGGACCGCCATTGAGTTGCACGTGCACACTAGTGTAATCTAATCCTTGTGTTCTAATTTCGTGATAGCTGAGCTGTTGATTAATGGGTTCCACGTGCAAGCAAATGTTCCATTTATACGAATGCAGTTCATGTAATTAATGAATACTAATAATCCTGTTTCATAGAGGAAAATAGCCATACAAAATTGGAACCCATTCGGCCATTCCCATATTTAACCAATGCCGTGTAATATATTAGGGAGCAAAATTTATTAGTATTATTAAAAATTTCAATTAGTATGTTTTAGTCAAACTTTGACTCTGAAAGTCTCTACTATACTATTAGACTTGGTATACGGGTCGGGTGAGTGACGGGCCAGGTCAAAAGCGAACGGGCTAAAAAGGTCCGAGTTTTGTTAGGCTAAAATTTTGCAGTTAAAGTTCGGCCCATGGCGGGCGGGCGGGCGGGAGGGCTGGCGAGCGGACCGAGACCAATTCGTGCTTATTTTATGCTATTTTTTTTATTTGGTCCAAACGGGACGGACAAATGGCGGACCGGGACAAAAACGGACGGGCAAAAACGTACGAGACATCTTGTTTTGTAAGGGATATGGGGTACCAACTGAGGCATGGGGTATCCACAAACTTTAAATGCATAAAAAATATATATTCTAGTAAAAAAGTCAGATGTCAAATGAAACTCATTTTATTGAGGAAGGATTACATACTGCAAAAATCATGCACTAGTTTTAGACCATGGTTTTACATTTGCAGCATCAAAGTGATTTATTAAATATTGTTAGGGTGAAATTGTCTCACTACGTATTATTAATAAGTTTTATAATTTTTTTTTATAACAATTGGTTATAATAAATTAATGTTGCGTTTGTGGTGGTCTACAAAAAAAAAATATATATATATGTATATGTAATAGGGTCTTTGTATTCGGCTCAATCCTTTTGATAAAAGATTGTGAGTTTAATTGCAATTCAATTAAGAAAATGAACGCTAATTATTGGATTACAAAGTGTACAAGAATGACAATAACAGAGTTTCTCTTATTTGTATTAACCGTTGTTTCTGGTTCTCATGTAGTTGGATCCTCCAGAACCACAAGAATCCTTAGTTAGAATGAGATTTCAACTTAGTACCTTTTAAATGAGATTTTGAGAAAAGTTGCTCTTTGGAGAGCACCTGTAGAAGACCCCTAGTGGTTGTTTTGAGAATTTCTTCATTGATGTTCCACGTTTGACCACGACGATGGGTTGTTGCGACAGGTAGAGCAGAATGCGCCCCATTTCCTCCCAATGAGATAATTTATCCTGTGGCGCCCTCAAAATTAGGTATACATCACCCATCTTGGGTCGTCAGATACATAATACAGAATACAAATACAACTTACTAATACAACTGTCGTGTACAAGATGACAAAACATAAACTGTGAGTTTGAATACAAATATTATCTTCTAGAGAGTATTCATACTCAAAAGGAGTCCTCATTACATTTATTAACACACTATTACATAGAATAGTGAGGACTACTAACTAATACTATCATTCGAACCATCACTCCGTTCCCCGACTTGCCCCAGCTACGTTCTCATTTCCTGAAGAGAACAGTGAAAGAAAGGGTGAGCTCAACTAGCCCAGTAAAAAATGTGACGCCCCCAGAATAGGTATACAACACCCATTCTGAGTCGCCAAATACATGGTACAGAAAGCAAACTACAACTTCAATAATACAATTGTCGTGCAAAATACGACAACACATACTGTGAGTTTAAATACAAATATTGTCTTCTAGACAATATCCACACTCAAATAAATCATCATTACAATTATTCAAACACTATTTTACAGAAATAGTGAGGACTGCTAATACATCTTTCTAGAACCATTACTCCATACCCCGACTAGATCCTGCTATGTTCTCACCTCCTGAGAAGAAAAATGGAACAAAAAGGAAAAGGGTGAGCTCAACTAGCCCAGTAAAGAATATTATGACTAAGATAATATACAACAAATTATCGTTAGTCTTCAACAGGGAAAAATCTGATAAAATATAATCGACAACAAGTTTTAGATCAACAACTGCAGCGGAAACAACAAACCATTAGAAGAGTCAAGTAGAGAAAGAATTCTACTATCTTCTAAGATTTAAAAGTCCATCATCAATATTTTATCCCTGTAACATCAATTAATAATCATCTTTAACCAAATATTCATCTTTGCACTACAGGCCAAAGATATTCATTTGTATCATCAGTCGGTCATGTTCATCTCAACACCTGTTCATCTTTGCACTACAGGCCAAAGATATTCATCAAGTAATTATACATCTTTGCACTACAGGCCAAAGATATTCATTTGTATCATCATTTAGGACTGAGGATGATGAAAAATATCTTAAAGAGAACGAATCCAATGAGACAGAAGGACAAATAGTAGGGATTCGTATAACAGTTTATCCAAGATCAATAATACTTCATAATAATCAATTGTGAAGCAGAATTCAAAAATAAAGATCAAAACATGGATACAATCAAAGATAGTAACCATAATAGACATCTTGGACAAAAAGGAAAAATTTTATTTTTCGGTGAATAGTGCCGTATTCGTGAATAGTGCCGTATACGTGAATAGTGCCGTATACATGAATAGTAACCCCGACACAAAAAGTTCCAAATTTGATAAAAAGTTCATATCAATATTTCAGCATAATGATATTGAAGAAAATAATATCATTAAGAAGAAAATAATATCCCTTACCTCAAAATATCAGTACTTCTGGTCGGAATACCGGTATAAGGCTGAAAGAAACTTGCTCTGATGAATAGAAACTCTCAAAGTATCTAAATACTCACAAAATACACTCAATAATCTAGAGAGAGAAAGAGAGAAAACTTGTTTCTGGTGTAATTTTCAATTCTAACTTAGCCCTCTATTTATAGGAAAATTTTGGTAGGTTTGACCTGCAACCTGATGGCTTTACCTGCTACTATTCCCACCTACCACATTTGAAATATAATTCAGCACATTTCTTCACCAACCATAAGTGGGGCCCACCAATTCTAGAATTTTCCACCAAAATGATAAACTCCGAAAATTCAACAATTTCTGAACCAGTCATCTTGTAAAATTCATAATAAATCATACGTTCATTTTTAACGGTTCAAAATTTGTGGACATATACTCAACTTATATATGTATAACATATCCAAAAATTACCACGATCCAACGGTCGGATTAAAAATTATAACACCCGCAATATTTCTCAAAAACCCTGATTTGATTTTTTAATACCTCCATTCCGATAAAAATACTGATAAAACACCTCAACATTAACTCCTTCATTTTTAACCACAAAAATATATCCCTCATTTATATCCACATAAAATAAATATTTCCTTATCATATGAATCAATAATTAATTATTCACAAATAATATTACAGAATCACATTTATGACAACCAGGCCGTTCCCAGGAAAGAGGGGGCTTTCCAATAAGGATTTCTCCTTACTGGCGCGCAATTAGATGACCAAACCTCTCCTTAGACAGAACTTTCTAGACATTGCCAATAATGTTATCTAATAATATTATTCAAATAATATGAATTATTGATCTGATAAATGAAAATACTGTGCAGCAATAATTATTGAAACAACAATAATATAAAATATCAATGCAGCAATTATTGAACCAATAAAATAAAATATTGAACAGTAATCACTGTAACAATTATTGAGTAGTGCCTTCTTACGTACGAATCAATAATTCAACTATACTGTGCAATCCGTGTGCTACTATGCAACCACGCGTTATTACTGTATTTTTAACCACCGGGTATTTAAACAGTGTTAACGGTAACAACTACGCCATTATTAATAAACAACTTATACTTGTCGTTTTCTTCATCCAATCGCTTTCCGTTATGGGGCCCACACAAGGCTGCGTCGTCGTACGAATATTCCCCGACAGCAAGAATATTCCACGACCAACCGAATATTCACCGACCAAAAATAAATATTTTATAACCACTTGCTTATTTTGCAAAATTTGCACATTTCACCCATAACCAAAGTATTATATCAAATTAACCCCTTATTATTCACAATAATATTTAGAGAAAATTTAATTTTATTCATTAATAAGTTGGGGTCTTACAACCTCCCCTCCTTATGAAATTTCGTCCTCGAAATTGACGTACGTACCTGATATTTCAAAAAGGTGAGGATACCTCGCTTTCATTTCTGATTCCAACTCCCAGGTCATTTCTTCAATAGCATGGTTTCTCCACAAAACCTTAACTTGTGGTATAACCTTCGTGCGTAGGACATGCTCTTTCCTATCCAAGATCTTAACAGGTACCTCCTCGTACGTTAAATCTTCAGCTATCTCGTCTGGTTCTAACTCAATAATGTGGTTCGGGTCTTTAACATATTTACGAAGCATAGATATGTGAAAAACATTATGAACACGAGACATGCTTGGAGGTAATGCGAGTCTATATGCCACATTTCCTATTAGCTCAAGAATCTCAAATGGACGACCAAATCTTGGATTGAGCTTTCCTCTCTTCCCAAATCTTGTAACTCCCTTCCATGGTGCAACACGTAACAATACATGATCCCCAATATTAAATTCCACGTCCTTCCGATGAAGATCCGCATAACTCTTTTGTCGATCCTGTGCCGTTTGTATACGTTGTCGAATCGTTTGGATCTTCTCTGTAGTAATGCGTACCAATTCTGGTCCCAACAATGTTGCTTCACCCACCTCGTCCCAGCATACTGGAGAACGATATTTTCTTCCATACAACGCCTCAAATGGAGCCATACCTATGCTCGCCTGATAACTGTTGTTGTAGGAGAATTCCACCAATGGTAGGTACTTATCCCAACTCCCTTTGAGATCTAAGACACAAAGTCTTAATAAATCTTCAAGAGTTTGAATAGTCCTCTCTGATTGTCCGTCCGTTTGAGGATGGTATGCTGAACTGAATCGTAAATCCGTGCCCATAGCTTTCTGCAAGCTAACCCAAAATCGTGAAGTGAATCTTGGGTCACGATCCGAAACTATGGATACTGGCATGCCATGCAATCTCACAATCTCGTTCACGTACATACTAGCAAGACGTTCAAGGGAATAAGTCTCACGTATCGGCAAGAAATGAGCGGACTTGGTTAATCTATCAACAATAACCCAAATCGCATCTATGCCTTGAGAAACCTTGGGAAGACCCGTAACAAAATCCATAGTAATGTGTTCCCACTTCCATTTCGGAATCTCAAGTGGTTGCAATGGACCCTTTGGTACTTGATGCTCCGCTTTTACACGTTGACAAGTTAAACATCTCGAGATAAACTCCGCGATCTCTCTTTTCATATTGCTCCACCAAAATGTATATCGAAGATCGTGATACATTTTGGTACTCCCAGGATGGATTGCAAACGGTGTGTTGTGTGCCTCCATCATTATTCTATGCTTCAAGTCAAAATCGTTAGGAACACAAAGTCTGGAGTTGACTCGAAGTATTCCTTCTTCATCGATTCTTGCTTCTGGAATAGCACCTTCTTGCACTTTCTTCTTCATACGCATCAGCTCTATATCCGTAGCTTGAGCAGCTTTAACTTTATCGATTAAAGTCGGTTCTACTCGTATATTTGATATCATCATGTGGGTACTTGGAGCCTTCATCTCTATCTCCATCCTTTGCAAGTCATACAAAATGGGCCTTTGTGTTAAAAACATTGCACTCGTACCCGCATATGATCTTCTACTCAATGCGTCAGCTACTACGTTTGCTTTTCCAGGATGGTATTGGATGGTATGATCGTAATCTTTCAACAGCTCAAGCCAACGTCGTTGCCGCATGTTGAGTTCCTTTTGGGTGAAGAAATATTTGAGGCTTTTATGATCTGTATAGATCTCCACTTTCTCCCCATAAAGGTAGTGTCTCCAGATCTTCAACGCAAAAACGACTGCTGCCAACTCCAAATCATGAGTAGGATAATTCCTCTCATATTCTTTGAGTTGTCGTGAGGCATAGGCTATGACTTTCCCATGTTGCATGAGAACACATCCTAACCCTTTGCCTGAAGCATCGCTGTAGATAACAAATCCATCCGAACCAGATGGTATTGTCAAAACAGGTGCCGAAATGAGTCTCCTCTTGAGTTCTTGAAAACTCTTCTCGCATTCCTCACTCCATACGAATTTTGTATCTTTCCGAGTCAGCTGAGTTAACGGAGTAGCGATTCGAGAAAATCCTTCCACAAATCTCCGATAATAACCAGCTAAGCCCAGAAAGCTACGTACTTCGGTTACCGACTTCGGTTGCTCCCAACTTTGTATGGCTTCAATCTTCGCCGGGTCGACAGATACTCCATGTTTTGACACCACGTGCCCAAGGAATGCTACTTCCTCAAGCCAGAACTCGCATTTCTTCATTTTGGCATATAGCTTGTTTTCACGAAGCCTTTGCAGTACCAGCTTCAAATGGCGCTCATGATCTTCACGGCTTTTGGAATAGATGAGGATGTCATCAATAAAGACAACAACGAACTGATCCAAATATTCTTTGAATACACGGTTCATCATATCCATGAAGGCAGCAGGAGCATTAGTCAATCCAAAAGACATTACTAAGAATTCATAATGCCCGTACCGAGTTCTGAAGGCAGTCTTTGGAATATCCTCAGTTTTAATCTTCAGCTGATGATATCCAGAACGAAGATCGATCTTTGAAAAGAATTGTGCTCCTTGCAACTGGTCAAACAGGTCATCAATGCGAGGTAGCGGATACCTATTCTTGATGGTGACATGGTTCAATTCTCGATAGTCAATACAAAGTCGCATACTCCCGTCTTTCTTCTTTACGAATAAAACAGGAGCACCCCAAGGAGACGTACTAGGACGAATAAAACCGATGTCCAACAACTCCTGTAGTTGGACTTTTAACTCCTGAAGTTCAATAGGAGCCATTCGATATGGGGTTTTAGAAATGGGCTTTGTACCGGGTTCAAGGTCAATAAAGAATTCAATTTCTCGTTCCGGGGGTAGACCGGGAAGTTCTTCAGGAAATACATCGGAAAATTCTCTAACAATAGAAATATTATTCAAATCTGACTTGTCTTTGTTCAAATCCATAACATGGGCTAAGAAAGCTTGACATCCGTTTTTCAATAAACGAATAGCTTTGTGGCTCGATATGACAGTGACTGATTTTAGTGGTTTAGTAGTTTGAATTCGTATGACAGGTTGGTTAGGAATATGAAAACTAACAACCTTACGAAAACAATCAATTTTAGCATGATGAGTGGTTAACCAATCAATTCCTAAAATCACATCAAAAGCAAGTATCTTTAAAGAGATAAGATCAACAGGTAATGTGATTGTGCCAACTTGGATCATGCAAGATTTATAAACTGTAGATGTAACGAAGGTTTCACCCAACGGAGTTTCAACAGATAAGTTAAAGTCCAATTTCTTCGGAGTCAAGTTTAAACGTTGAGCACAAGCAGGAGAGATAAAAGAATGGGTAGAACCGGTATCTAGTAAAGTATAAACTTCGCAAGAATTCAAGATTAGCTTACCCGTGATCACCTCGTTCGGGTTTCTCACGTTTTGGCCAGTAACGACAAACGCTCTTCCAGGAACCGCTGATTTCGCCTTATCCGGGACAGCCCTTGGAATCACCACTCCCGCTGAACTTGGTTTCGTTATAGTACAATCTCGAGCGATGTGGCCTTCCTTCCCACAGTTGTAACACACCTTGGATTGTTGTGGACAGTTTGGGCTGATATGTCCCTCTTTCCCGCATTTGTAACATCTAACTGGCGGTCGTTCTCCTCCCCTAAAATTTGTTGTTGGTGCTGGTGCTGGTGCTGATGTCTTTCCGTCATTGTTGAATCTCCTCTTTCTAAAATTTCCACTTGACTCACCTCTCCTATTATCATGGCCACGATGACCACCCGAGTGGTTACCGCCTTTGTTCGTATTTTTCCCTCCTCGTTGGTTATCATCGCTCTGATGATTGCTGTCACCGGTATGACCCTGGTTGTGGTCCCTCGGTTGAGTATACTCATTATCTCTCTCTAATAATTGGGCCCTGTTGACAACGTCTGAATACAGAGAAAATTTATGAGAGATAAGGTATTGACGAATCTCAGGTTTTAAACCTCTCAGAAACATCCGCGTCATTCGTTCCTCATTTTCGACCAAATGAGGTGCAAACCTGGATAACTCTGCAAACTTCGCCTCGTACTGGGACACCGTCATGTTGTTTTGTTCCAGTCTAATAAACTCAACCTCCTTCATATGACGAATACTTTCGGGAAAGTACTTGTCATTGAACAGTTTTTGAAATGTTTCCCAGGACATGTTGAGTGCGTCAGGCTGGGTACGCTTCACAGACTCCCACCAGTAGTCTGCCTCACCGCGGAACATAAATGTGGCGAATGGAACCTTCTGTTCCTCCGTGCATCCCAAGACATCAAATATCTTGGTAATTTGCTTGACCCACGTTTCCGCCATGATCGGATCCGGCTTTCCCTTAAATTCTGGTGGTCCCAATTCTTTGAACTGCTTAGCTGTGACAAACCGCGCGTTGTTATCATTTCCACCCGTATTCTGCACACGAGTCTTCCTCGTCTGATTTTGCATGAACTGCAAAAAGCTCCTAAACATTCCATCATTCATCGTTTGCTCGGTAACGTTGTTTACAGGAGGAATATTGCCTTCCTGTTGCACGTTCCCCTGGGTAGTGATCAAAGGTGTCTCCACGGTCTGATTTACTCCATTATTAACGTTCTCAGCTGCCATTCTTAAATACTGCCATAAAACAAGGGTTAATAGTCATGTCATATATTATCCCTATACTCTGACCGACCAAATAAACACCAAATAAACTTAGTCAGGTCATACTAGCGAAGGAATTCTCCGTCTCTCCCCTCCTAGTTCTTGTCTCACATCTCAGCCAGGGATCATATCCCTAAGCTCTGATACCAACTGTGACGCCCCCAGAATAGGTATACAACACCCATTCTGAGTCGCCAAATACATGGTACAGAAAGCAAACTACAACTTCAATAATACAATTGTCGTGCAAAATACGACAACACATACTGTGAGTTTAAATACAAATATTGTCTTCTAGACAATATCCACACTCAAATAAATCCTCATTACAATTATTCAAACACTATTTTACAGAAATAGTGAGAACTGCTAATACATCTTTCTAGAACCATTACTCCATACCCCGACTAGATCCTGCTATGTTCTCACCTCCTGAGAAGAAAAATGGAACAAAAAGGAAAAGGGTGAGCTCAACTAGCCCAGTAAAGAATATTATGACTAAGATAATATACAACAAATTATCGTTAGTCTTCAACAGGGAAAAATCTGATAAAATATAATCGACAACAAGTTTTAGATCAACAACTGCAGCGGAAACAACAAACCATTAGAAGAGTCAAGTAGAGAAAGAATTCTACTATCTTCTAAGATTTAAAAGTCCATCATCAATATTTTATCCCTGTAACATCAATTAATAATCATCTTTAACCAAATATTCATCTTTGCACTACAGGCCAAAGATATTCATTTGTATCATCATTTAGGACTGAGGATGATGAAAAATATCTTAAAGAGAACGAATCCAATGAGACAGAAGGACAAATAGTAGGGATTCGTATAACAGTTTATCCAAGATCAATAATACTTCATAATAATCAATTGTGAAGCAGAATTCAAAAATAAAGATCAAAACATGGATACAATCAAAGATAGTAACCATAATAGACATCTTGGACAAAAAGGAAAAATTTTATTTTTCGGTGAATAGTGCCGTATTCGTGAATAGTGCCGTATACGTGAATAGTGCCGTATACATGAATAGTAACCCCGACACAAAAAGTTCCAAATTTGATAAAAAGTTCATATCAATATTTCAGCATAATGATATTGAAGAAAATAATATCATTAAGAAGAAAATAATATCCCTTACCTCAAAATATCAGTACTTCTGGTCGGAATACCGGTATAAGGCTGAAAGAAACTTGCTCTGATGAATAGAAACTCTCAAAGTATCTAAATACTCACAAAATACACTCAATAATCTAGAGAGAGAAAGAGAGAAAACTTGTTTCTGGTGTAATTTTCAATTCTAACTTAGCCCTCTATTTATAGGAAAATTTTGGTAGGTTTGACCTGCAACCTGATGGCTTTACCTGCTACTATTCCCACCTACCACATTTGAAATATAATTCAGCACATTTCTTCACCAACCACAAGTGGGGCCCACCAATTCTAGAATTTTTCACCAAAATGATAAACTCCGAAAATTCAACAATTTCTGAACCAGTCATCTTGTAAAATTCATAATAAATCATACGTTCATTTTTAACGGTTCAAAATTTGTGGACATATACTCAACTTATATATGTATAACATATCCAAAAATTACCACGATCCAACGGTCGGATTAAAAATTATAACACCCGCAATATTTCTCAAAAACCCTGATTTGATTTTTTAATACCTCCATTCCGATAAAAATACTGATAAAACACCTCAACATTAACTCCTTCATTTTTAACCACAAAAATATATCCCTCATTTATATCCACATAAAATAAATATTTCCTTATCATATGAATCAATAATTAATTATTCACAAATAATATTACAGAATCACATTTATGACAACCAGGCCGTTCCCAGGAAAGAGGGGGCTTTCCAATAAGGATTTCTCCTTACTGGCGCGCAATTAGATGACCAAACCTCTCCTTAGACAGAACTTTCTAGACATTGCCAATAATGTTATCTAATAATATTATTCAAATAATATGAATTATTGATCTGATAAATGAAAATACTGTGCAGCAATAATTATTGAAACAACAATAATATAAAATATCAATGCAGCAATTATTGAACCAATAAAATAAAATATTGAACAGTAATCACTGTAACAATTATTGAGTAGTGCCTTCTTACGTACGAATCAATAATTCAACTATACTGTGCAATCCGTGTGCTACTATGCAACCACGCGTTATTACTGTATTTTTAACCACCGGGTATTTAAACAGTGTTAACGGTAACAACTACGCCATTATTAATAAACAACTTATACTTGTCGTTTTCTTCATCCAATCGCTTTCCGTTATGGGGCCCACACAAGGCTGCGTCGTCGTACGAATATTCCCCGACAGCAAGAATATTCCACGACCAACCGAATATTCACCGACCAAAAATAAATATTTTATAACCACTTGCTTATTTTGCAAAATTTGCACATTTCACCCATAACCAAAGTATTATATCAAATTAACCCCCTTATTATTCACAATAATATTTAGAGAAAATTTGATTTTATTCATTAATAAGTTGGGGTCTTACAAAAAATATTATGACTAAGATAATGCAGAATAAATTATCATTAGCTTTCAACAATGTTAAACTGATAAAATATAATAGACATCAAGTTTAACTGCAGCGGAACAAGCAATCCATTAAAAGAGTCAAGTAGAAAATAAACTCTACTATCTTTTATGATTTAAAAGGTTTTTCAACACTGCTATCGCTGAGACTCAGCTTAATAAAATAATCCACATCATCGAATCACCCCTGCACTACGGCCAAGGATATTCGTGTATTCATTAATGGTC
Organism: Panax notoginseng; assembly: GCA_016801055.1. Lineage (NCBI taxonomy): Eukaryota > Viridiplantae > Streptophyta > Magnoliopsida > Apiales > Araliaceae > Panax > Panax notoginseng. Next base: position 159,685,608 of record CM029021.1, on the reverse strand, counting down.
ATGATCATGCCAACAACTGTCCATCAATGCACTACGGGCCAATGAGGACTTTTACCACATTATTTGTAACATTACGGTCATGATTATACCGAATAATCTCTGGTCATAATCATACCAAGTCCATCTATGCACTACAGGCCACAGATGACTTTTAACATTTTATAAACATGAGGATGATGACAATGATATAAGAATTCAATAAAACAAGTTCAAGAATTAATTTATCCAATAATTAACAACGTCCAAATTGTCAACATGATACTGCTTTGTGGAGTACAATTCAAGAATACTTAGAAGAATATTTTCATGAAAAGATACTGGATGAACCGCAATTACCAAGGATATTCCACAAATTTCATGGAGTATAGAAGTCAAAACTTAACCAACTGAGTATAATAAAGAATGGAATAACAAAAGAAATCACCATGCATGCGATAGACCGCACAGACAGGTTATTCCAACAGAATAATAAATAATGGAACCAGGTCCGGCGTAAACGCACAGACAGAATATTCCGACAGAATAATAAATAATGGAACCAGGTCCGGCGTAAACGTACAGACAGGATATTCCGACAGAATAATAAATAATGGAACCAGGTCCGGTGTAAAACACACAGACAGGATGTTCCAACAGAATAATAACAAGACGGAACCAGGTCCGGTGTAAAACACACAGACAGTATGTTCCAACAGAATAATAATAAAAACGGAACCAGGTCCGGTGTAAAACACACAGACAGGATGTTCCAACAGAATAATAGAAGAATGTCACCAAGTATAGGGTAGACCGCGTATACAGGTTATTCCAACAGAATAATAAGAAATGGAATAACAACAGTTCTCTTCATGAATAAGAAAGAATAATACCCCTTACCGTTTTAAAGAAGAGCTGAAATAAAGAAGTAGTTAAGTAGCCGAATATTCTTCTTCTCTCTCTCTATAGTTTCTCTCTCTAGAGTTCAGTGAATTCGTAAGAAATAATGAAGGAATGAGCTGCTATTATAGAAAAATAGAATGCATAGTAACTAATCCATGAACGGTCCAGATTGATTACTTTAATCTGACTGTCCATATTTAAAGAAAAATCTTTTAAATAAAATATAATATATTCTATTTATAGAATAACTTTAATAAAGTATTTTGTTTTATATAAAAAGATGTTTCTGTTTTATTACATTAATAATACGAATAAAACAAAACGTCATTATCGCTAAATAATTCATATTATTAACGGACAATAATTGAATCAAACTGAGTGACTTCTCACATAAGCATTAATAATCAATACCGTGTGCTACTATGCAACCACACGTATTACTGTACTTTTACTACCGAGTAGTTCAACAGTAACAACGGTAAAACTTCCGCCGTTATTTTTAATAAAATATTTTTTTGTCGTTTTCTCAATCCGACAATAATTCCGTTGTGGGGTCCACCAATGATTGTGCCGTTGTACGAATATTCCCTGTTAAAACGAATATTCCCCGACCAATCGAATATTATTTAACAACTTGCGTACTTTGTAAAATTTATAAATATTACCCACAACTATAACATTATATCAAATTAACTCTATAATATTCAAAAATAATATTTATAGAAAATTCATCTTTATTTATAAAAATTGGGGTCTTACATATCCAGTGAGTTTTTTTTGAGCTAAAGCGCAACACAAGAAACCAATTTAAAAAACTAGATTTTTTTTAATCAATTTGGAAGGAAAAGGCCCTTCCCTTCTGCGCAGGTTGTGGGCGAAAAGGGATTCAAACTCCCGACACCGTGATTCGTAGGGCATAGGATTAAAATTTTATTTTTTGTTATAACCAATGCAATAAAAACTAACTTACCAACAATATATGGTGTGACAATTTTATCATTACGGGATTTATTAAATATATATAAATAACTAGAGTGCCCTACAACTTGGCAACGAGAGAAGAGAATATTTATGACTCCATAATCCAACAATAAAAGGTCCTAGATTTTCGCCATTGTCATGTGGTTAAAGATTTATAATCCTCGTACAAAAATCTGAGCGTTACTCTGGTCAGGTGTCCAACCAAAATCTCATATTCCATTCATTAACTCAACTAATTGAACTACAAAATAAATCTCTTTATTTTTGAAATTACTTTCCCTTTAGAAATAATTTATAGACTAATTTATATTATATGTGCTATCTGATAACTTCCTTCTTAAGCTGACTGTAGATGGAGAGAATCGAGTCTTTTTACTACTATATTGCAACAATAACCAATCTTAGACGTAAAATACAAAAGAAAAAAGAAGGAAATAATTTTATTCAAGTATATAGATTAAAAAATAGAAGTGGTTAGTATGAAGTTTATTTTAGGGTAAGTAGGTCAATTGACCAATAGAATACTGACACGCAGACAAGGTTGTATGTGTGTCAGTATTCTATTGGTCAATTGACCAACATACCAAAAAAATAACTTCATGCTAACCGGATCCGTTCTTCTATCCAGAGTTTATAAATAAGCCATTTTAACAATGTCGTCCTCTAAAGCTTACGCTCGTATTAATAAATCTTTCTTTCTATAAAGTATGAAAAAATGATTAAATCACTAAACAAGATTATAAATAAGGCACTATTTATACATGTATGACTCCAAAGGATTAAAAGATCCGATTATCATAAAATTTATTTTATAATAAATTGATCAATTGACCAATACAGTGACGATTTAAGCACAACCAAATACTGTGAAAGAAGCAAAATCTAATTAACAAATGTACTATTATCACAAGTATCTCGCCAATTTCTCTATTTATACCCAAACCCACGTAGAAAAGAAGATTGAATTTCTGGGTGGGGAGTGGGGAGTGGGGAGTGGGGCGTGGAGAATTTGGAAGATTAGGCATTGGAATGGCGGCCAACACAGAGGATGGGTTGATGCCATAGATCCACGTGTCGACGGAGGAAGGAGTGTTGTGCTGGAATGGCCCTTGTCCAATAAAAACTCTGACTCAATTATTGACCTTTTCTTGTACATATTTTAATTTATTTTTAACACATAATTAATTCTTATTTGTCATCCCATGTGTGTACGAAATATAAAACGATGATATGATACGCCGCTTGTTACCAATTTATTTTTGAACTCTCACTAATAAGTTCTAGCTAAACTATGGAGTATTTAAATGTTTTCTAAACTAAAATTAATTATAGCATGATTACTTTTGAAAACTAATATTTTCAAATTTTAAAAAAATGACATTTTCTCACATAAATAGTTAACGGGTCTCCTACACGTGTGAGCTAAAATTATGTGCATAATTTTTTTCTTCATATAATCATTATTTTCACGTAAAAATATTAATTTTCTTTTATGTTTTTATTGTTTTAAACACAATAAATGCAGGACAGTTGTTAGCATTTATCAAAGTTTAGTGATGGGAAATCTGTATTTAAAGCATACTATCTTTATGCTTTCTGTTTGGGAATCAATAGTAATTGCAATTACACTCCTGCACTACTCCCGCCCCTAATCGCTTATTCTTTTATTACAAAAAGAAGAAAAAGAGTGTTATTTATTTTATATATGTAGGGTAATATTGTAATATATATATGAATATTTATAATTTATAATTAGATTTAAAAGTTTACATTGAATATTTAATTATTTTTACTCAAATACTTGATTTAAACTTTAATAATATATTTATGGGAACTTTTATTTATAATTTATTCTCAATACATAGATTATAATTTATATAGTTATAAAAAGTTTATTTTATTTCATTATATTTAAACCGAATATGAATATATCCGTTTTTTTTCAAATACGAATGCGAACGAAAACGAATTTTTCGATTACCATTTACACCCCTATTAGAACCTCTATAAACTTTGCTAAAAAAAACAATATTGTACGACTAATTAACTAAAGGAATCTTATGTAATTACTATTTTTAAAATAGAAAATTGATAATTTATCCGTCCTTTAATATAAGTCGTTTTATAAATATACTTTTGTCTCTAAATATAAATAGTTTAAAATTTTCAAGTAAATATTAATTGTTTAATTTTTAATAATATCTAAAATATTAAATATAATTTTGGTTCTTTCAATATTTTTTATCTAATAAATAATATTTTTTTTTCTAATATAAATATAATATAAATAATTTATATTATATTTAATATTATATAATCATTTATTTAGTATCTGTGCATCTAAAACTACTTATAGTATTAAATTAAGAGAGGGAGTATCTCTTATTAGAAAAGGAAAGGAAAGTCATGACATTCCTATTTCCCTCTTCGAGTTAAAAAGTTGGAAGCTGAAGGCTGAAAAGATGCCACTCTCTTCTTCACTTTTGTCTGCTTCTCTTCCTTTGTCTTTCTCACACCACTATCTTTCTCTTTCTCTCTTTCTATACATATTTGTACATACATATATATGTATATGTTGTTGTACTCGCACGCTTATTCGTCCTGTTTCATCTGGTCCGGCGTTATGTTCTAGACTATATTATCTTAGATTTATCAATATAAGCATATAATTCTTGCAAAAATTCCTATCTCTAAATTATACATCCCTTCTTCTTCTTCTTTCTGTATTCCTACCGTATTTCGATTTTTCTTTAGGATCAAGGATTTCAGAGACATTCAATTTGGTGCGTATCTATACTCATTTCGCATAAAATGAAATATATAAACTGGATTTTGCTTTATTTTATGTTTCTGTTACTGTTTGATTGATATCAGTGATGTTCTTTTTCTCCAATTCCAGTCTTAGGATTTTTATTGATACATGTTACACTGATTTGCTAGCTTCTTTTTTTTTTTTTTCCCTTTTCGTTCTTGGTGAACTGAGCGTTTGATCCGCATCTGTTATTTTTTAACTTTTTAATTGTATCTTCTGGTTTGTATTGCTTTTTTATCAGATGAGTAAACAACAGTATTTGGAAGTTAGGAACATCTGCTTTACTGGCATTAATATGCTAATCTTTATTTCAAATTGATAGTGTTACTATTATCGTCATCATTTTAAGTTAACAATTATCATCATGGTCATATATTCATAGCAGTAGGATGCGTATGTTTTTAATTAGATACCTTGAATGGACGAGGAATTAATTGAAAATTTAATTGTGAACCAAGCTGATACTGTAATACATGTTAATGTACTGATACACCTCCCACATCATTTTTGTTTAATTCCTTTTGTTAATATTTAGAAGTGGCTAGCATTGAAGAACAAATAACTATCCTTTTTTTATTTTTATCAACATTTTCTTGAATAGATTGTAGAGTTTCATTTTCTTATGGCCACATCATTCAGATTTTCTGCTTGGCCATATAGATTGTAGAGCGTAATAAGATTGTGGTTTAGTGTACTCTCTATGCTAGACTGGATTATATTGTGTTTGTTTGTGGATCACTATTACTACTAAAATTATGCTAATCTACCGCCAGCTGCATTGAAATGGATGGAAGTATTGCTAAGAGAACAAAATCATCTCAAAAGAGTCTACTGAATTATAGGATGGGGAAAACCCTTGGCATTGGTGCATTTGGTAAAGTGAAACTTGCACATCATACCTTGACAGGGATCAAAGTTGCTATAAAAATTCTTGATCGTCAATCAATTAATGACATAGCAGCAGAAAGAGGTACAGTGTACATTTGGATAGTATTGTATTACTCTTAAGCAAATTTATTGTTGTTTCTTTACTTGTGGTCTTATGGGCAGAGATTTTTAAGCACAAACTTTGTGGTTGTAAATTTGTTTCTTTTATTCTTTCCCCAGCATAGTTCTTAAAAGCTTCCACTTGTTTGCTGTTTTCATCATCTTTCTTGTTTTGTTTTTAAGATGTTAGTTCACACCTAAAGCTATTTCTGTGATCTATATGGCATCTGTGACATCCTTTCCTCATATTGGTGTTGTTCTAGTGAGACGAGAAATCAATATACTGAGGCTACTCTCGCATCCACATGTAGTACGCCTTTTTGAGGTCATAGAGACTCAGTCAACCATTTATATGGTCATGGAGTATATGAATTCTGGTGAACTATTTGATTATATTACAGAGAATGGTAGACTCCAGGAGGCTGAGGCTCGCCACTTTTTTCAACAGGTACTAGCAAGGATACTTTGGTATTTAGAATAATTTACTTTTGATTTGTTTTCTTCTCTATTTAATATAATCGATCCTGATTTTCTGGTTTTTTATTATGTGTACATTGTCATTGCTGATTATCTTATCAGTTACAATATATAGTTGGGTAACTGTTGAAGAGACGAGGCTTTAGACTGAGATTAGCTTAAAAGGAAGGTTTGTCAATATTTATATTTGAATGTTATGCTTTGTTTCGGTGTTATCTAGAACGTGGTTTGTTTCGATTCGTGGAACCAATACGGGTACGCGATATATTACATAGGCTAAAATATGGTACCCTGGGGAGCTTTATTTGAGTGTTTAAAGTTAGGATAGGGTTTCTATAAGAATCTAAATGTAATAAAACTAAGTTTTATAGAAAATTTATAGTTGAATCAACAAGTTGATTGTTCTATAGGATAAATGTGATGTTTAAGCATCCAATACTAAGTTTAAATGTTATGGAACTATAGGTAAAACTACAATGAAATATTCTGGTACTCTAAATTTAGAGTATTAGCAAGTTAGAGTATTCAGTTTAATCCATATATTAAGTTTTTATTGAATTTTTGCTAGAAAATGAAAATGCCTCACATTTTCTAAGGAAATATCAGAATTAAAATCCATTTCACAGACCAAGTTTCAATTGTTCTTTTAAACAAGTTGCCTGGAGCTGGAACATGACCATGTAGCTTGGACCTGGCTCCATCTAGAAACTCCTTGGTTCCATATTGCAAGTCTTTTTGTGCAAGATCATGAACATGTTAGAAGGACCCTCAGAGTAGTCCCTGGGAGGCCTCTTGTTTAGGAGTTAGTTTGGGTCTTAGAATGAGGAGGAAAGAGTATTTCTTTATCTGGATTTATCTGTAGTTTCTTGTAGAACGAAATTAGTTAGAAAAGGTGCAAACAAGCTACCTGAAAAGTCCATTACTCCCCTAAATGGAATGACTGTAATTCCCCCCAGGCCTATATATGCGTCGTCTTCTGGTTGGTCATATTTTGATATCCTCACACTTGCCTCCCCCCCAAAGCCTCCTATGTAATAGGAGTTGTGAGAATCGGAGAGCTTGCCGTATCTTACTAGGATAGCTGTTGTGCTATTTTCCTTTATTAGAATGGTCATCAGGAAACTGGTAATCAAACCATAGCAGAATACTAGCTCCTTAGTCCGGGCTGAGGAAATTTATTGAATTTTTTTCAAGTGTTGGTGCTCGACTCGTGCTTGGCTATGGATTCTTAGCCACTCATACTTGGTTGTTGGCGCTCGGCTTCAGGCCACTAGCAATCAGCCATGTGCACTCAGCTACTTGCGCTTGGCAATCTGTACTTTGACATTTTTTGCTTTGGCTTTCGGTCCCCATGCTCGGCCGCTCTCACTCAGCCATGCACACTCAGCCTTCTATACTTGGTAACTCGGTCAGTATTATTACAATAGTAGAAGATAGTTTATGTAAAGCAAAAAAAGCCAGGAATATAAAACAATTTAAACTACATCAGAAATCGATTAAATGCTGGATAAGGGAACACAACCAGTGCAGCTGAACTGAATGAGGAGAAGCAAATGGTAAAAGGAATATACAAGTTATAGAAATAAAAACAAAGAAATTGTTGAAGTCAAATATTCAAATGTTGAGGTACTGGCACCATTTTGGTTCTCAAATGATGCTGTATGAGCTTCACTTGGCTGGAAATGACAAGTGAAAGAGACTGAGATTCGTACCAAACTAGGCAGCTTCAGTACTAATAGTTTGAAGGCATTATTAACATGGAATCTGATCCGTTTGCAAACCTCCTATTAAAACTTTATTGTTTTTGTGCATGGATCAGGGCATATTCTGTTACTCCGTTTACAGTAAAATTGCACATGTATTAACATTTAATTTTACTCTTATCGTTTACATGCATGCAGAGCAAGTTACAATGTCCTTTCTCCTTTAATGACTCTTTTAAATGCTTTTAAATGTTTGGCGGCGTGTTCGTGGAAAACTGTGTAATCTTTTTATAAGGGACAAGTATATCTAATGCGTGAGCCGTGATGTATATACTTATATGAGTTATTGAGAATGCATCTCAGACACTTGGAACATGCTTTCTGGGCAAACAAATGATTTCAATAATTTTCTTAATATCGTACATAATAATTAGGCATTGGATGACTGCTATTATCATCACATGCGATAGGTGACAGTATAACTCAAATTACATTTAGTCAGTTGATTTGAGCATATAATACATTAAGGAACCAAGCCCCAACTTTGGAAAATTTTAGCACATTGTATCAGAGATGTGAGGAATCAATAAAATACTAAAGGGCAAAGGGTCAAAAAAGCCCCTGATGTTTACCCTGGTGTCCCACTTGCACCTTAAACTAATTTTTTTTCCAAAAGTACTCTTAACGTTACATTTTTTGGGTCGCCCGTGCCCCTGCGTTAACAGAAGACAAACATGATTAAAATGTGATGACGTGACATGCTTAAATATAAAATATATTTTAAATAAAATAATATATATCATTTAATCAAAACAAAAAATACTAAAATTCAAAATAAAAAAAGCATAACATGTTTACATCATTTAATCAAAATAATAAAATTTAAATTATTTTGTTAACTAATCAAAACAACTAATTAAATAAAATAAGTTGTATAGCATATTTACATCATTTAATCAAAATACTAAAATTCAAAACATAACATATTTACATCAAATACTAATTAAAAAAAAATACTAAAATACTAATTAAAAAAAATACTAAAATACTAATTAAAAAAATACTAAAATACTAAAAAAAATCAAATTAAAAAAAATACTAAAATTCAAATTATTTTGTTAATTAATCAAAATAACAAAAATTCAAATTATATCATTGAAATACTAAAATCATAATACTAAATACTAACTGATATAAAATTTTTAAATTACTAAAATCATAATACTAAATAATATTTTTAAACTATATAAAAATTTGATGATGTAATAATCTATACATAACAGTAGATGTTATAAATAATATAAATAATTTGATGATGTAATAATCTATACATAACAGTATATGTTATAATTTGATGATGTAATAATATTTTTAAAAAATGTATTAAAAAATTCAAATTACATCATAATATTTTTAAATTGATATGATTTTAAAAATTAATATTAAAAATTACTAAAATAATCATAATACTTCAGTTTTGAATTTTAAAAATATTATTTAGTATTATGATTTTAGTAATTTAAAATTTTTATATCAATTAGTATTTAGTATTATGATTTTAGTATTTTAATGATGTAATTTGAATTTTTGTTGTTTTGATTAATTAACAAAATAATTTGAATTTTAGTATTTTAGTATTTTTTTAATTTGATTTTTTTTAGTATTTTAGTATTTTTTTAATTAATATTTTAGTATTTTTTTTAATTAGTATTTGATGTAAATATGTTATGTTTTGAATTTTAGTATTTTGATTAAATGATGTAAATATGTTATACAACTTATTTTATTTAATTAGTTGTTTTGATTAGTTAACAAAATAATTTGAATTTTATTATTTTGATTAAATGATGTAAATATGTTATGCTTTTTTTAATTTGAATTTTAGTATTTTTTGTTTTGATTAAATGATATATATTGTTTTATTTAGAATATATTTTATATTTAAGCCTGTCACGTCATCACATTTTAACCCCGTTTGTCTTCTGTTAACGGCAGGGGCAGGGTCGACCAAAAAAATGTAACGTTAATGGTACTTTTGAAAAAAAAATTAGTTTAGAGTGCAAGTGAGACATCGGGTAAACATCAGGGCTTTTTTGACCCTTTACCTAAATACTAAATACGAAGCAGATTCTTAGAAGCAAGATAAATTGAAGAAATCAATATTTCATGCTTATAAAAATTTATGACAGGTTATATTACATTTGTAACTATATTTATACTATATATTTGTCTTTTTAACTCCAGTTCATATGATATCTGGTTCCTTTAATTTATTTGTAAGACTAACCCAACTCAAATACATTAGGTAAGAAGTTTTCAATAATAGTTTTCATGCAACTATTTGTAACCTATTCTAGTTTGTAATAAGTTTGATGTAACTCATGCTCCTATAAGTTCTATTTCAAGCACAAGAAATATAGAAATATTAATGAATGTTAGATTAGATTATTTCAGGTGTAGAATGTTGCCACCTTCACATGGTTGTTCACCGAGATCTCAAGCCAGAGAATCTACTTTTAGATACTGAACGTAACGTCAAAATTGCGGACTTTGGCTTAGGAAATATCATGCGTGATGGTCATTTTCTCAAAACAAGTTGTGGAAGCCCTAATTATGCTGCTCCGGAGGTGCAGGCTTACTTATAATAACAGCATATACATTTTGGAATAATAAGCTTTGGTTCTAACTTGATTTGAAATACTTCTGAGTTAGGTCATTGCTAAACAACTATATGCTGGTCCGGAAGTTGATGTTTGGAGTTGTGGGATTATCTTGTATGCTCTTTTATGTGGAAGACTTCCTTTTGATGATGATAATCTTCCTGGCTTATATGCAAAGATAAAGGTTTGCTAAAATGAATCTGTTAATTATTTCAACTAATTTGTTTCCTACCTCTGGTATTTGTTTCTCCCATAATAAGATAAAAGTATACTCTGCTTTCAGAGTGGTGTATACACATTCCCAAATCATTTGTCACTTGGTGCTCGCGACTTGATTGCACGGATTCTTATCATCGATCCAGCAAACCGCGTATCGATTCCTGAAATACATAAACATCCTTGGTTTCAACAGCAACTTCCACGACATATTGCCTCCCGTCCAATTAAAGCATCATATAATACGAAAGAGGTAAGTGCAATTCTGGAATCCTATGTAATTCTGCAACATTATCAACATATCGTGACGACGACTTTGGAAGACATTGTATACACATTTTTGGTGCACATCCTGTTTGACCCCCATATTGTTTAATGAGAACATCTTGATGTTTGCCTAAATTTATTACTTAGGATATACACGCATGTATACGCGATTAACTTAGTAATATAGTGACAAGAAGAGTATCGTTTTCACGAGGAATTAATTCTACTGTTTTCCCAAATACCAATTTTATATCAAGTCAATCTTATTCAAACGGATGAATTAATTAAAATTAATAATTAAACTAAACACTAAAAATACATAACTAAATAATAAAATATAACTACATAAATAAATATAGTTAAGAATTCAATTTCATCACATGCTTCATTCAAATCTCCTAACTCTCTATTTAATTATACGATCACGATGAATTGTTAACCATAAATACTTAATTTTATTTATCAGCCTCTTCCAATAGCAAATAAAAATATTCATTCTAACTAACTTACTATATTCCTATGCAAATTAAATTAGAATAGATTCATTAATATCAAATTCTCAAATTGGTTACACATGGCATATAGGTATATTCTTATACTATACACAAATTATGAATTCAATCCGAGAAAGAATAAACATAATCACATGTCATTATATTCATATCTAAATCTATAATCCATTTTCCTATTTCATATAAATTATCTCAGTTAATTGCTGATCAAGTAATTATATATGAACGCACAAAATATAATGAACCAATTCATATGGTGCCAATAAAATAGAAAGAGATTCAATCTAAACTACACATAAGATTCAATTAAAACCCTTATATTAAAAACCTTATTCATGGAAGATAAAATTATAATCTACAAAATATTCAACATCAATGAAAGACAAAAATAAATAAAATTTAGAGAAGAAAAATTGTATCCCGCCATTCTTCTGTCTCCAAGTTTGATCGATCCATGGCCTCCATCGTTGATGGTATCTTGCTTGCTCTTGAACTTGGTAATTAATTGTGGAGAATTAGCCTTACATGGTGTTCATTGACTTTTTTCCCACACCTTTACAATCCCCCAAAATAAGAATACTTATGGGAGTTCTCTCTCTCTGTATATATCCCTATATCTAACCCTAGATATCCATAGTTATAATGATGTTTTCAGCCTTCTAGACTTTGTAACTCCTTAGGCTTCAAATGGTAAGTGTCCAACTTAATTTGGAATGTAATCAGCAAATAAGGATCTTCAGCTAGCCGAGTCACGCGCCTGCACGCGCCTGGGAAAGCCCCTAGCGTCATGGCTTTCCTCTTAGCGTCGCGACTCTTGAAAATGTTCTGGGGTAGCCCCGCGGCGCTCAACTTTCTGCTGAATTCTTCGTGCTTCTTTATGCGCCCAATTGGTCCACCACACCAACGCCTTGCTAAGCCATCTGCTCGACGTCAATGCATGACACCCGTCAACTCCCATAGCTGCATAATAAGGTTGAATATCCATCATTTACTGCGCTTTACACCATCTCGGGTTAAATTCCAATTTCTGCACAAAAACACTAAAATACATAAAAATGAACTAAAAATACTTAAAAACTCCCAAATAATAGGTATAAAACCCAGTCATCACTTGACTTGTTGAGCACTTTTGATTACTCTATCTCTTCTTCGTGTCTTCTCTCTGTGTGTTTTCTTGTTTTTTCAAAGTAATTTCCTTTTTGTATCTTTACTTTTGATTTGTGATGTTTGCAGAATTTCTTACTTTGAAACTGTTTTTTCCCAATCTAATCTTATCTTATACATGTGGGAAGATTGACAAGGATATATATGAAGAGATGGTCAAGTTAGGATGTGACAGCATTGAACTGGTTGGCTCTCTCCACAACGGTGTGCAAAATGAGGTGCTGAAGCTGTCTCAAATGTAATGTTGTTCTGTATATCAAGTGTAGAACTGATGTCGTGTACTATTTCAGGCAACTGTGACATATTATCTGCTGTTGCACAATCGGTTTGGAATTCAGTGCAGTCACCATAACAACGAACTTCTAGGATGCTTGGTAACTTATAATTTGTTTCAGTATATCATTGCATAATTTGTTACTGTTATGTTTTGCATACAGTATAATATGTTTTTCTTCGTTTTTAGTAGCAAACACTTGAAGATGAACAATTGCGTATTGCGTAATTTCTTTTTGGCTCAACACAATGTGGAAACGATTTTCCAGTTTTCAACTATTTTTGTGCTTTACACTCTGCCAGAATTTCCCTTCAACTTCTTAATTGTTAAAAGTAATAGCTCCAAACTAGTCCAATAACCTTCTTGGAAACACTTTGTTTTGGATCTCTTTACTTTTCCACCGCAATTCTAGTAAAGGCCAGTGTGACAAAATAGCATGCCCAGTTTTTAATTTTTTCCATGTTATGTTGCAATGGTTGTTATGCTGGTCATCTATAATAGAGTTCTTCAAGATCCTTTGTACCCTTTATAGGACTTGGCTCTTACGCCTAAATGTAATGCTTGACAAAGTTACTCATAAGTCTGGACTCTGGAGCTGAGACGACAGAGAATCAAGGCCTTATACATTAATTATCTTCTATTTTCCTGGTTTTTGCAGCCGGAGGAATGTACAGATCGCCCTGAAATATACTTGAGATCACCCCCTCAGTTTCAAACAAAATGGGCGCTTGGGTTTAAGGTAATTGTTTATGTTTACTTCAGTTGTCATTTGGTTACAGTAACTATGTTCCATCTTCTTCCATGCTCTATCGGTTTAGCTTTCACTGATTCTATTATATTATATATCCACAGTCTACGGCATCTCCTCATGAAACCATGATAGATGTTCTAAAGGTTTTTGAGAGCTTAAATGTTCGATGGAAGAAGATAGGACTTTATAACATGAAATGTCTTTGGCTACCTCAACTTTCTACCTATTCCAGACCAATAAGTATTAATGGTAGTCCTCATATAAAGGACATCTACGGCAACGAGTTGATAATCACGAGCTTGAGCAGGATGGCAGTTAAATCGCACGATGCTGTCAAGTTTGAAATTCAGGTAATGAGTTGTGAACTATTACTCGCTTTCTACATTATGTGGTGGTAAATATTAAAGAGAACATTTGAGCAACTGGTAGTTCAGTCATCAAACAGGAGTCCTCTCATGTATTAAGCAGAAAATCAAGGATTTGGTGGCTAATATTGTCTTCGTTTCAAGTTTAGATTAGATTAAAGAACGTTCCTCTTGTTAGCCAGAAAAGTTTGATAGTTCCTATTAGCTTGCTAAATTTGCTAACAATTACAACCGTAAGTAGTGTCATTGAAATAATTGAGATTTGAGAACCATAAATAAGTTAAAAAAGGTAACTGCTAGAAAGAAGCATGCACTACTATATTGGAAATATCTTCGGTTCTTGCTCCAAATAAAAAAAATTGAGATCATGCATCTCCTTAATGATTGATGTGTTCAATGTACTGAAGTTAATTCAGTTTTGTGATATATATATATATATATATATATATATATATATATATATATATATATATATCATGTATTAGTATAAAATTTGTCTGTAACAATCCAACCTTTTGTGGTGGTTTTTGTTTCAACAGCTTTATAAAGCTAGTCCAGAATTATATGTTCTGGACTTGCAACGAATACATGGGCCGCCCTTTCTGTTCCTTGAAATTTGTGCGGCTTTTTTTGGTGAAGTGGTAGCATAATGATATTAGGAGGAATAAAGAAAGTATGGCAGTTCTCAGGGATTCCAACTTTTTGTTGTATTATTTGATTTCTACCAAAATCCGGTATAATATTATGGTATGGAGTAGATAAGACATAAGAGTGATCTTCCAAATATGTTATTTCGTTCAAGGCCATTTTTCTTTTATTGATAGTTTTTTATTTTATTTTTTGTTTATTACAAATATAATTTCCTGAATAATGTTTTGGGTTTTGAAGCTTCTGAGTTGAATAATAATAATAATAAGAAGAAGAAGACGAAGAATATATAGCAAACCGCTGCTTTATGTAGTTGATAACCTTCTTAATACATCGGATCACAATGAACTGTCTGTCACCAACAAATTTTGAAGGATGATAATGCAGGATTTTTCAACTATTATTTATTAAATTACTCCGCAAAACAAAAACAAAAATTCACTTGATGATATTAATATTTCGGTCAAACTGAACTATGTTCAATCGGAAGAAATTTTCATATTTGTCCTGATATAAAAGATAAATATTTTTTTTAAAGTTAATTAGATTTATTATTAAATCTAAAATTGATATAATTTATTTAACTTTTTAAAATTATAAATGCTGTAATTACTAATACTTTTAGATAAATTACAATTTCTTGCAATTGTATTATCTAGAATAATTTTGAACTCGAAAATATATTAAATCGACTTAAAAGTCAAACTTGATTTTAAAAATGTATTTTAAAAATTTTAAGAGGTTTTCTAGCAATTTCACTCCCAAGACCACTACCATATATTAGTTAGGACAAAAGTCCTATTATATATTGCGACAAATTTATGTACCAATACATGAAATTAAGATTGTATAAAATTATAAAAGGTCTCAAAAAAATTTACGTAAACATTCACACAATCAATAGATCTCGATCCAAATTATATATACTCTCCTATTTTTGCATTTGTATGGTTATTTTTTTTTAATTTGATCCTGAACATACTAATTTATTTCGATTATAAACAAATCCAAATTAAAATTGACAAGTTTAGTTAGGGACTTGTGTCTGATCTTATGACAAAGGTAATATTAGCATAGTATAGAATATAGTATGATATTGTGAGAAATTTTCAGGAATTCTTGGTGATCAAAATGGCAAGACTTTATTCAGTCTTAGCGAGTACAAACAGGATACATCCCAAAATAATTACTCATGGGTAGAATAGACACAGTATACTGCCTAAACCACACTTGATATTCTAGAAAAAAACAATTTTTTTACAAACTTCTCTGAATTCTAATCTTCTCAAACTGTCCTTTTCCGAGAAAAATTCCGGGACAAACATATCATTGTTGTCCAATATTTTCACATGACTTTTTTATATTTCTACATAAAAAGTGTCGCTGCGACAGTTTTAACGTGAAAATATCAAAAAGTCATAGAAGAATATCAGTTTCCAAAAAAGAATGGTTCCCTTTATGTGCCCTGTCGGTAATTTGATTTGATTTACCTTACCTATTTTCCATTTTTTGCACCCAAAATAAAAGGTTGTAGAGTTGGCTGAATTGATACAAACCTGATAAAAACTTCGTTGTTACTTTGAGTTTATTAAACTGTAATGACAATTATGGAAATTGTAAAATAAGGAACACTAGTAGCACCAAGGTAAATCAGCAAATCAAAAACCCAGCAAAGTAATCATTCATCCAACAAAGGTAAACATTTACCTTTTAGTATTTGCTATTGTCTCTTAGGCCTTAGCAAAGTAATCATGCATCCAACTATTAGGAAGCAGTTATGCTATTCTTCCAGGTTCCGAATCTTGAACTAAATAGTTTTCCTCCTATTTGCTCTGCAAACTCAAGAAAAACTGCCCGAGCACAAGCATCCCAAGTTCTTGCTATCTCTCCAAGTGACATCGGCTCAGATAGTATTCGCATTGACAAATTAAACTTCATCTTTAGCTTCTTTATCACATCTTCCGTGCTTTTACTGCACCAAGAATAGAGGAAAATACTTGCCTTA
The DNA here is from genome assembly GCA_016801055.1 of Panax notoginseng. NCBI lineage: Eukaryota > Viridiplantae > Streptophyta > Magnoliopsida > Apiales > Araliaceae > Panax > Panax notoginseng. Next base: position 159,668,907 of record CM029021.1, on the reverse strand, counting down.
AACTTGCATGTCAAGCCAGAATAGAGAATCAATAAACTGAGAAAACAAAGAAGCTTCGTGTACTGGTAGTTGCAATCAAATTAGAAAAATCTCTCCACATTACTAATGAGTTTTGTTTATTGAACTACAAAGCTCTCGTCTTGGGAAAAAGAGTTCCTTAACCATAATGTGTGATTGAACGGTATGCTTGCTTCTATCAGATACAGTAGATACTTCAGAGGACTAAAAAGAAAAAAATTTAAATAAAAGGTTATTATTTAATTCCTTAAATTCTCACCTCCATTGGTAAGGCAATATGTCTAAGATTGTAGGTGAAGAATTGGGATAATTTGCAGGAACAAGTATTCGCACAAGAAAGTTTGACAACTGGGAGCAGAAATAAAGGAAATTGTCAAATAACAGCTACTTATACCAAGAAATCACAGCACTAGAAAATTATGAAATCCAACCACCAGAAAATTAGGAAATCCCACCATTGGCGATGACTTGTGCTGCAGCCTTAAATTTTCAGCAAGAGTACCCAGAGCAGTATACGAGCACCTGATTATGGTTCCGTCACGGGTTCCAGTTCTGGCACCATCTTCAGTTGAATGTAAATCCACATCTAATAAGGTTTCAACTAGCTGTCTGTTTATTTCTCTGATTTCTAGTAATAGATCGTTATAGGGCTGTCAAAAAAAGAATCCCATTCTGTAAGATGCACAAGGATACATCATTAGGGCCTAACTACAAGGGCAGTATTGTAAATGTGCAACTAAAACAAATGAATTAGCAGAGAGCAAGAGGTAAAAGTAAATAATGAGCAGAAGTTGTGGTAACTAGTGAACATGAAAAAGAAAATGTGCAACATATGTCAACTGGAATGGCAAGGACACCAGGAAGGCCAAAAACAATGAGACTATTTTGAGCAAGGGGTTGTGGTGGGAAACTAGAGAATGATAGCTTCATTTAATTCTTTTAGATGAAATGCAAATTATGGATTCTGTTTGATCTACTTGTTAAGGCAAGACGAAATATATCTATATCTACATAGATTACCTCAATCCTGGGCTTCTTGATTCTAGAAGTTGCAGTGGACTCCATGTCAGATGCCTGACCACTACACCATTCAAAACTATCATTTCTGCTGAAAGGTGATGATAAAGAGTCCAGGGTAACTGCAGTCATGTGGCGATCCATTTTATGTTGTGAAGAACTTCCACTTGAAATAAAATCCAGCCCTACAGGATCTCCTGATTTGCTATAAATTGTTGGTCCAGCTAAGTTATCAACCATATTGATGACTTCACCAATGTCAATGTCCCGCAAAGAGGAACTTAATGCTTTGCAAGATATTGATTTTACCTGAAAGGAAATAAATATCAAAACTCACCATTAGTAAGTGTAAAGAAAGGAAGCCATTACACAGAATTCAGAAATCTCTGATGTTTAAATTTCATTCGACACTTCCACAATCATGTGGTTTGATTGAAGCCAAACATTAAGTACGTTGTCATATAAGCTGAAGCCTGCACTAGAAATATGAAAGTTGCTAAATATAGAGAATTGAAACCAAAGGCATATAAAACAGAATCTCATATATGCATTTCATCTAAAAGAAGCTATAACAATCATATTTAAAAGCATGTTGATAGATGTGTGACGAAGGACATTATAAAATCTGAAAAAGGGGGAAAAAAAATATATTCCACAAACCGATTCAACTAAGCGCTTAAACGGTTGTCCTGCTTCATATGATTGCTGGCTAGATTCTTGACTACTAAACTGTATGAGTAAGGGGGATGTTGATATCTCTTGATTTCCACGGGCAAGAGTCTGGTGCTGAATTGTTGCTTGGGAGTGTTCAGCTCGCTCAACAGGTGTTTTAGGGGGTTCCATATTTTCTGCAGATGATAATGGAGAAATTCCAGAAGACTGTTTCTCATGATCCGGTGGCAAGGAAGATGCCAAGGATTGAGGGAAATGGCCTGCAGGTTGGACATTAGGCTTATGCCGCTGAACGTCAAACTTTTTCTGCATCAACATCTGCTGTTTGTTCTTCTCAATCAGTGGCTGCTGCATTTGATATTTCAGTTGCTGGTTAATAAGGTGGAATGAATTAATAGCAGAACTTGGCGGAAGGGTACTCATGGTATGATCTAATGTATTCACACTGGTCCTTGGAGAGGAGTTCGTCTGTTGTGAATTCAATGTATTTTGGAATATAGTTTTCACAGAACCATGCTGCAACGGACTTATAGCTTGTGGCTCCAAACCAATCTGAGAACCATTATTATGTGATGCTATCATGTTTGTCTGTTGTGCGTGACTAGAAAGATATTGCTGCTTTGATCTTGGAGAACCATTCTGTAATGTACTCGTAGCATTTCTTATTCCTGACCCTACTAAAGAGCCATTTTGCAGTGAATTTATCACGTTTTCTTGAGATTGAGGAACCCTTTGCTGTGTAAATGATAGAGGTGAACCAAGATGAGTGCATGTCGAGCCTTGACGCAATGGATTAAAATGCACTTCTGTGATTCTATTCTGATGCTGCTGAGATCTTACAGAATGGCTACCAGGTGGATGAAGTTGTTCATGATGCTGTACATTTGCAAAATTCTTGCTCTTAGAAAACTTAAGAAACCGGTCAATCACATTAAAATAATAACAGACCTTGTCCTTTGGATAGCGAGCTAAATCAGCTCTACTAATCTGCAAAAAATTAATTATTGTTTCTAGAAAGCTTCTGTTTTTTTCACACATAGCTGCCGACTCTACACTCGGTGGCTGTAGAAGAAAAGCAAAACATCAAGCAATAGAAGAATAAAGACGCTGGTGCTGAATTATATTGGATCCAGACAAATTACAATTCAGTAATTAAGTTGGCAATGCATTAACAATGAGAATTTCAAGAAAGGAAGAGGAAAAGAGAAAAAGAATCCATGTAGGATAAGGATTAATCACCTCAAGGCATAGCTCATAAAATTTCTTATATGATTCAATTACTTCAGGTAAGCTCCTTTGCTGAAAAACCTGTATCTGAAACAACAATGAAGTACCATGAAGAATCAACTATAGATTCAAGTCTACGGCTTAAACTCTAGGACACAAAAACTTACATAAGTAATAGAAACTAAAAGGTGCTAAGATGCTATCATACTTTAAAACAAAACAAAAAACAAACAGTAAAGCTAAAGAAAAACTTACCATTAAGAGGAATAAAGTATTTCAACATCAAGGTTTACAATGACAATAGAAAGAGAGACAAAGTATGGTTTGAAAGTTGAAACAGTGGGATAAAACAGCCTAATAGGGACAAGCTAGAGAAACGAGTATTGTGCAGCACCAAATGATAATAGCCAAGTAACATTGTAGTTGTACTGCCAAAAAACTTTGAACTGCGACTTCTCACAACAGATGTAGAACGTCAAAATGAAATAAAAACAATCAAATCATAATTCATGAGCTCGCAATGTATCAAATAAACGGGTTAAATGCTTTTTACCTCACCATACTTTAGGTCAACTTAAAACCCCTAACTATATTTTTTTTTCCTTACAGTCAACTAATCCAACTTTAATTTACTTACAAAATTTTGAAATTCCGTCTTGGACGTTAGCTTTCTAACTGCAGATTGACATGGCAATTCCACCTGTCCAAAAAATCATAGTTGTAGCCTTCTTTTTGACATATAAACTAATGCCCACCAAATAAGGCCAACCCACCACTCATTAACACATTTACCCGACTTCTCAGGTCCTTTTGAGTTCTGAAACCTTGGCTTTGAGCTAGGTGGGTTATGAAATCACCAATTGTTGACGCCGCCATGGTATGGTCTTGCACTGCCTCCCATTCAAATTATTATTGTTTCCGTTTCAAAGGAGGTGGTGTTGAGTGAGAGGTGAAAGAATTTGGGGATGGTTGAGGAATTAAGTTTGGTCAAAAAGAATATCGATGGTGATGGATGATTATATATGAAGTGAGAGAGACATGGAAGATTCACATTTTTGGTTCCGCAAAACAAGTTTCAGAAATTAGGATCAGGAAGAGGAGATTACTTAAAGCTTTAGATGATGTGTGTTCTAATTTCTTTGAACAACGTGGTTTTTTTTTAGTCTTTTTTTTGCTCAAGTTAATACTGGTACATTAATGTCTAAATATTTGTTTGGAATGTCATAATCAAATGATGAATGGGTATGTTTTGCTTTGGGTGATGAGGGTACGAATTGTTTGCATAAATATTTATATTTTATATTTCTCGACTTTTTTCTAATTATTTTCTTATAGGTATATATTTCTAAGTACTATACTCCCTTTGTTAAAAAAAATAAAATAAAATTCTCATCTGACTTTGATCCTAATCATATTAATTCATGAAATCTTAAATTTTACATTATTACATGAATTTATTTTTTTGTTGGAAATGATAATTTCACATCTGACTTTCCATTTTTTCCTAAATTTTGCAGTTATATTAATTATTTATTCTTATTTATGCTTTTTCTGCTAATTTTTCTTGGTAAGATTTAGTTTTTCTGAGTTTTCTTTCATTTTCCCTTTAATTTCCTTTCATTTCCACTTAAGTATGGCCACATCATACATGAGAGTTCCATGTCAGCGTGAGATAATCCTTGCCTCATATCCTTCACCAGAACCATTTTTATCAGGACTTTTTCAAATAGAAATAGAGAACAAATTAACTAAAAAGTTTGTTGCAGTAAGATGCTGTTGTGGTTCACTAGGATTTGCACTCACTCATAGTATCTGTAGGTAGCTGACAAGGGCAGGAGTAAATTCATTCGTAGAAGTCTTATTTTGATAATAATGTTTTTTCAATCGTGAGTCAGCCAAAATGAAGAATAGAACTGCTAAAGATGAAAGTTCATGTTGTTGAATTGGTGTGGCCAAAGTCATTAGGGAAACAAAAGAAAAGGTTGGCAGGAAAAAAAGAAGAAGGAAGAATCATGACCTCTACCCTGACAAGAATGACAGAATGTAGAATAGCTGAACTGCTGAAGATAAAGTTTTCATTGCTATGCCTGTGTGGCCAAAGTCATTAAGGAAACAAAAGAAAGTTTGAAAGGAAAAATAATAAAGAAATAGGAAATAATAAAATGACATTGATCAGGACAAGAAACAACTTGGAAACCAAGTCTAAAACATGTGCCCTACTCTTTGAAATAACTGAAAGATTAACTCCTTGTCCATAGACAATCATAATATACAATATTCATAATCAGCATTACCTGCAGGTAGGCCTGATTAAGCCAATCAGCCAAATAAGCACGTTGAGCATGAGATGTGGAGACCACTGATGCTACATAGAAAGAATAAGGTATTAACATGATAGTCAGTTGTTATCTTTCCCGTTGGCAAAAAGGAAATATGCATTCACACATGATCACAATATTACATTAATCTTCTCAAAAGATGAAGAAAATGAGCATACTTACGAATTGAAGTAAAATACAAAAAATGATATTGAAAAACAGCAGCCAAAAAGAAATAACACATACAAATTTTATAAAACTGAAATAAGGTAGGAAAAGTAACTCATGACTTGTTACTCATCACACATTTGTACATATTTTTCTATTTGTGTTGCGAAAGAGGCATATGCAAAAGCATATTTTTTTCTCAAATAATGAACATCACCTTACACAACTTCAAAATTCCTCGATGATTTTCCATCAAAATACATTTTAAAGTTTAAACTGTAGTAGCAAGTCTCCCCTCCAGTTATTCTTGTAGTTCTTATAGGAAAAATCTAAATGTATAGGAATTTTTTGTAGTCATAAACTACATTCAGTAACTGAACCAGTAATCAAAACTTTGTTTTATGATCTTATTTAAATATATGTTGCAACCAAATCAAAAAAAGTCACTACTAAAACATTCCAACTATGCCGAATTTATGAATGTATTTTGTTAAAAATTCAAGCAACACAACATATAAAAAAAACATGAAGCATCAGAAATAGTCCAAACATAACTTTTTTAATTACTTGACATGGCTTCATGGATCCTCTTTGAGACTGTTCTTATGGATTCTGTTGATCAATAACCATAACAGTCTAAGGATGTAGCTACATAGCCGAGATCTTAAGCCTTAGAGGTATACCTTCTTCTAATGAATTATTGGGGTAACGTGATCCTAGTACTTGATGCAGCTGTTCCGGCTCCAAATTCTGGCGAGGTAATGTATCCACAGGTTGTTGAACTATGTGCAATGAATGCTGATGTGATCCAACCATTCTTTGTTGTTGTAGTCCGCAATCACTACTTTGTTCTGTCAATGGCTGTTGGTATGAGGTTGTAATGTTATGCTGCTCATTCTGTTGCAGCTGCTGCTTCACTAATACATTGTTTGGAAGCCCCTTTCGCTGTTTCTGTCGTAAATTCGATGCATTTTGTGGTTGGTCCTGCAATGTTGTAAACATCGACTGCGGAAAGGATTGAGGCTGAGCTGGAGGTATGTGGTGCTGACCAAATGGTATATTTGATTGAATTAACGAGGTCTGAACATGTGGCTGCTGGACCTTCTTTTTTAGGAGCTGCTGCCAACACTTCTGTTGGTGTGTCTGGGACACCTGTTGAAGATGCAGGCTTTTTTGCAACTCCTTTTGTGTGTTGACATAACTACTAGACTGATGAGAATGTACTGACAATGTCTGTAAGCTAGAATTGGAACCGACTGTTTCTGTCCTGGTAGTCTGACTCACACCTGTAACAGACGATGAATCACTACCGAGTTTTATTATTTAAGAGACAATAGGAGACTTTTCAAAATGAGGAGACCATCAAAAATATTTCGTCAACTACAAGATTTTTTTTAGTGAACGACGTTAGTCATCGTTGAAAATTTTATTTCGAAAAGTGGTACCTATTTTGTGTATTATATGATTTACGTACTTACTTGACTATTTTAAAAGTATCATATTTTAAATTGGGGCTTACTCAATTATGGTATATTGCTCAGCCCCTGGTAAGATTAAGCTATCATAAATAAAGTCGTAAAACAGCTATTCTTTTTCCTTCTAAATGCATAAATAAGAGATTTCCAATAAATGTAAAACAGAAAACAACAAACTTCAAATCAGTTAAGACGACAATGATACCTGAATTAGATAAGGCAGCATTACTATTAGATATGCCCTCCACCGGCTCCATAGTCTGGGATATTACAGAAATGAGATCTGACTTGATATGATTTGTAGACAAATTTGTTACAAATACTAAAAGCCACAATATACAACTATGATTAACAACGGATGTACTTCAAAATAACATAATCTATAGAGCTTCAATTACACAATTGAGAGTGTATAAGCTGTTTGGTAATTAATATGCACCTTGATGTTCAACAAGTTCAATAGTAGATGTTTTTCTTCACATCACTAATCTCATGTTTTTTAAATAATTTTTTCTTCTATAATTTCCCAGTTAGACACATTTCACTGTTCACTTCTCTGCTATCCAAATACTAGAAACCTAACTCCTCCTTCAGGTTGCAGACGAGGAAATTAATATCATAGTTAGAATCTTCAGCTGGCATAAAGGAAGGCAATGCAAGTTATTGAGACATCGAAATTACTGTTTCCCCCTTTCTGTTGCTTCTTCTCACAACTGGTAAAAGAAGATAAGAAAAGAAATTAGTTTCCTTTTATTTAGTGTTAAGAATTATGATTTTTTTTTCTTTTTTAAATACTATTTCTCTCCAAAAGTAAAAAGGATCTAGAACTAATTATCTCTCTCTCTCTTCCTTCATTGTTTCCCTCGGTTATTCAGTGTAGCTGATCACCCATGCATTGAACAGAAATACAACTGCTCATGCCAAGTGTGAGCCCCAACAAGAAGACTGCACATCCTCCACTCCCCTTACCAAGTTCAGCTAACTTGCAGCTCCCTACATCTATTCAAGTCTTATGAAAGGTTCACTTTTATCTAAAAGACTGGGAAAAAGGGAGACTCCAATACTTTGTTTTAAGCATTTGGTTACTCTACTCAATATTTTAGAGCCTTCCCACTTTATGTCCTCCAGAAGTACATACAACAAATAGTACCCTAAAGAATTTCCCAATAATAGTGATCGATCATCGATCTACTGTTTTTGTTCTCTTAAGCTACGTTTGCTTGAAGAAGATTCTACAGTGAGTTTGTTGCTTCTCTCTAAAACCTCGAAAAGAATAAATTGAGCAGTTCTAGTGTCGAAAAGAATTGTGCCATTGTGATAAACTACGTAGCCAAGATATTATATTCTCAATCATTGATGCAAAAGAAAGGAGATTGACATTCACTGATTTTGGATTTATTTGTCAGACCCAACAGCAGAAAGTCAATTACCAATTTTTACTAAATGTATCATTCTTTCTCCTTTGAAGAACTTTCTACTTACTTTAGTTAGATGAATTTCCTTAGAAGTATGAGAGAGAAGTATCCAATTAGCATACTCAGATTGCATGGATAGGAAATCAAAAGAAAACTATATCGATTCGACCACATAGAAATTGTAAGAGTTCAACAGTTCACTTTGACGAACAAAGAATACAGAAAATTGTAAAGGGTGTCCTCGATTACTTCAAAGTCAGGGAATGTACCTTGTTTTCAAGGTCATGATATAACTTTTCGTCCAGGTTCACAACAACACTGTTTGATTGATTCAAGTAATTAGCATCAGATGGGGGCATCTGGATCTTCATTCCTTCCGAACTGTGCATGCAAATATTCCATTCTGATAAGTGATCAATTTATTTCTTTTCCTACCTAAGCATTCATAAGTTTGATTCTCCCTCCGTTCCACAAAAAGAGTCCAATTTTCCAAAAAAAATTATACAAAAAGAATCCACTTTTAATTGTTACTAACATACAATGACACAATGTCCTCAAGTTTGGCATCATAATTTCATTATCATACCACGCTTCTAAACTAAAAATTTATCATTCTATTGGGATATAAATGTAACAAAAATATATCTTTAATATTCGCAAAGTTTGTAAATGAGACTATTTTTGTGGTACGGAGGGATATTATTCATTCTTTAATATATAAACAGAAACGATTATATTTGGTACGTAAAGACAAATAGTTCGGAAAAAATTCCCCCAAATCACAAAACTAAGGGACAAAGTCAGACACGTATATTTAACAACACCATAATCATGGCTACTTTAGATGTAGATCATAATTCAAAACTGCTCACGAGACGCTAAATCCCACAAATTACATTAGGAAATGAAAATTCAAAAGATTTATTGAACAATGAATGCAAGAATGACAAACTAACAGTTGAATTTTTTTTTAGCATTATGATATCGAGTGAAAGACAAACATTGTCACCCCAGGATTAAAGAAGACAACTGAACAGACTTATAACTAGAAGAAAGATGAACTGCCAATCAAATATTAAATGAAATTTAAAATATAATGCAACAAACATACATGTTTTCATAAAAGAAAAAGAAAACCACATGGGCTTAATTTAATCAATAAATTTAAAATTAACTAAAAAACTAGGTGTAGCAATTTGAGTATACAATAAAGAGCTAGCAAATTACATGTTACTCCTGTTCTTCAGAAAAGTAAACAGAGGATATACCACCAAAACAATCATAAAAACATTCAATATCATTAATATATTCACTTGTTGCATTGCTCCACTTACTTAAAAAAGAACTTATTTTTCCGTTTCTTTCATGTGGTAAGAATCCACCTTAGTAGACCACAACCGTGCGTGGAGTCAAGTGGAAAGAAATAGCATAAAACTGTTTGGTTAAAAAGTAATATCATTATGGGATTCTTTATTAGTTAATGCAGTATTTAAACTGTTCTCAGCCCAAGGATTCTTTTAAAGAGAAAATAAAATAGAAAAGCCTGCATCAAAGAACAGATTCTCCCCAACCACTACAGTACTAAAAAGAGATTATCCTGGCCTAGCATAAAGCAACGATGACAGGTGCACCACAACTTTCATCTCCATAGTTTGGGGGGGGGGGGGATTTACCAGGAGGCAAGAGTTGGATATTTTTCCACATCAGGCTATGATACAAAGATCAAAGGAAATTTTCATATAGAATGAGCTGTTGCCCTAAGCATGATCTACAGTCCGTCCCTGGTAATATATAACACACTGACACAGACCTAAAGGTTAGGTCCTTAATCAACCAAGTCCACTAAATTTGGTCCCCTCTATGCAGAGGAAAATTTGTGAAAATATTAAAATACTTGTGGAAATTAATACCGTACAAGAATCCATGATTTTTTTTCCTAAACTACTTAGGTAACTTAGTCCAGCTAATCGATCAAAATTTATAAGTTACCAAGAACATAAAATTAATCTAAATTTGCAATACTTCCAAATTTACCGATACAGTGAACAAAATCATACAGACTCGCGCATAAGACGTTAACCAAACAATTAAAGCTTAAACTAAAAAAACACATAAACATGCCCCATGCACATGCATATGTATAAAGAAAGAAAGATCAAATTACCCAAAATTTCCGTATGTCTCTTGAATATTAGGTTTGAGCTCAGGTATCCAGTCGTATAAATCAATGTTAGAGTCACATGGCTCAGGTTTACAACTCAAATTATCCATCATGCATTCCACGTCTAATAGAGACTGTAGAAGCCCTAGATAGAGAAATTGATTGATATTCGATAGTAAGTAACGATTAAAAGATGATAAATTTGTATCAATTTATGTTTCTTTCTACAAAAAAATTAGAACTCGTCATTTTAGTAAGTCGAATTTAGGAATTTTGAGAGAGAGAAAGTTGATATGGAAATAGAGAAGGAAGCGTTACGTTTGCAAGGGAAGGTTACGTTGTTTGGTTGGATTCGTATTGGATCCCGAGAGGTTTCAAATTTAGCGGGCAGGTGAAGGGATTTATTTAATTTAGAGTTTAATTGATTGGTTTGTTTGTTTGTTTGTTTGAAGGATTGGATTGGATTATTAATTTACTTATCTGGGCGATTATGGAAACTTACATCACTGATCACCCTTCCCTCTAAAGTCCAATCTATTAATATTAATAATGTTATGAATATAATTATAAAAAATATATATATACAATGATATTTTAAATTATAGTTAATTAATGGTTTATCATACGTATATCAATAATTATAATCACTGACATTAATATATTTCGTTTGTGACGCCCCCAGAATAGGTATACAACACCCATTCTGAGTCGCCAAATACATGGTACAGAAAGCAAACTACAATTTCAATAATACAATTGTCGTGCAAAATACGACAACACATACTGTGAGTTTAAATACAAATATTGTCTTCTAGACAATATCCACACTCAAATAAATCCTCATTACAATTATTCAAACACTATTTTACAGAAATAATGAGGACTGTTAATACATCTTTCTAGAACCATCACTCCATACCCCGACTAGATCCTGCTATGTTCTCACCTCCTGAGAAGAAAAATGGAACAAAAAGAAAAAGGGTGAGCTCAACTAGCCCAGTAAAGAATATTATGACTAAGATAATATACAACAAATTATCGTTAGTCTTCAACAGGGAAAAATCTGATAAAATATAATCGACAACAAGTTTTAGATCAACAACTGCAGCGGAAACAGCAAACCATTAGAAGAGTCAAGTAGAGAAAGAATTCTACTATCTTCTAAGATTTAAAAGTCCATCATCAATATTTTATCCCTGTAACATCAATTAATAATCATCTTTAACCAAATATTCATCTTTGCACTACAGGCCAAAGATATTCATTTGTATCATCAGTCGGTCATGTTCATCTCAACACCTGTTCATCTTTGCACTACAGGCCAAAGATATTCATCAAGTAATTATACATCTTTGCACTACAGGCCAAAGATATTCAGTAATATCATCATTTAGGACTGAGGATGATGAAAAATATCTTAAAGAGAACGAATCCAATGAGACAGAAGGACAAATAGTAGGGATTCGTATAACAGTTTATCCAAGATCAATAATACTTCATAATAATCAATTGTGAAGCAGAATTCAAAAATAAAGATCAAAACATGGATACAATCAAAGATAGTAACCATAATAGACATCTTGGACAAAAAGGGAAAATTTTATTTTTCGGTGAATAGTGCCGTATTCGTGAATAGTGCCGTATACGTGAATAGTGCCGTATACGTGAATAGTAACCCCCGACACAAAAAGTTCCAAATTTGATAAAAACTCATATCAATATTTCAGCATAATGATATTGAAGAAAATAATATCATTAAGAAGAAAATAATATCCCTTACCTCAAAATATCAGTACTTCTGGTCGGAATACCGGTATAAGGCTGAAAGAAACTTGCTCTGATGAATAGAAACTCTCAAAGTATCTAAATACTCACAAAATACACTCAATAATCTAGAGAGAGAAAGAGAGAAAACTTGTTTCTGGTGTAATTTTCAATTCTAACTTAGCCCTCTATTTATAGGAAAATTTTGGTAGGTTTGACCTGCAACCTGATGGCTTTACCTGCTACTATTCCCACCCACCACATTTGAAATATAATTCAGCACATTTCTTCACCAACCACAAGTGGGGCCCACCAATTCTAGAATTTTCCACCAAAATGATAAACTCCGAAAATTCAACAATTTCTGAACCAGTCATCTTGTAAAATTCGTAATAAATCATACGTTCATTTTTAACGGTTCAAAATTTGTGGACATATACTCAACTTATATATGTATAACATATCCAAAAATTACCACGATCCAACGGTCGGATTAAAAATTATAACCCCCGTAAAATATCTCAAAAACCCTGATTTTTAATACCTCCATTCCGACAAAAATATGGATAAAAACCTCAACATTAACTCCTTCATTTTTAACCAAAAAAATATATCCCTCATTTATATCCACATAAAATAAATATTTCCTTATCATATGAATCAATAATTAATTATTCACAAATAATATTACAGAATCACATTTATGACAACCAGGCCGTTCCCAGGAAAGAGGGGGCTTTCCAATAAGGATTTCTCCTTACTGGCGCGCAATTAGATGACCAAACCTCTCCTTAGACAGAACTTTCTAGACATTGTCAATAATGTTATCTAATAATATTATTCAAATAATATGAATTATTGATCTGATAATGGGAAATACTGTGCAGTAACAATTATTAAAACAACAATAATATAAAATATCAATGCAGCAATTATTGAATCAATAAAATAAAATATTGAACAGTAATCACTGTAACAATTATTGAGTAGTGCTTCTTACGTACGAATCAATAATTCAACTATACTGTGCAATCCGTGTGCTACTGTGCAACCACGCTTATTACTGTATTTTTAACCACCGGGTATTTCAACAGTGTTAACGGTAACAACTACGCCGTTATTAATAAACAATTTATACTTGTCGTTTTCTTCATCCAATCGCTTTCCGTTATGGGGCCCACACAAGGCTGCGCCGTCGTACGAATATTCCCCGACAGCAAGAATATTCCACGACCAAACGAATATTCCCCGACAAAATGAATATTTTATAACCACTTGCTTATTTTGTAAAATTTGCACATTTCACCCATAACCAAAGTATTATATCAAATTAACCCCTTATTATTCACAATAATATTTAGAGAAAATTTGATTTTATTCATTAATAAGTTGGGGTCTTACAACCTCCCCTCCTTATGAAATTTCGTCCTCGAAATTGACGTACGTACCTGATGTTTCAAAAAGGTGAGGATACCTCGCTTTCATTTCTGATTCCAACTCCCAGGTCATTTCTTCAATAGCATGGTTTCTCCACAAAACCTTAACTTGTGGTATAACCTTCGTGCGTAGGACATGCTCTTTCCTATCCAAGATCTTAACAGGTACCTCCTCGTACGTTAAATCTTCAGCTATCTCGTCTGGTTCTAACTCAATAATGTGGTTCGGGTCTTTAACATATTTACGAAGCATAGATATGTGAAAAACATTATGAACACGAGACATGCTTGGAGGTAATGCGAGTCTATATGCCACATTTCCTATTCGCTCAAGAATCTCAAATGGACCAACAAATCTTGGATTGAGCTTTCCTCTCTTCCCAAATCTTGTAACTCCCTTCCATGGTGCAACACGTAACAATACATGATCCCCAATATTAAATTCCACGTCCTTCCGATGAAGATCCGCATAACTCTTTTGTCGATCCTGTGCCGTTTGTATACGTTGTCGAATCGTTTGGATCTTCTCTGTAGTAATGCGTACCAATTCTGGTCCCAACAATGTTGCTTCACCCACCTCGTCCCAGCATACTGGAGAACGACATTTTCTTCCATACAACGCCTCAAATGGAGCCATACCTATGCTCGCCTGATAACTGTTGTTGTAGGAGAATTCCACCAATGGTAGGTACTTATCCCAACTCCCTTTGAGATCTAAGACACAAAGTCTTAATAGATCTTCAAGAGTTTGAATAGTCCTCTCTGATTGTCCGTCCGTTTGAGGATGGTATGCTGAACTGAATCGTAAATCCGTGCCCATAGCTTTCTGCAAGCTAACCCAAAATCGTGAAGTGAATCTTGGGTCACGATCCGAAACTATGGATACTGGCATGCCATGCAATCTCACAATCTCGTTCACGTACATACTAGCAAGACGTTCAAGGGAATAAGTCTCACGTATCGGCAAGAAATGAGCGGACTTGGTTAATCTATCAACAATAACCCAAATCGCATCTATGCCTTGAGAAACCTTGGGAAGACCTGTAACAAAATCCATAGTAATGTGTTCCCACTTCCATTTCGGAATCTCAAGTGGTTGCAATGGACCCTTTGGTACTTGATGCTCCGCTTTTACACGTTGACAAGTTAAACACCTCGAGATAAACTCCGCGATCTCTCTTTTCATATTGCTCCACCAAAATGTATGTCGAAGATCGTGATACATTTTGGTACTCCCAGGATGGATTGCAAACGGTGTGTTGTGTGCCTCCATCATTATTCTATGCTTCAAGTCAAAATCGTTAGGAACACAAAGTCTGGAGTTGACTCGAAGTATTCCTTCTTCATCGATTCTTGCTTCTGGAATAGCACCTTCTTGCACTTTCTTCTTCATACGCATCAGCTCTATATCCGTAGCTTGAGCAGCTTTAACTTTATCGATTAAAGTCGGTTCTACTCGTATATTTGATATCATCATGTGGGTACTTGGAGCCTTCATCTCTATCTCCATCCTTTGCAAGTCATACAAAATGGGCCTTTGTGTTAAAAACATTGCACTCGTACCCGCATATGATCTTCTACTCAATGCGTCAGCTACTACGTTTGCTTTTCCAGGATGATATTGGATGGTATGATCGTAATCTTTCAACAGCTCGAGCCAACGTCGCTGCCGCATGTTGAGTTCCTTTTGGGTGAAGAAATATTTGAGGCTTTTATGATCTGTATAGATCTCCACTTTCTCCCCATAAAGGTAGTGTCTCCAGATCTTCAACGCAAAAACGACTGCTGCCAACTCCAAATCATGAGTAGGATAATTCCTCTCATATTCTTTGAGTTGTCGTGAGGCATAGGCTATGACTTTCCCATGTTGCATGAGAACACATCCTAACCCTTTGCCTGAAGCATCGCTGTAGATAACAAATCCATCCGAACCAGATGGTATTGTCAGAACAGGTGCCGAAATGAGTCTCCTCTTGAGTTCTTGGAAACTCTTCTCGCATTCCTCACTCCATACGAATTTTGTATCTTTCCGAGTCAGCTGAGTTAACGGAGTAGCGATTCGAGAAAATCCTTCCACAAATCTCCGATAATAACCAGCTAAGCCCAGAAAGCTACGTACTTCGGTTACCGACTTCGGTTGCTCCCAACTTTGTATGGCTTCAATCTTCGCCGGGTCGACAGATACTCCATGTTTTGACACCACGTGCCCAAGGAATGCTACTTCCTCAAGCCAGAACTCGCATTTCTTCAGTTTGGCATATAGCTTGTTTTCACGAAGCCTTTGCAGTACCAGCTTCAAATGGCGCTCATGATCTTCACGGCTTTTGGAATAGATGAGGATGTCATCAATAAAGACAACAACGAACTGATCCAAATATTCTTTGAATACACGGTTCATCATATCCATGAAGGCAGCAGGAGCATTAGTCAATCCAAAAGACATTACTAAGAATTCATAATGCCCGTACCGAGTTCTGAAGGCAGTCTTTGGAATATCCTCAGTTTTAATCTTCAGCTGATGATATCCAGAACGAAGATCGATCTTTGAAAAGAATTGTGCTCCTTGCAACTGGTCAAACAGGTCATCAATGCGAGGTAGCGGATACCTATTCTTGATGGTGACATGGTTCAATTCTCGATAGTCAATACAAAGTCGCATACTCCCGTCTTTCTTCTTTACGAATAAAACAGGAGCACCCCAAGGAGACGTACTAGGACGAATAAAACCGATGTCCAACAACTCCTGTAGTTGGACTTTTAACTCCTGAAGTTCAATAGGAGCCATTCGATATGGGGTTTTAGAAATGGGCTTTGTACCGGGTTCAAGGTCAATAAAGAATTCAATTTCTCGTTCCGGGGGTAGACCGGGAAGTTCTTCAGGAAATACATCGGGAAATTCTCTAACAATAGAAATATTATTCAAATCTGACTTGTCTTTGTTCAAATCCATAACATGGGCTAAGAAAGCTTGACATCCGTTTTTCAATAAACGAATAGCTTTGTGGCTTGATATGACAGTGACTGATTTTAGTGGTTTAGTAGTTTGAATTCGTATGACAGGTTGGTTAGGAATATGAAAACTAACAACCTTACGAAAACAATCAATTTTAGCATGATGAGTGGTTAACCAATCAATTCCTAAAATCACATCAAAAGCAAGTATCTTTAAAGAGATAAGATCAACAGGTAATGTGATAGTGCCAACTTGGATCATGCAAGATTTATAAACTGTAGATGTAACGAAGGTTTCACCCAACGGAGTTTCAACAGATAAGTTAAAGTCCAATTTCTCCGGAGTCAAGTTTAAACGTTGAGCACAAGCAGGAGAGATAAAAGAATGGGTAGAACCGGTATCTAGTAAAGTATAAACTTCGCAAGAATTCAAGATTAGCTTACCCGTGATCACCTCGTTCGGGTTTCTCACGTTTTGGCCAGTTACGACAAACGCTCTTCCAGGAACCGCTGATTTCGCCTTATCCGGGACAGCCCTTGGAATCACCACTCCCGCTGAACTTGGTTTCGCTATAGTACAATCTCGAGCGATGTGACCTTCCTTCCCACAGTTGTAACACACCTTGGATTGTTGTGGACAGTTTGGGCTGATATGTCCCTCTTTCCCGCATTTGTAACATCTAACTGGCGGTCGTTCTCCTCCCCTAAAATTTGTTGTTGGTGCTGGTGCTGGTGCTGATGTCTTCCCGTCATTGTTGAATCTCCTCTTTCTGAAATTTCCACTTGACTCACCTCTCCTATTATCATGGCCACGATGACCACCCGAGTGGTTACCGCCTTTGTTCGTATTTTTCCCTCCTCGTTGGTTATCATCGCTCTGATGATTGCTGTCACCGGTATGACCCTGGTTGTGGTCCCTCGGTTGAGTATACTCATTATCTCTCTCTAATAATTGAGCCCTGTTTACAACATCTGAATATAAAGAAAATTTATGAGAGATAAGATATTGCCGAATCTCGGGTTTTAGACCTCTCAGAAACATCCTTGTCATTCGTTCCTCATTTTCGACCAAATGAGGTGCAAACCTGGATAACTCTGCAAACTTCGCCTCGTACTGGGACACCGTCATGTTGTTTTGTTCCAGTCTAATAAACTCAACCTCCTTCATATGACGAATACTTTCAGGAAAGTACTTGTCATTGAACAGTTTTTGAAATGTTTCCCAGGACATGTTGAGTGCGTCAGGCTGGGTACGCTTCACAGACTCCCACCAGTAGTCTGCCTCACCGCGGAACATAAATGTGGCGAATGGAACCTTCTGTTCCTCCGTGCATCCCAAGACATCAAATATCTTGGTAATTTGCTTGACCCACGTTTCCGCCATGATCGGATCCGGCTTTCCCTTAAATTCTGGTGGTCCCAATTCTTTGAACTGCTTAGCTGTGACAAACCGCGCGTTGTTATCATTTCCACCCGTATTCTGCACACGAGTCTCCCTCGTCTGATTTTGCATGAACTGCAAAAAGCTCCTAAACATTCCATCATTCATCGTTTGCTCGGTAACGTTGTTTACAGGAGGAATATTGCCTTCCTGTTGCACGTTCCCCTGGGTAGTGATCAAAGGTGTCTCCACGGTCTGATTTACTCCATTATTAACGTTCTCAGCTGCCATTCTTAAATACTGCCATAAAACAAGGGTTAATAGTCATGTCATATATTATCCCTATACTCTGACCGACCAAATAAACACCAAATAAACTTAGTCAGGTCATACTAGCGAAGGAATTCCCCGTCTCTCCCCTCCTAGTTCTTGTCTCACATCTCAGCCAGGGATCATATCCCTAAGCTCTGATACCAACTGTGACGCCCCCAGAATAGGTATACAACACCCATTCTGAGTCGCCAAATACATGGTACAGAAAGCAAACTACAACTTCAATAATACAATTGTCGTGCAAAATACGACAACACATACTGTGAGTTTAAATACAAATATTGTCTTCTAGACAATATCCACACTCAAATAAATCCTCATTACAATTATTCAAACACTATTTTACAGAAATAGTGAGGACTGCTAATACATCTTTCTAGAACCATCACTCCATACCCCGACTAGATCCTGCTATGTTCTCACCTCCTGAGAAGAAAAATGGAACAAAAAGAAAAAGGGTGAGCTCAACTAGCCCAGTAAAGAATATTATGACTAAGATAATATACAACAAATTATCGTTAGTCTTCAACAGGGAAAAATCTGATAAAATATAATCGACAACAAGTTTTAGATCAACAACTGCAGCGGAAACAACAAACCATTAGAAGAGTCAAGTAGAGAAAGAATTCTACTATCTTCTAAGATTTAAAAGTCCATCATCAATATTTTATCCCTGTAACATCAATTAATAATCATCTTTAACCAAATATTCATCTTTGCACTACAGGCCAAAGATATTCATTTGTATCATCAGTCGGTCATGTTCATCTCAACACCTGTTCATCTTTGCACTACAGGCCAAAGATATTCATCAAGTAATTATACATCTTTGCACTACAGGCCAAAGATATTCAGTAATATCATCATTTAGGACTGAGGATGATGAAAAATATCTTAAAGAGAACGAATCCAATGAGACAGAAGGACAAATAGTAGGGATTCGTATAACAGTTTATCCAAGATCAATAATACTTCATAATAATCAATTGTGAAGCAGAATTCAAAAATAAAGATCAAAACATGGATACAATCAAAGATAGTAACCATAATAGACATCTTGGACAAAAAGGGAAAATTTTATTTTTCGGTGAATAGTGCCGTATTCGTGAATAGTGCCGTATACGTGAATAGTAACCCCCGACACAAAAAGTTTCAAATTTGATAAAAACTCATATCAATATTTCAGCATAATGATATTGAAGAAAATAATATCATTAAGAAGAAAATAATATCCCTTACCTCAAAATATCAGTACTTCTGGTCGGAATACCGGTATAAGGCTGAAAGAAACTTGCTCTGATGAATAGAAACTCTCAAAGTATCTAAATACTCACAAAATACACTCAATAATCTAGAGAGAGAAAGAGAGAAAACTTGTTTCTGGTGTAATTTTCAATTCTAACTTAGCCCTCTATTTATAGGAAAATTTTGGTAGGTTTGACCTGCAACCTGATGGCTTTACCTGCTACTATTCCCACCCACCACATTTGAAATATAATTCAGCACATTTCTTCACCAACCACAAGTGGGGCCCACCAATTCTAGAATTTTCTACCAAAATGATAAACTCCGAAAATTCAATAATTTCTGAACCAGTCATCTTGTAAAATTCGTAATAAATCATACGTTCATTTTTAACGGTTCAAAATTTGTGGACATATACTCAACTTATATATGTATAACATATCCAAAAATTACCACGATCCAACGGTCGGATTAAAAATTATAACCCCCGTAAAATATCTCAAAAACCCTGATTTTTAATACCTCCATTCCGACAAAAATATGGATAAAAACCTCAACATTAACTCCTTCATTTTTAACCAAAAAAATATATCCCTCATTTATATCCACATAAAATAAATATTTCCTTATCATATGAATCAATAATTAATTATTCACAAATAATATTACAGAATCACATTTATGACAACCAGGCCGTTCCCAGGAAAGAGGGGGCTTTCCAATAAGGATTTCTCCTTACTGGCGCGCAATTAGATGACCAAACCTCTCCTTAGACAGAACTTTCTAGACATTGTCAATAATGTTATCTAATAATATTATTCAAATAATATGAATTATTGATCTGATAATGGGAAATACTGTGCAGTAACAATTATTAAAACAACAATAATATGAAATATCAATGCAGCAATTATTGAACTAATAAAATAAAATATTGAACAGTAATCACTGTAACAATTATTGAGTAGTGCCTTCTTACGTACGAATCAATAATTCAACTATACTGTGCAATCCGTGTGCTACTGTGCAACCACGCTTATTACTGTATTTTTAACCACCGGGTATTTCAACAGTGTTAACGGTAACAACTACGCCGTTATTAATAAACAATTTATACTTGTCGTTTTCTTCATCCAATCGCTTTCCGTTATGGGGCCCACACAAGGCTGCGCCGTCGTACGAATATTCCCCGACAGCAAGAATATTCCACGACCAAACGAATATTCCCCGACAAAATGAATATTTTATAACCACTTGCTTATTTTGTAAAATTTGCACATTTCACCCATAACCAAAGTATTATATCAAATTAACCCCTTATTATTCACAATAATATTTAGAGAAAATTTGATTTTATTCATTAATAAGTTGGGGTCTTACATCGTTGTTCTAAATTATTATTTTTAAAAAGCAAATTGAGACATTAAAAATTATGAAAAAAATAAAATTTAAAATAAATAGTAATACTTTTTAGATAGTTTACAATCGTTGTATTGATTAAATTATTTTAAAAAAATTATGTCAATTTTATGCTTCAAAATCTCTTAAGTTGACTTTAAAAATTCAACAATAATCAAATTATAATAAAAAATAGAGGGAGTATTTTATATTTCTTTTTTGTAATTATTCTTTATTTACCAAGGTCCAAAGCATTATTGCTAATCTATTTATATATACATCAATACTGACCTATTTTTTTTTTCTCTTTTTTATCTAACCATAAATTCGGATTTGAATCCCCTCTATTACACCTTCTCTCAAATTTCATCTAATATATCATATTTTTATACATGTAAATAGTATAATTAAAATTGATACCAGTCAACTAATTTATTATATTAAATTATATAATTATTTTAAAAATAATAAGTAATCCGAAATTTTTTCACCATTTAATGAATATATGAATTTTTCATCAAAATTTTAATAGATGAATTCTTCCCACATATTTTTATTGTCACCGTTATCTTATTTTATCATTATTTTTCTCCTTCTATGTTTGTTTTCTCTATTTGTGTAAATTTACCTCTATTTTTTTTATAAATTTAACCTTTTAACTACCGAATTAAGCATTTCTTATCGAAATAAGTCATGTAACTCGAAATAAAGGGATCTTTCTATATTGTTTACATTGGCTTCAATTTTTCTTCTTTATCATATACTAACCTTGTGACTGCAATTTTTTTGTGCTTTTAAACATATTTGAGATCTTCTATCAATTTGAGAAATTAAGTTTTTTAACCATATATATATCATTTATAATTTTTTTTCTTCATCACTCACTAACCACGTGCCTATATTTGTGTTTCTAAAGATATTTTTGGAGTAAAATTACCCAAAATACTCCCATTCAAATCAATTAATATTACTCGTCGATGGCTACAAGGTTTAATTTATAAAAAATTAAAGATATTAAGATTCAATGTCTTAAAGTTTCAACATTAGAGTTTATGTCGTAAAAAGTGAAAAATTAACTTGAACTTTTTTAAAAAAATAAAAATAAAATTAGGGTTAGGGTTAGATTTTCTATTCCTTCTTAATTATGACAATTAATGGGTGAATTGATGATGAAATTGAGATCAAATACGTAACTTCAATGATGGTGAACTGATAGAGAAAGGATAGAGAAATCTATAGTGCAGTGTAACTTGGCCAGAAAGAAAATAAGTATTCATTATTTTAATACAGCTCAGGTTTACAACATATAAATAAGAGTACATGTCCCCTTTCGTGTTGAATACAATAAACTTTATGATTAATAAAATTTTTATATATTATATATTTTTAATAATTATATCAATTAAAATTAAATAAATTTATATTAATTTTAATTTTAATATGTCATCGTTTGACTCTAAATATCAAATTATATATCTAATTTTAAAACTTAAAAAATAGTAAAATGATATCGTACACTTGCTAATTGACTTTAACTAGTTTTCTTCTAATTTATTCATCACAACTCATAACAAATATTTATTTATATTATAAAGCAGAAAAGAAAGATAATAGTTAGTTTGGCGATATCTTTTATACTACCCTTTATACTTTTTTTTATATAGATTTTTATTCACTTCTCTCCAATTATCTCTTATTATCTCCAATCTTTTAGCATCTTACTTTTTCTTTTTTAATACATACGTAATGTGTGTCGTGAAAATTAATATAACTCGAGTCATGTTATGTATTGCGATAAATTTAGATAGATTTATAATTGTTAAGTTTATCAATAGAAGGGATTAAATGGTGTTTAATTGTATTTTAATCTATCTTAACAGTCCATCTCTTAATATCTCTTAAGAGTCCATATATTTGTATTAAGAGATTATGTGAATAGTTAAGATATAAATATGAGTCTAAACAATTTAGAGGATATCTTAATACAAAAATATGACTGTTAAAATGCATTAAGAGATAGACTGTTAAAATACATTAAAATAAAATCAGGCATTACTTATTACATACTTATCTAAATAATTTATTACTAATATTTATCCACTTAACATATTTAAATTATTTAAAGAGATATATAATAAATAATGCGATCGTAATTTTATAAAACCCTCCTCGTAAAATTACAGTTTTAAATATGCAAGTCTCTCTATGTATGTATCATCGTCCACTTTCGTCATTAAAAGATTCAAATTCTTCCGCACGAAGCAAAAGACTGAAAAGAGGCGTTCTTTTGATCCAATATCTCAGCAGCGTTCTCAACACGCAGAAGGGATCCGAATAAAAATATCAAGAACCAGTGGACCACATAACATTCGGTTACTGCCATACAAAGAAATAAAGCATAAAACCAAAGAAAATCCAGTCTCAAAGATGATGAATCACAGCAACAATAACAATAGTTCCTCTTTGGTATTGCTATTTTTGATCTTGCTCTTCGTGTTTTGTGAGTTAGGGTCTTGCAGAAACTACGATTTCATCAAGATGAAGAACACTCTCGGTGGACTTAAGGGCATCCAAAACAGCGCTGAGATTGAAAGCATCGCTCGATTCGCCGTCCAAGAACACAATAAGAAGGAGGTATTTATTTTGATTTTTTCGTTTGTATAACCTAATTCTGCAAATTCATGCCGTCGCATGTATTTCGTCCTTCAATTCATTAGCAGCTTATAAATGTATAAATAAAGTGGATATTTATTTATTTATTTTGCTGGAAAAGATTTGTGCTTTCTTGTTCTTCTTAGCATAATTTATATGTCCATTTCTTTGGTGACTTAAATAAATTGCTTTTGTTGTCTTATTATTTATTTGTGGGTATTGGGTTCTTTTGCTCATCTAGTCTAAAGAAGGCTGATAATAGTAATTGAATGCAAAATGAAAACTGTTATAATACTTTCTTTAATGATTTTGATTTACTGATGTTCTGTTACTTCTGTCGAGTAAACTAGTTTGGAGACGTTTTCGCACAGTAACATGTATACAAGTATGTTTCATTTTTAAATTTTTGGATTGGAAGATTTATTTCTAGGTCCTTGGTTCCAATTCCCCCATACCTATGCCAAACTTACCTATCAAAATATGTTTATTTATGTGAACTTTTGTACAGAATTCCATGCTTGAGTTTGCCAGAGTGGTCAAGGCCAACGAACAGGTGGTAGCTGGTAAGATGTACCATCTTACCTTGGAGGCAATTGATGCTGGTAAGAAAAATATCTATGAAGCCAAAGTTTGGGTTAAGCCCTGGATGAACTTCAAGCAGTTACAGGAATTCAAGCACGCCAATGATGTCCCCTTGTTCACTTCTTCAGACCTCGGTGTTATACGAGGTAGTGCATCACTCTATATATTTTGGAAAACTTATGATCATAAGGGCTACAGAACAGTATTCATGTCAATAGGTATTCCGTGTGTGCATATCTACTTGTATAGTTGTATGGCTGTCTATCTGCGATTTAGTTTTTGGGGATGGTGGTATTAGTGTATTACTGGTATCCAACTACATAGGTTCTGGTTGATGGTCATGGCATATTCTCGCGTCTACAGATAGTATCTCATGAGTAAGATGTTCTGTTATGACTTTTGATCATATATTGAGTTAATCTCATTCGATATAAATTTGACAGCTGTTTTAAAGCTAATGTGCAAAGACATTTGTCATTGTCAGTGTTACTTGAATAGTGTACTAAATAAGATAGAGATGATATTTGTTGATTGCATTATGAGATCTATTTAGTTTATACGAGAGCATAAACGACTCTTGTTTGTTTCGACTACCCCTTCAATAAATGTTTTCTACTATCTTTACTGTTGACTATTGATTTTGTGGAAATCAAGCCGATGCTAATGTATTTGATCCACAGTTTGGAGCATAATCTTTTTTTCCAACTAATTTGGGCAATAATTCCTTTCCCCAACTAGACATCATTAGGCTGAAATGCAAAACTGACCCTCCTATTTGTAGTTTTTTTACAAACCCCTTCAATTTTTTTATAGCAAAACTCTCCCTCAAACTTGTGTTAGTACTAAAAGAGCGACCCCCTTGACTTCTTCGTCTAAAAAAAATGACGGACGTTACTAATTTGGGGCAGATGTTTGTGATGTCAATGTCACATGGCTACACTTAGGGGCAATATAGTCTTTACACAAAAAAACCTTGCCATTCCAATCTGAATTACCGCTGTCCATCATCTTCATCCCAACCTCTGACCAACAATGTGCTAGCCGCAACCCCCCATTGCTGCCGAAAGGATCAACATAAAAGTGACGGATAGAAGCCCAACCTTTCTATAACAGCAAATTTCCACTTATCTTAACCCAATTCCAGCCCCATAAATTCTGCAATTCAAACCCAGATTCAATCAAACCCATCCAGATTCAATCAAACTAAAAAGCCCCAAATACAAAAAATTGGTTAGTATTACTAAGAAATTTGACAAGACCCAAAATGAGATTGGGTATCAAAGCCAACCAAAGGAAAGAAAGAAAGGGGGTGGGGGTAGGGAGTTGTTACCGTTTATGTTGGTTTCTTCAACTCCAAAGTCCTATTGTCTCTCCAAAAATTGTTAGGGTGTGTAGAGAGTGTATCACGGCAGAGCAGGTTATGTTTTGGAATCATGTGTTAGGCTCTCTTTGCCATTTGGCCTTTCACAATATCGTGTGTGCGCAGAAGGCAATCTAGGCCATTCGATGACGGAGTTGAGGAAATCAAGATATACCCGTGTCGTCTAGCCTCTGTCCTTTCCACTAATTTGGGGACTTTGTTTCTTAACCAGAAAATCAAAAGATAAAAGGAAGGAGAGAACAATGATTTGATTTTGGACAGACTAGCAATTTTTGGTGGCAAAGCTGAAGAGGGTGTGGTAGTTGCTGTGAATAGTGAAGAGAGGACGATGAAAGATGAAGAGCCCAGATTTTCTTTTTTGAAAGATTGATTTGTTTTTTTTTAAGTTGCTGTTTTGTTCTTTTAATTGCTTTTTTTGTTTTGTTTTGATTTGTTTTCCTTTTTGATCTTTTAATTGCTGATTTTGCTCATTTAATTCCTGATTGTGTTCATTTAATTGTTGGCTTTATGTTTGGAGTTTTCTTTAAATTTTAATATGCAATTGTATTAGATTACGTTTTTAATTTTAATATGCAATTGTTTAATTACTATATTTTCCTCATTGTTTCACATGTGCCATGCACATGCTGGATCCCGTCACTTTTTTTTTTTAACAAAAATGTTAATAGGGTCCTTTTTTTTTAGTACTTACACAACTTTAAGGGTGAGTTATGCCAAAAAAAGAGTTTGAGGAAGGGGTTTGTAAAAAAACTACAAATAGGAGGGTCAGTTTTACATTTCAGTCGCATCATTATTTTGGTGTTATTTTTACCAGACATTGTATTGCTTGGATCTCGGATCATAAATTGAGCCTGGAAAGGAAAGGAAGTATTCTTTTTCTAGTGTTCTTTACATGTAATGTAGTGAACGGAAATGTGATTGTGATGATTTTCTCACTGTGAGAAGATCTTCAGGGGTTTCATCTGTCATGGTTTACGTTGTTGCCTCACACTGCTGTAAAAATTCTTCATTGACTATGAATCTCTGTTGGTTCTGAATTATAGTCGTGTTTGGTAGTGTTGAAGAGAAATTGAAACTCAGCGCACTTGTAGTGTCCCTCATATTAGTTTAGTTCCCTGTCCGAAAGGGTTCCTGCGGAACTATATTGGCTCTTGGCACCAGAACTAATGTGATGTCAAATGACTTTTGACCTTTTGCTAACGTGGACCTTTCCCTTGTAGACACTTGACAATTTGTTATTGTAGACAATACTTTTGACTATCGATTTACTGGACCCTGCTGTAAAACAGGACCACAAACAATGTTCCATTGGTCCAAGATGCACTTCGTGCTGTGCAGTCTGTCCCAGAAGGCATCTAACTCTTTGATCCCCCATATGAACTTTTAGAGATCCTACTGGCTGAGGCCAATGTCTAAATTATAGTTTTGATTACACGTTGCCGAGCTCTTTCTATATACATTTCTGGCCAACGTGCTATGCATATGTGAAATTATTTTAGGCGAGTTCATATCATAAATTCTGAAGTTGCTTCTTGCACGTGCAGGTGACTGAAAATTATGCAGACTTTGATTAGCTTCTAAAGGGTTGGGGGGGAAGCAAGGAGGCAAGATTCAAAGTTATTGTCAGTAACAAACATTGAGGGGAAGTTCCATGTTCCGTATTGTCATTTGGAATAATATCACTCCTTAAAGTGTTGATCTTCTTCATATTTCGTGTCAGTTAATGTTGATTAATGCTCTGCTTAACATGTTCTAGTATTTAAATAAAGTACCAATTGGCTGCTAGCCTGTTCAGTTGTAAATATATGAACTGACCTTATGACTGCTGCTATACTATTATTGTGTTGGGGCTTTATATAGTTTCTGTAATTTTCTTCTAGTGCTGTTGTGAGATGTGACTTTCAACTTCTAAGCACAATATACAATATGACTGCAACATGGGCTCTTCTGTTTTTGTTTTTCTATATAAACCAACCAACCAACCTTGTGGTGATGAACTGTCTCTAGAGAATGTGATATCTGTTGGTTTATATCTTTTAAGATTTTAATGACAATATATTTGGGAATCTATTTGAGAATGTTGGTTTATATCTTTTGTGATTTTAAGAAATGACAATATATTTGGTAATCTATTTTGCTGATATTTCAATTCAAATTCGAATCATAGTTTTTTAAGGAATTGATTTTGCTAAGGAGTTTGTTTATATTTAAAAAAGTCTTATAAAGAATTGTTTTGAAATGTTCAAACTCTATCCGGTATTGTTTTTTCCCCTTTATTCTAGTTATTTTGGTTTGACTAGGATACTATATATTTGTTATCTAAATATTATATTTGTAGAGTTATTCTCTTGAACTTCTTCTTTCCTTGAATCTATGATAGTTGATTTGGTTTATATATATCTGTTGGTCTAGTCAAAATTTGTTACTAAAATAATGTGATATATTAATTGTGATATAAGATATTCCTAATAACATTTATTATTATATCCGTTGGTCTCAAATATATTTTTCAACATTTGTTGATATTTTTAAGCTAACAAAGTTTTATAGCCGTTTGTCTATTCAATATATATATATATATATATATATATATATATATATATATATATATATATATATATATATATATATATATATAGCAGCCGATCAAGTCCGGGAGTCCGGATTTTTTTAAAATCCGGACCTTTTTTTTTTTTTTTTTTTGCTTTTTTTTTTAAATAACTAAAAAAAAATATTTAACATTTTATAGAACTGAAATTTTTCCATAATACAATGTTTTGGACGTGTTTTGAATACCTATACCAAAAAGTGATGGTACAGTCTGCACAGACAGTACCACCATGTTTTGTTATACGTACCCAAATCACACCCAAAACATTGTATTATGAAAAAATTTCAATTCCATAAAAATTTTTTTTTTTAGTTGTTTCAAAAAAAAAAAAGCAAAAAAAAATATTAAAAAAATAGTTCGTATTTTATAGAGTCCGGGATCCCGGACTGGATCCGGACTCTCTCTCTATATATATATATATATATATATATATATATATATATATATATATATATATCTTCTTGGCTAAAACATGGATACAATAAGACAAGGTACATCACTTCAGTGGAATCAAAGCAAATTTTAGTATTATACAAAGATATTTCCATAGAGAGTTATCAAAGTTTATTTCCAGCAAGTCTTGTTATATAATTAATTCTTTGTTGGCTGGAAATAAGTGTCATTTGTAATCATATATTTCTTGTAACGAAATATGAGTTCAAGTCATGTTGGGCTTGGTCTATTTAGCAATAGATAGAGTTTGTTCATAGAAAGCTTTCAAGGTTGTAGAGGTGCAAAGGTCTCAATTGTGAAAAAAATTGCAGTGGTGCAAAAGAGGCAGAGGTGTCCATCGCCGTGGAAAGTTTTATTTGAAAAGGGAGTTCTTTTTATTGTATTTAATTGAGTATTAAGTTTAATAAAAAGAGTCTCCAATACTAGTTGATATTGGACGTGGATTAGGCTACTAGACTAGACACTACAACAAAAAGGCTTATCAGCGACCGCACATCTGCGACCGCATATAGTCGCAGATGGGTATCAACGACCGGATGCAGTCGCTAATAGTAGTCGCAGAAAATCTTGTCGCTAAAAAGACATCAGCGACCAACAATAGCGACCGCATTATTAGCGACCGCAATCAGCGACCTCAGCTGTCGCTATTCTGACTCATGCTGAGTCATGCGTCAGACGTGATGTGGTACACGTGTCAGCGACTGGTAATAGCGACCGCATGCGGTCGCTGAAGTAGACGAACCTTACTGGGTCGCTAATACTGTATCAGCGACCGCACGCGGTCGCTGACTTTGTTTTTTTTTTAAATATTTTTCCTGTTTTATTGATTTCCCAAAAATAACCTGCTTTGTACCTGCTTTTTATCCCAACACACAGCAGTATATATAAGCATCCATCCATAATAACTACTATATGATAAACATCCATCCATACATACAGTCCAAAGAATGAATCTAAATCAACACAACACAATACAATCGTAAACATCCATATAATAGAATCGTAAACCAATACAGTCCAAAGATAAGTAGTTTAAAAGATTACAAGGCTTTAAAAATCTAAAAAACAAGTCTAACAAGGCTTTACAAATCTAACATGCATGACTGGTCTAGCTCTTCATGGATCATTCAAATTAGTACCCTGTAATTAACAAAAGAATAAAACATATATGTTACATGTGTTGATACTGCTATGACTTGGGGAAAGCTAAATAATAGACAATGTACGTAATGAAACATTAAAAGTACCTGGTCGCCACCCTGATGCTGTGATGCTGCTGCTTCCGCCACTGCCTTTGCCAAGTCATCAGGATTCAGAGAATGCAGATGCCCGCCCAGTATAAGAAGAAGATCACGATTTTGACAGATCGCTCTCACACAGTCAGCAGGAGTATGATAGGCTGGATGACCTGATGACTGTGTAGACTGTGTAGACTGGGTAGCAGAGCTGCCTGTGCCACTGATGGTCGGGCGTCGTCTTTGTCCTTGACCTTTAACATAATTTTTCTTCACGACGGACGCCCTCTCCCACAATTCTTGATCAATCGCCGGACGCGGGGTGCCTTCAGGATAGCGCTCGTTCATTAAGCCCTTATAAGTGTCCTGTCAGAAGGTCAACAAATAAATAGTTAAAAATAAATACGAAATGCTAAAAAACATGACTATAATATATTTAAAGTTAACTTATTACCGCTATCTGAACAGCATCAGGCAGACCATCACGGGTGGCCACATACACATCTAACCAATTGATAGGTTGACCTTGAGACTCAGACTCCTACAGTTCATGTTCTCATATTAATATGTAAACATATGATATTTTAGCTACAAAACATGACTGTAAACATAAAGACAAATAACTAAGCCAATAAGCTTGTTATACATACGTACCCTAGCAGCAATATGTTGCAGCTGAGATATACTGCCGCCCTTGTACGTGCCTTTTACCTTTTCGCCTTCAGATACACCTGAGGATCTGTTCGAGGCGGCAGTCTTACGTCTCTTGACCCAGCTCTCAGCTCTCCACTGCTCACACATCTGCACCCATATGGGATGTGCGCACCACCAGGGGCAATGCTCATGCATATACTGCTCACCCTGTCCTGGATGGTCAATCTCAGCATTGTGCAGGGCTTTCTGTCGTTCTTTGTTTAGATTATCTTTAGTCCGGACGGCGCACTTCTGCCAGAACAGTGCTTGAATAACTGATGCATGTGCGTCGTCCCATCTATACCGCTTCTGCAAATAAAACAACAATAATAATATTAAAACTACTATAATACCATAATCCAACATTACTAAACTATTAGTTGATTAACTATGTATTATCTATCAGAGTGATTAAATAAATATACCTGAAATTCAGCCCAAACTGCATCCTTATGGGCGAGAGGTGTGCTCGCCCATGTAATCACTGGCGTAGGCCAGTTCTGTAAGCATAATTGTGAAATGCACTTCACAATTTTACTATCTTGAAAATCACTACAATATACAATAATTTACATTAAAATATATTTATAACAATGGAAATATTAAACCCTTATATATACACGATGTTTAACTTACGTGCTTTCTGGAGGAGGACGGATCTGTATAAGAATGCGATCATCCGGATTAGCCGGGGCCTTCGGCACATGATTAGGGCCCCGACCCAACCCGCGCTTTCGTGCAACAGGTTCAGAAGACATCTATAAATAAAAAAAATTAGGATGTTAGTATGAAATTATGAATGACAATTAATTGTATGAAATAGTTAACTACGATTACCATAAGTGAAAGGTACATAAACATGACTGCAAAATAGTTAACTACAACAACTATAAATGATATAGTTAAGGATATAGAGAACATTCCTATATAGAGAACATAAATGAAAGGTACATAATTATGAACTAAACATGAACATGAACATAAACATACATTTTGTACAATTAAAACTAAACATACATTTTAATGAAAATCGTTGTCTGATGAGTCAGAATCATTTTGTACAAGTATCGGAGATTCATAACCATCTTCAGATTCTGTGTCAGTGTCAGTCAATAACTCTTTCTCAATATCACTGTCATCCTGCACAATAACTGTCTCGGGATCCAATTCATCAGGTTCATCTCCACCCTCTAACTGGATTACATCATTGTTGTCCTCTATATTTATTATAGGAGGTCTCTGAAGCATTTCCTCTTGGTAGAAATCCCCGTCTATTACTTGGACACGACTACGCGCGGGAGTATGAATTACAACTTGCCAATCTTTTATGTTTTGGGATAGTCACAACTTGGTTGAGCAATTTATAGCTTTTATAACATTTTGTAGCTTTATTCTTGTATACATAAGTGTTAAATACCCTTATTTTTCTGTTATAGCCAAAACAATATATTTATTGACCAAGTGTGTCTATTTATCTTCTCTGTTGCACTAGCAGTTCCCTAGCACTGTCTATTTTGGCTTAACAGCACCCTAATTAACAACCAAGCTTGGCTTGACCCCGTGAGGCTTGGCTAAGCTTGGCGTGGCCTCGTATGGACTCGCGGACCTAAGCCCAGCCCATCAGCTCCAACATCCCCTTAATAGGCTCTACTGGATCACCAATAGGCTCGTTAATAGTATAAATGTTTGCAACTACCCGACCAATAAAAAAATTTGGCCAGAGTCTCCCCTGTAATATAGACTAGCCACATGCACGACGGCATGTATATAAGGTCATTTCTAGGCACCCAAGACATAAACCAGGAATCAGTACTAGTACTGTATCCAAAAGAAACAAAATCTCCATCCAATATCAGTTGAAAACTAGATAGAAACTGAGATTATAGCATGAAACATTCAAAAAAGTAATAACACGTGATCAATTAGTAACCCTGTAAATATTAAAAGATATGCAACTTAGATCTAAAACATAAATAAATATCGTCATATATATTTCCAATTATAAATTTTACAATGAGTATAATTTTAAATATTTTACAATATTTATCATTTTTTTTAACTAAAAATGAAGAAAATTCATGTATTGACTTCAAAAAAATAATTATCATTGTTTTATATTTTGAAATGGAGGAAGTATTATGTATCAATCAATTATAAATTAGTACTACAATATTACTCATCAATTAAATATATTATGGTCCTCATTAAGTTGCTGGTAATTTGTGTTGATGAGTTGGTGACTCGTCAAATATTTTTGAAAATATTACTGAAAAAATATATAAACAACATATATGCCCTCACACAACTCATTTAACATTGAGTTCCTCTAATGACAATGTTTACTCTAATAGTACTACCTTATTGCAATATTCAACTAAAAACAAATCGATTAAAGTATAATAATCACAAGATTAACATTCTGTTTAAGGTATTAAGGGATTAAGGGGTCTAATTTAGAGATTTAGGGATTAAGGGGTTACCGGCGTGGTGCAGCGGTGGTGCGGCGGTGGTACCTCCTGATGGCGGTGGACCGGTGTCCCGGTGGCGGTGGCCGGAGTCTCTCTTCCTCTTCTTCTCTTCTCCCCCCTTTCTCCTTCTTCTCTCTGTCTCCCTCTTCTTTTTCTCCGCCTCTGCTGTGTCGAGCGAGTGACTGAATCTGTTAATATTAAGTTTGATCAGCGACCGCTAGCCGCGACCATATGCGGTCGCTGATTTTAATGACATGGACTTATCTGCGACCGCATGCGGTCGCAGATATTAAGTGGCCGCATAAAACATTGGCGCCAACATTTCCAGCCAAATTTTGGGAGGCAAATTTGTACTAGCGACTGACTAGCGACCGCGTGCGGTCGCTGTTAAAATATAGCGACCATATTAAATATTGGTCACAGATGGCGGTCGCTGTTAATAATATCAGCGACCGATGGTGCGGTCGCTGATAGTATTGGTCGCTGTTAAGCATTTTTCTTGTAGTGAGAGGATAGGGGCAGAACTACGTAAAATTTTTTGGTGTGATTTACTGTTTTTAAAAATAATCACAAAAGATAGTAATTTGTGATGGACTTTTTAAGCAATCACAAAATAATAGTATATATGATAGCTCTTAGTGATGACTAATTTTGCCATCAATGCATTATAATTGTGATGGTCGTCTCAATTACCAAATTTTTTTTTTGTGACGGACTAAGTCATCACTTATAGATATATTCTTTTCGTGATTGCATTTAAGTGATCACTAATATTTTAATGTAAGAAATAATCAAAATAATATTTTATGACGGTCATGACAATCATTAAAAAAGACAGATTTTTGTGACGACTTTTATTTGTAATTACAAAAAAAAAAATATTTTGTGATGGAATTTTCAAGTCATCACAATACAATAAAATATATGATGGCTCTCAGTGATGTCTAATTTTACCATCATTATAGAGTATTTGTGACTGCCATTGCAATCACAAAATCTTATGTGGAAGTAATTTTGTTTAGCAAGTCAACTCACATATATTTATTTTTATATTTTATTTTAAAATTATAATCATGATCTAGGTTTTGGTGTAATGGTAATAATCGTTATTTAGTTTGCAGATGGGGGGAAGGTTCGAATCCTACAAGTATCATTTGTTACAATTAATATAATGAAATAAATCATCTGTAAATAGATATTTACGTTTTTACTTTTGATCCCTAAAGTCTTATTTTTTTGTGATGACTTTAACAATCACAATAGATTACGTGTTAATGTGATTGTATTAATCATCATAAAAGCATTAAGAGTTTGTGTGATTGCCAAAACCATCACGTAAAATATTTCATGATGGACGTATACAAGATGACCATTGTGATGCTTAAAGCGATCACGTAAACCTTTTGTGATTGTTTTTCTGGTTTTTGTGATGGATTTTGTCCATCACAAATGACCATTTTTTTAGTAGTTGTTTCTGTTTTATGCTTTAATATTATGCGGTTTTTGATTTAAATTCGTGACCAAAATTATTCTAATACGGACAAGTATTAGCCGTCCGTTTATAACAGACGAATAACATAACTAATACGGACAGGGTTAGACCGTCTGATTATAGCATGTTATAGTAAACTTTAAAATTTGACACTGTAGATCACTTTGGGTATTTATACAAATTCACCCCCTTTAGGTGTGCTTAATTACAGAATTTCAATATCAAATTTAAGTCTGAAGTTGGACCGATTTATTCCTTGTTTTCTGTGAGAATTAATATTTGCTGATGCCCACAAATGCAACACTGAATAGATTTGCCGAAAGCCAAAATGCACATATGTGTAAACGTCATATTTGCCGGCCGGCAGCTGATATTTGCTCACAAATCTTGTCATGTCAAAAGTTTTAGTCTACTCTTATAAATTGTTTTGCATTTGATTTCTCTGTGCGGTTAATCATGAACTAGAGATCGATCGAAAGTGGAGGACCCTTTTGCTTGACAATCCAAATGCGGATGAAACTGAATTACAAGTCGCATTCAAGTCTTGCATATGCATATATATCCACACAAAGGGAGCTAGGGGATCAATTAGTTGAGTAGCATAGATCGATAATAGGCTAACAAATTAAAAATATTGTGGTCATCCCACCATGCATGCCAATATAGGATTCCACAATTAACCGGTTATATATATATATATATATATATATATATATATATATATATATATATATATATATGCAAATCCTACGCGTTTTAGCATCTACATAGAATTTGACATATATGTTTTAGCATCTATATATATATATATATATATATATATATATATATATATATATATATCCATCAATCCTACCTCATCAGATAATTTTTTATTGATAATTTTAGACAATTAATATTGTTAGAGCAAATATATATTGTTTTTTTACTATGATGATATTATTTTTGCTCTGATAATATCAAATTGTCATACTTTAACATTATATCAAATTCATTTCAAAATCTGCTATTTTGAAAAAAATGTATATATATATGAACTAGTTAAAACTAGGAACGTACCTTATATTAGTTCAGATAAGATCTGACCTTATCCAAAACAAAGAAATTAAAATAACCAGCTTTTGGAATTACTACTAATAATTTATACCAAGATATATATGCTCTATCTAGCCTCTAGCTAGCATTATGAATTAATGAAGTAAACTACATTTTTTAGGAAAAGAAAAAAGAATCATTAGAATCCTGAATATATCATGGGAATTATTAATTATTGCATAAAAAACTAAGTTATTAGACAGTGGGAAGTGATTCAATTGTTGATTTGCCAGCTTTGTTGAAAGCCTCCTATTGTTACTAGCTAGGATAATAATATGTTCCGCTTTAGAGTGCTTAAATAATAGTACTTCATCCGTTCTAAATTATATATAATACCATTATTAACTTGTAAAAATTAATTTTAAATATTTTTAAATTCAAAATTAATATGATTTATAAAAAAAATATGAAAAAATAAATTGTAAATAATTGATAGTTCTTTAATTTTAGATAATTCACAATATTTATTGTTGTATGGATTAAAATCTAAATGAATACTCATATGTTAATTTTGAGAATGAAAATATTACGACTTACTTTAAAAAGTCAATAATAATTGTATATTTTGAAGGGCGTATCCATAATTATGATTACGCGGGCTGTTGCACATCATGCCAACCAACCCTAGTGACTTCCATGCAGATTAATTAATAATTATGTTCCAAGTGACATCTCTATTGTAGGCATTATCCAACCTCATCAAGAACCCTCGATTTGTGTTGTAAGAGAGATTTGTGTGCTGCCTCTAGCTAGCTATAAATATAGTATGACATAGTGATTTAATAATGTTAACTGTGGTCGATCAGAACTAGTGTGGTTGTTTTGGAGGATCTTTAGGATTTGAAAACCCTAATTTTCTTTATTTTTTTCTAAGCAACCTGACTCTTGGTAAATGTTACTCCTTATCCCAAAAAAAGAGGACATAGTGTATAGATCATTCGCCAGTATTTTTATTTCACAAATTAAAAGAGTTATCTTTTTATTAATAATATAATAATTAATATAAGATGAAACAATATTCTTAAATGTCATAATTTTATTATTATAGTATCGTTACTAAACAATTTATAATTTTTTAGGATAAATATGATGATTTTTTTTTTAAATATTATTATAAATTTTGCAAATAAGGCTCCTGGAAGTATCTTAACTGAATTAAGATTGGTTTTGGATTCGTCTCTCTCTCTCTCTTCATTTCAAATTAAAGAAAATATATATTCTCCAAATCTATGCAAGGGGAAATATTATGCCAAAAGATTGATCAGTGGGAAGTAGTGGTGGATGCAACGTTAACAAGCATAGACTAATTAATTAATTAATTAACAGGCCAGTTCCAACTACCCATTTGTTTGGGTTAGGAAAATTCTGAAACGCTAATTGGTCTTAACAACCCATTAACTTTGTCTTTGGATAATTCATGCCAATAACTAGATTAAGAAGGTCATTGTTTATTGCCATCGGCTTTGTTTTTATCAAAGGAAAAAAAGAAAGAATTAATTACAGCAAACAAAGCTTCAACAATATTGGGAATAATTAACTTCGTCAATAGCTAAACAGCAAACCAACAATATATATAGAGATCGAACTATATAAAAGAAGGGTAAAAGAGTCCAATGTTTAGGGTTTTGGATACCTTGCTTGCATACCTTCCGATTTGAATTTAGTGTGGTTTAAATACATTTTTTACATAATTTAAGATGGAAAAAGTAGATGAGAGATTATAGAGATAAGTTCTCATTTCATCCAGATCATAGACCCCAAGCAGGTACACCAAAATTTTCTCTTTTTACTAAAAGTAATTAATTCACTATACTTGAGACTAAATATAGATTTTATATTTGAACTGTACGTATTCTATGAACATTAATTTTTTTTAGAGACAATATTTTTATGTATTTCAGTTATCTTTTGTTAACATATATGCGCATATATGATCATTATATATACTCGAATTGATGCAGTATCAAAGTACATGAACTTGCATTGTGAATTAATATATAACTAATTTCTAAAGCTTTACTGCAATGTGGATGTTATCCCTTTTAATTCTTTTGGTTCAGTGGATGCTGGCATATTATTATTATTATTGTTATTATAAAGATTCAATATATCTGAAAGAAGCCGGGTAATTTTGTAGACTTGTATCATTAATTGTCAAAGTTTAATTTATCTAGATGAAAGTAGTAGAATATTTGCTGCCTAATTTAATGCACGCACACACACACACACACACACACACACATATATATATATATATATACTTCCTACCTAAATAAAGTAGTATATATGTTTATCGATTTTCTTTATTTTTTTAAAAATTTAATTTTGTTCTTGTCCTCCACTTTCTCGATCGACAGCCTCCTCTACCTGATCCTCCATATATAAATGAAATGCGAAGATGTATATATGATGAGATCTAATATTCCTTTTTTGTATTAGTTTTATTTTGTTGAAAATTTGCCTTCGATCCCTTCTGTAATTATCTTATAGAAGCTATTAATTAAATAAATAATATATATATATATATATATATATATATATATATATAGCTAAATGTATCAATCATCCAACAGTGACAAAAAGGAACTAACTAAGAAACTGAGGACGATGCTGTTCAAAATACCAGCAATTTGGCCGCTTAAAAGTTAAATGTATGTTATTTAAGAGATATATTTTAGATGCATATTATATATATATATATATATATATATATATATATATATATATATATATATATATATATATATGGAAAACAGATTCACAACATATATAATTAATTAACTACATTCAAATGTTTGCCAATCTGTATGGCAGACGGTTTTTGTTCATTCATTCATCAAACATTTTGATTGACGAACTTAACAGCTACAGCGAACTATATATGACTATCTGATTTTCCCCCATATATATATATATATATATATATATATATAAAATTCTAAATCACACCCAAAATACTGTATTATGTAAAAATTTCAGTTTCATAATTTTTTATTATTTTTTTAGTTGTTTTAAAAAAAACAAAAAAAAAAGGTCCGTATTTTAACAAAATGCGGGAGTCCGGACTGAATCCGGATTATATATATATATATATATATATATATATATATATATATATATATATATATATACTTTTTGTATGAAAGAGAAGGAAAATGATGTTGTTCGTACGTAAATGTATGTCATTATGCATTGCTGATCAGATTCCAGCCACTGTTTACTTATATATTTATCATGTATGAGATTAGGATTCTCTTCATTTCAAATGAAATGGGTTTTTCATTTTTTGTACATATATTTTTCATCATCATTTTTCTTATATTATTATGATGTCACATTTCAACTTATTAATTTTAAATCTGAATCATAAAATGAAAAAACTCCATATTGTGGTTCCAAGTTGCGATGAATTCCCCATTTACTTATCAACCCTATTTCTCATATTCTTGATCACATTAAGCATAATTAGTATATATATATATATATATATATTGAACTGAAAATATTATTCTTGAATCTTTTGATTTAATAATTAATTATTGTATGTAATTTTTAAGTATAATATACAGATATCTTTTTGACAGCGTATTAAAATATCAGCATAAAATTTTAATATTTAAATTTATTAATTATAAGCACATTAACAGGTAAATTAAGTAATATATGTGTTAAGGACAAACATTAAGAAAAAGTCAAAGTAAAATAAAACTGTTATTTTTGGCATCAATACAGCAACGTACAATACTCTTTTCTTTTCTTTTTTAGAAGTATAAAGGAATTACAATACTATTATATATATATATATATATATATATATATATATATATATATATAGCTAACAAAATTGTTAATAGCTAATAAAAAGTGTATTAATTATATCCAACTAAAACACCACACCTTTGTGAAATTGATACTAGCAACCTTAAGTTATCATTTAAGCATAATACATGTACACCTTTTATATATATATATATATATATATATATATATATATATATATATATATATATATATATATATATATATATACGGTCCGGATCTTAAGCTCACCCTTTATTTAACTCATCCGAGCTCACCCCCCTTTAGCGATGGACCCGGCGACGGTTCAGTCATACAACTATCATCTACACTTTTAGCGACGCTATATGTTGTCCATCGCTAAAAGTATAGACGACGGTTATATGACAGAACTGTCGCCGGGTCCGTCGCTAAAGGGGGTTGAGCTTGGGTGAGTTTAAGATCAGAACTATATATATATAAGGGGTGAGTTTAAGATCAGAACTATATATATATATATATATATATATATATATATATATATATATTTTAATTATATACTGTATAATTAACTTGTGCCAGAATAATAAACTCTGGGCTAGCTAGAAATATCGGTCCTCATCTTTGACTTTGAGCTATAATATGATTAGTAAAAAGAAAATTCATAAATATTTTTACCCGCTATATATAAATAACAATTTCTAAAGTCAAAATGACGACCAAGATTCCATTTTAGCAACCGCATGGAACATAAAACAACTAGCCCACTGATCATTATAAGTGGATTCTGAATCGTTCGTCTTCAAAACTTGCCACGTGTGTAAAATAATTTATAAAGAGATTCAACCCTACGAAAAGGGCACAATAGTAATTTAATCAAAAAAGTTATTCTCTTCATTTTCCATTTCACCATATTTTTCATTACAATTATATCCTAATATTATTAGCTTGCAACAAGGATGAAACCCTAATTTCTACCAAAAGGAGAAAAAAATAAAAGGGAAAAAAAAATAAGGAGAGTAAAAGTACAAAAAAAACCCCTCTTCTATATCAGTTTCCCTTCCGTGGCTGCTCTGTAATTTCTCCGCTGTTTCTCTTTCTTTCTTTCTTTCTTTTCTATCCTTCTTTCTTCACTTCTTTGCTTTCTTCAATTCATTGTCTTTCATCTGATCATTCATTTGAGGCTTGGGGGTTTCCATGGCAATCATTGGTGGTGCTGGACTAATGGCGAATGCGGGCGCCATGGCTGATCTGTTTGCTTCATTCTTCTGCATCTCGATATCATTTGCTTCAATGTCTCCGATCATCATTACATTATTTCCGGTGGTATTTCCTTTCACCGGTTCAAGAATTGACTCGGCTTCATTCTCTTTGTATTCTTTGTATTTTCCCCATAGGACAGAGTACAGTCCCATCACAATCAAAATGGCTCCAAGAATTCTGAATTAAACACATAAAATTAAAAGATTAATTAATTGATGGGCAGGGCAGGAGCGTAAAAATATTAAAGATTTAATCCATGATTTTCTTGGGTAAGAAGACTTTTTATCAGGTGTGAGAAAATAATTAAATAATTACCCTCCGAGGTAGATCTTTTCGGCAAGAATGAAAGAGCCCATGATAGCAACAATGATCATCATCAAAGGGCTGAAAGCTGTTACAAAGACCGGCCCTCTTTTCTCCATTACTAAACCTTGGACATAGTATGCAATGCTTGATGACACTATACCCTGAATTTTGAAAAGTAAACAATGAGCTTTAATTAATTATTATTAAAATCCACACCCTCTCATAAATTAAAAGAAAGAGAAATGGATAGGGATTTACAGCATAGGCAGCAGCTAGAAGATTCATGTCAAATCCAATAGTCCAAACATTTGGTTTGTGTTCCATTGCAAAAGTGACAGCAATTGATTGCAGAGTGCCCATGAAGCACACTAGTGATGTCAATGACAGGGGAGCTGCATATCTCCTCATTGTAACATTCTGTACGTTTAATAAAATCAAATTCAAACAAATTAAACTCTTGCTACCATGCATAAAATTTACTATATATATATATATATATATATATATATATATATATATATATATATATATATTATAACTAATTAATTACCTGGAGGATGAAGAAAGAAGCCCAGGCAAATGTGGCAATGATGAGTAGAATGGAACCTTTAACCCAATCTTTGTCAGTGTCGACGGCCGTGCCAGGGACATAGGATTTGTGGGGATGAATGTGTTTGGACCAAATCATTTCCACTACATTCCCTTTATACAATGTCATCAACATGGCTCCAGCCACTGTCACTGCTGTTCCTACTACTTTTGCTTGGCATCTAATTTTCTTCATGTCTAATATCTCCATCCTATACATGCATATATAATAATTATCCCAATTTAATTTTCATTAATAATGTATGTGTAGAAATATATAGTTGGTTGAGTAATACTTATGATTGATTGTAGATTTAATTATATATACCGGCAGAGAACCGCCATGACGAATGTCATTGCAGGGAGCATGTTGCTCATGGCACATGAAAAAGTTGGCGATGTGAATTTCAGTCCCGCGTAGTAGAAGTTTTGATCAATCACCGGCCTATGAATTTCCATAACAAATAAAAATTAGAATTTCGTAACTAATATTATATATATGATCATTAATCATATTGTAAAAGAAATATATATAATACAAAGACAGACTCACCCAAGCAGCCCCAGCACAAATATTTGCATGAAGATCGAAAATGTCATCTTTGGCCTTACTTTCCTGTAATTAACCATGAACACATGAATTATTAGTCCATGTTTTATATTTGTTCTACGTACGTACTAATGATTTTGCATGTATATGAAAATTAATTTGTACGCACGCACGTACGTACCTCTCAAGAACAAGAGCGAAGGGGGCAATTACTGCAGTAG